>VWZT01000748.1:1071481-1094244 GCA_013397055.1 Pachycephala philippinensis
GCACACAACACACTGGGAAAAAAAAAAAAAAAAAGAATCCCTGTCCCTTTTCGGTCCTCTGAAGGATTTATATTTTTTTCATTTCTTCGGGGTCTCAAAAGTTGTCTAAACTGGTGCAAAGCCTGATCTTTTCTACATTTCCATATTCAAGAGAATTAATCTTTTAATTTCATCTAATTTTAAAATATAATTTTAACATAAGACCACTGAACTTGCAGAAGTTCAGCATGTGTTTGTTTAGTGCTTTTAGTGGGAAGTTATGAGTTGAAAAGGTAGTCAAATATGATATGTTCAAACTGGAGAGATGATACTATGTATTCCTGAAAAACTATTTTAAAAAAATACCACATCCTCTGGCTGAGAAGAAACAAACTTGTTTGTTTCATTCTTGAATTAACTTAAAACTTGGGAGTGGCTCAGAATTCATAGCAGAACTTTGGGATTACTTAATGTTCCAGTTAAGTGAAACTGAAGAGAAGGGGGGAAAAAATCCAGTCACAATACAAAGCAACAATAAAGAAAAGGCTGAACACAGAGAAATTCAAATGTGGGAAAGAGAGAGGGAGAGAGAGGTAAGAAAAAAGCAGAGGGGTGGAGGGATGACCAGAGAGCTTCTCAGTATGAACAAAACAGTTAAACTTACTCTAACTTACTCTGTCCCCTGGCACACACAGTTGTCAAAAGCTGCACTGAAAGCAAGAACACTGAAAAAAATAATTTAACAAAGCCAGAAACTCTGCAATGTTGAGAAGACTGAGAACAAAATACAACAAACATTGGACCCACCTTCCTGCCCAAAAGCCAGCTACCTGTGCCTGTCCATTTTCTGGAGAGAGTTCCAAGGTTGGTGTTTAATTCAGCATTTCCCACAGTGAGAAAAATATGCATTTCATTTAAGTCTGCCTTGAAGAAAATTTTGTTTTAAATTAAGGAGGAAAAAAAAAAAGGTTTTGACATTGAACAAGCTGTGTGAAACTCCAGATTAGTCTGAAAGTTTTCTAAAGCCCAAATCCTACCATATTTCTGAATGTTGCTATATGTATTTTGTATCTGTAAGGTTTACAGCCTATTTTTGTCCTTCAGTAATAAGCTGTGCTGCAAATAAGTTGTGTGCAATAAGTAGTGCTGCAAATCAGATAATTAGAGGTGACTGTGATCAGATTTCCACTGTAAATTAAGTATGTGACAGAATGAGAGTGCAAGTTTTACAAGGGCAAATTTGTACCCATAAAATGAAGACAGACATACTACAGTTTAGTGAGAGTTGGGTCCAAGGTTGAAAAGTTCAAAACCAGAACCAAACTTCTACCAAGTTTGCAGTACTGCAATATTAAATTCTATCATTTTGATTTGAGCCCATTTCTAATTATATTACTGGGTTTCTATAAACCAAATCATATGCAACATTTAAGCTGGGATGTTCAGGCTGGTTAGATTTAGAAAACAAAGTCATGTTAGATGTCAGAACTAATTTTTGTAGAGACAAAAGTATCATGCTCCATATGGTTCACATTTCTGAGCATAGAGTTTTTGCACTAGCTAGGCCAAATATAAGCCTGTGTGACATACATAATTGCATGGGCTGTAATTATTTCTATTTAACTGAATATCTATGACACGGTGATTTCTCAGATTTATTTGGCAGTGCACAGACAGTTGTGGAACATGTTATCAACTCCCTTCAGAAACAGAAGAACAAATAGTTCTTCCCAACATCTCCCCTTTGAGATTTCAGTCTGAGCCGGTACCACCATCACACAAATGACAAATTTGACAGTTTATGTGCCTGCTCCAGCAAACCACGCTGGTTGGCATTCTCACCCTGAGTTTCCTTCTGAAAACACACATTCCTGGTGGACTGAAAGCTCTTACATCCAGAGGTGATGCTTTTCATCAATGGACACTGAAAATTGAAGAGGACTTTTTTTTAAAAAAACCAAACTTTTTGCATCAGAAAAAAAGAAGTATCTTAATCTTTCAGTACATACAAACACAAGTGGAAGCCTTCAAGTATAAAAGAGGCAGTTGGACATGGAGTGAGTTCTCCATCAGCGAAAGTCCACAAATCATTCAGGACAGTAAATATAAAGGTATGAAAGCTGTCCCCAATGTGAGCTAATTACCAATATACCTAAATCCAGCTGACTTGCAGTGGTACTGCTATGACAATTTCTGAAAATGGAGCTTTGGAGAATAAAATAAGTAAAGGCTTTTGCAAATTTGAGTTTTAATTTTCAAATGTTCAGACAAAGAAGAATGTTTACCTGTCTGACAGGGAATTGCAGTGGGCAAAACTACAAGAGTCACCACCCATCAACTGTGAATGAGTACGCTTTCTTTTAAACCAAACAATTAGTTCTAGCAAAAATAAATTTGTAGAAAGCTTCCTACCTCTTTGTAGGACGGAGAGAAAGATGACACTACTGGCCACATGACAAGTCAACAAAGACCACTCAAAAAAAGATGGATTCTGTCACTGCAGTGACAGAACTGTTTAACTCAAAGACATATGAATAAAAAACCTGGCAGGAGTGGAGTGGCCCAATCCATTTGGTCAACACATTGACCACGATTACAAAATGTTTTGAGCAAAGTCTTCAACATCACGTGTGTAGAGTCATAAACAAGGATAAAAACCATCTCCTCTAAAGTTACACTTAAAAATATTTTTAAACTAATTTATTCTAGTAATAATGAACTTGCATTTTAATATGATAGTGAGAGGTTAGCGCACTGCATTGTGATGTGTGGTGTCTCTTGTAGAGCTAAATTGACATTACGAGGAAAAAAGGGGATTTGGACTATAGGTAGAAAAGTATGAATGAAATTTCAAGAACAGGTTTTATCAGAAGGCAAAAAATCTCCGAGATTCCATGACCATCAGTAAAGGAAAAACCCATTTTATTTTAATGGATGGCTGGATGCACCCATTACAACAGGCCACTAAGAGGAAAAACATGAAAACCTCAATGTAAAATATTAGCAGAAAATGGACTTTAACATAGAAAATAAGGATACTGTGAACTAAGGCTTGTATAAAATGATGGACAAATGAAAACCAGTGAGAAGGAATCCTTAAAAGTCCACCAGAAAGAAGTCCTAGCAGAGAAGGGTGTTATCATTAGTTTCTAATGACACAATTTTGAATTTTAACAATGAATATTGATGCTCTTTTTATAAATATCAAGATAATGTTGTAATCAATCGTCATTGTTGTAATCAATAATGCATTAGGAAGTCCTACATTAGTAATTCAGAAGGATGCAAAATAAAGAAGTTTCTAAGTTCATGGACTTGATCATATGTAAGAATTCGAAGAGACCTGATACAGAATACTGAAAGATTTTGGGAAACTGAAAGATGTCCAGTGTTGTGTCACTACTGGAAAAAGTATAGCTAGCGAAATTTACTGGTCCCACAAACTTAACTAAAGGAAGAAATTATATTTAGCTCTATGTTAGTTTTTGTATGGAATCTAACATTCTACTCTGAAAAACTCTAATGTAGCATTTGAGTTTTGGCCAAACATGTTAATCAAAGTACATCAGAGCATGAGTGAGGAAACAGCCAAATGCCCAGTCCTCACTGTGCTTTGAAGAGTGACGTACATATGGAAATATTTCTGTGGTTAAAATTTGGGAACAGCAAAAAGTCTGTTAAAACTGGAAGTGAGGAGGAAGCTGGCTGGCCTGTTGAATGAGTGCGCTCAATACATGGGAATTCTGGATCCAATGTGCAATACAGTGAGTTCAAAGTGAGGTATGCAGCAAAACAAAAATGTGGGACACTGTTTTTCTTCAGGAGTTATTCTAAAAGGGGTACAGATGGCATGGTGAGCACGCAACTCAATGGGCTTCTGTTTTGATTTCATGGAAAAAAGTTAATCTAATTGTTGGGTGAATAAACAGAAGAGACATGAGGGCAACTAGGACCAGGTCTCCAGAGGACAAGACAGAGATATTGTGCACAGCTTGTGCTCACTTTCTAAAAACCATGTTGAAGAATTGGAGAGGGTGAGATAAAAAGCCACAAAACTTATTTGAGGCCTGAAGGAGCTGTTTTTCAGTGGAAGACTTACAGAGCTCCATCCATTTAGCTTATCAAAAAGAAAATTGAGAGGTGGTTTGATTACAGTACATAAGTGCCTTCACAGGAAGAAAATACAAGGTAGTAAAGGCCTCTTTAATCTAATACAGAAAGGAATAACAAGAACCAATGGCTAAAAGCCAGACAAATTCCAATTGGAAATAAGCCACAGTGAGAATGATTAACTGTTGGAACAAACTACCAAAGGAAATGGTGGATTATCCATCTCCTGATTGCTTCAAATCAAGGTTGGATGCTGTGATAGTTATAACCAAACACAAGGTAGATTTTACTCTAAACAAGAGGTGAAACCAGATGAACTAGTTTCTCATGCTCCATCCCTCCCTTACATAATTATTTTTTTTATTTTTGTAAATAAATCTATTCACTGAATTTAAAAAATGCTTTTTCCAAAGTAACTTTTCTAACCAAAACTCACCATGAAAATTCTGTTGCTGCCCAAAAGTTAAAAAACAAAAAGCAAAACTGTCATAGTTGTAACTGTCATAGTTGTCTCTGTCATAAGTGATCCTCCCCTCTTTATGCCTTGTTTTCATAGTTGCGTAGTGGTAACTCAAATATCTTCCTTTATGAAAGACCTGCAGTTGCACAGAGAGAAACAAACCAGGATTTCAAAGATAAAGCACAGTAAAATAATGAAAATCATGAGTCAAGAGAAGTTGGTGTCTGTAATTCAAAATATTCTTCAAAAGCTGTTAGATTTTTTTAAGTGTGCCCTGGCACTGAGGATCAGCAGAATTGTCTAAAAGTAAGATTAGGCCTGGCATTTTCACTTCCTCCCTGAGGTATGGGAAAGACTTTTCTTCTTCTTTCGCTTTGTATTTGTCTTACATATGACTATGTCTAGACTATTTTTATTCCTTTTTAAAGATGCTTATCACATCCCCACGTATGCAGACACTCAGTGTTTTCTGCAAAGTGTGCAGGATATTTTGACTCCACTGTACCCCATCTGAGGGAGGAGGATGGAAACAAACAGCTCAGATCAATACACTCCCACCTTTGTCCCATGACAGAGTCACACATCCTGAAAAATCTATACAGAGACTAACTAATTTTGAAGGCAAATTCCACAACACTTATCTGTTTTGAGTAGCTCTTTTGTTTGAGACTACCTCCTTTGTTTGAAAGTACACCAAATGTTCAAGCTACAGAGCTGTCCATGAAATCCATTACTTCCTGTTTATCCCTGTTGTGCAAGAGACCACAAAAGTTAACCTATATCAGAAGGAAATGATGAGTTCTCTAAATCCAGTCTATCTGTACTGACTAGACAATGCATCATAAGAAGTGTATTCTTTGTCTCCTCTTTGCACCTCTTTGTTCAGCTCCTTTGGAACAGAGCTTGGAGAGGGAGAACCCCATAGCACTGATTATACCCAACTGCACAAACACCATGCTCTTCCAATCTTCTTTAGACACATAATGGGAATTACTGCATGTCTGTGTTAAGGCCTGTGTTAAGTAAATATTGTGGTGCTCCAAGAACTCTTTTAGTGTGTGCCTTTTTTTCTAGGGAAGAACATCACCTTGCCTGGATTAGTATAAGTTAAAACATTTTAAAAACTTTTCATAGGAAAGAAATGTATATAAACAGACATTCTCCTTAACTGGAGAAAGAGCTTTAAAAAATATACTGTACATGTGTTTACCCTCACAGTCTTGTACTGGTTAGGGTAAATGCAAAAGTCTGTAAACAACATAAAGCAAAATAAAACAAAGACATGGCTCAGAAGCAAAGTTTTAACATGGTTTTACAGTAAAAAGGTCTTACCGTACCACTCAAAGCATACTGTATATATGCAACAGAGTTTGGAGATGTCACCAGCAAAGCAGGTATTAGTTTGATATACCAATGCACCACTTGTGCAGGGTGTGCACCTAGGAGGATCTAGCAAAAAGGAGTGGAGTGGAGAGTAGGGAAAGAAAGGCAAAGTTAATTGCTTGGTTACTATTCCTTTTTTTTTTCTAAAGCACAGTGAAAACTATGGACCTTTAACTCCAGGTATTGGTACATGAGCCAAAACTCTAATTCAGGAACTCTGGTCATTTGAGAGGCATCTCTTTGATCCAAGAAATAGTGACTTCACTGTAGAGCAAGACTGAATGTGATGGGAACAACTTTGCTTGTTCCAGTCAGGGGTATAAGCACATTGCTTAGATTAAGAATGATACAGAGTTTCAGAATCTCCTTGCATAAGTCCAAAGTTAGATTTTCAAAGGGCTCCATGTCCCATTTAAATACTACAGGCTCAGCAATCATGACAGAACACAGGTCCCCCCTGGCTGTTTAGTGGAATAGAGGCTGGAGGCACCAGATAAATATGGGGTTTATTTTCCTGTACTGCTATAGTACCTTAATATATAAGATGATTATTTTTTAAGTTTAGATTCCACATCTATTTCTAAGAACACTGCCAAAGGGATTAAAGTCATTATTTTCTAAAATAATGAAAGGTGAACTTCTTCCCTGTGTTTGCAATGGCTATGAAGAGGGCTTAGGGAAACTGGACTAAACTCTCTGTCTTCCCTTAGGATGAAATGGTCCTTGTAGTACAGCTGTCAAAGCTTGCCCCCATGGGCAAATATCTCCCCCTTTTACTTCCCTTCATAGCAGTGGGAATTAATCAAGACTTCTTGCGTGGGGCCAGGAGGAGGGGGAAAGAGGGAAAGTCTGTCATATGTCATTAGAATTGTGATTGTACATGTCACCAATGACATAGGTGGTTTGAAATTCTACATATGATTTTATGAGAAAATGAAGTAATCAGCTATAAACACATTTATACATAATCTTGCTTTGACATTTCTTTTTAATGAACCAGGGAAGTCTACTCTCTTCTCGAGGTCAACAAGAAAATAATTCTCACTGGAAGAGAACATTTTGGTTATTACACTGAATGAAATGAATTGTATAATAAACAACATACAGTGGGACCGATTCCGTCTCCTCTCAGGGCTGAAAATTTAGTAGGTTGTGCCTTCCTTTTTTCCATTACAGTTATGCATCAAGTGCATTCAATATAATGTCCTTCTCTTAGAATTACAGAATATACATAAGGGGAAAGTGTTGCTTATTACAAATTATTTTGACGGGTAATTCTTGTTGAGATGAAAGCTTTAATTTCTATGAGAGTTCTAGAAATCAGGTGAGACTGGCAGCAGGTAATCAATCACAATTACATTTAATCACAAAATTCAAAAGTCACAGCAGTTTAAAGTATGCTTAAACACATACAAGTTATACCTTGAAATGATTTCATTTTGCATAGTAAAAATAGGAGGGGAAAACAGGTTTATTTATTTTAAACAAGATTACTTATTACAGTGATGAAAATTAAGAGTCTAAACAAGAAAGGAACCCTGATTCTAGTAACAGGCTTATTGTTAAATCTTCAGAGAAAGCAGGTAGTCTGAGAAATTTCCTGTGGTGTCAGGAAGGATGCACACAGACAGTCCACTGTAGACTTAGGAGCAAAACCAGGGCATTAGTGGATGCCTTATTTTGGCTAATAAAAATCAAACCACACTAAGTACATTTTGTCTTAACTTTTTTCCCTCCCCAAGAGGAATTTTACTGTTTTACCCCATTACTCACCAGCATTGTAGGAAATCTATCTCAGTTTCATTCTCTCCCAAGAGACCTGCAAACCACATTCCCTGCTTCTGCCCGGAATCCACACTATCCATGGCTAGGTTGAACATGCAAGGCGGGCAAGGCAGGGAGGAAGCTCTCACTTTGCTTGTTGAAACTATCTTATCTGTAGAAATAAAGCAATCACTGGAGGAAGCCAGGTGAGGTGCTTTTCAAAACAGAGCATCCTGCTACCAGGCCCAGCACACTCCTTTCTTTCCTGCCCTTATTTAATGATAACGGAAGAATTGTATAACCAATTTTAATTAACTCTACTCCAGCCAAAACCAGCAAAGCTCTGTGAAGAGCTTCTAGTGTGATATTAGGCACTAAAGATGGAGAACCTAATTAATTTCTGTCGCCTGCTTTGTTCACAGAGAACTTTGAACAAAAGCCCACTGGGTGAGAGCTGGATTTAAACATTGCCCTGAGTTTGAGATAAAAATGATTCCGTCTTCTCAAAGTCACCTGTGAGGTCAGAGAAATGTGTAACAATGAATGCCTGGTTATTTGGACAAACTGATTTGACACCAACAGAGAAGACTGAGAAGAATAAATCCTCAAACCTTCACAATTACGCCCATTTTCTGTAGAATCAGGCACTGTAGTCAGAGGCAGGGCCCAAAAAAGTTCTCCCATGTTGTCCATGAACTTGCCAAGGTAGTTGCTGGATCAGCAAAGGTGGTACTGACCCCCCCAGTGAGGAACCTAACAAACCAGCAGTCTAAAGTTCATTTCAAGCTGAAACTACGTAGTCAATTCACGTAGCTCCAAACTGAAGATCTGGACAATAAGCTCTGTAGCTTTCTGTGAATTTTTCTTCTCAAATGCAATACTTGAAATGAGACTCCCCTGAAATATCTGCATGAAGGAAATGAAGAGAAATGAAAGTACGTTTCTTTTCCTCCAAAGAATTCTCCACTCTGGTCTCAAAAATACAGAAAAACTCACTGTCTAGCACACATTCAGGTTCTTTATTATTCTAAGGGAGAATTTTGACTGCAAGTTCCCATGTCTCTGCATACAAGGTAGTTGAGATCCAGTAACTGGAATCTCAGTGTAAATGACTATAGGAGTCACAAGCATTACTAGAAAACTACTTTTTTCTTTTTTTCTTTTTTTCTTTTTTTTTTTTTTTTTTTTTTTTTTTTTTTTTTTTTAATCCAGGATATGAGTAAAAATCTACCATCTGAAACTTCTTATTTCTCTGAGGAACTGACCAGCTAAAGCAGTTTGCAATTATAAACATTTACAAACTCTTTACAAGGTCTCAGGACTCAGCTTCTGCACATGGCACCTTCTTTTTCAACCACATATTACATTCTAAGTTACAAAAGATGGTACTGCTTTTTAAAAACTGTGCATCCTATAGTCTGTTATGGCTGTAAAGACCACTGGTTCTACATTCAAAAGAGATTGTGTATTGTTAACACTATGAATTTATTTCTGTTACAAGATGGCCCAATCAAAAGCCCTTACCTAAGAAAATGTTAATTAGCATGTATGTTGTGATAAAATTCCTGGAATTTAGATGGAGGTTTGGTGTGATAAAACAAATTCACAAGACCATAAAGTGTTTTCATGTGAGCTTAATTTATCTTGATTTTTCAGGCTAAAATTCATGTTTAAGCTAGATTTCTGGAGTAGTATTTCCAGAAACAAGTAAACTAGCTCTGCAAAAGAGTTGAGAGTTTATTTGTCATTCAAATTCTTAAAACCAAAATTACTCGAGTCTTGGACATACTTTCTTTAAAGGGAATGACAAAATACCTATTGATTGTAACAGGGTAGAAACTTCTCTGCACATTTTACTTAGTGAGGTACTATGGGTTAGTATTATACAGCAGGTCAGAGGAGATGATCACAATGACCTTTTTTGGCCATAAAAGCCTATGAAGAGTGATAAGCACTGGCCTAATGCTGCTTCTCCTACTGTTGTCAACAGTGGAGGAGTGGGGCCAAGGAAAAACCTGTCTGAATTACTACTTCAGTAAAGAGTAATTTAAACAAAATTGAACTGAACCAAAGGTAATGCATTAGATAAAACAGGTAATGTAAAAGAATCATGGTAATGAAAGAGGAGTATCAGTTGTTTGGGCTCATTATCCATAAGCAAGGCAATCAACTTTGGAAGTCTATGCTCTTTGACTAGGCACAGAGGCAACCTCACAATGAGTGCCTAAATGGCATAGAGACCATAGGAGTGAGACACCTGGGCTCTGTGGCTTAGATAGGGTTTATTTAAGCCTGTATCACTTGAATTAGGTGTCCAAATGGAGAGCCCATTTGCCCCAGACTTCTGCAGTGGACAAAGAGAGCTCTATATTTCCACAGGCAACTCAGATCGTATTTTTTCTGAATAATTGTTATGCAGTGTGAATCTCTATATGGTCATGGGTTAAGGGAACTAGCTTCCTTTCCCTGGTGCCTCAGTTAAGTGTGTACTTTCAGCTATGATTAATCCAGGGTTAGTTGTCAAGGTGTAATACACAGCACCCTGGTGAAGACTAAAACATGTCATTCCCCCTGAAGTTATTAAACACTAATCTTAGAAAAAGAGTAGAATCTGTTCTTAGAAATAGCAACACGTTTTCTGGCTAATCAATGGTAGTAGCTGAACTGACACCTTCTAGATCACTGATAGAGTAGACAATACCTACACTTTAAGCTCCTGAAAATAATATGAAGTAACATGGATTTAAGTAATATGGTCTGAAACTATTCTCAGGAGAGTTTGGAAACCAACTCCTTTAAGTTTGTTTAAAAATCCTCCCTACCAGTATTATTAAAAGTTAAGTATCTCTACAGCTTTTAAAACCCTAAAGAGGACAGGTGCTGGCATAGAGTGAATATACAAAGGCATAAACATGTAAGAGAAACAGTAGGTACAAGAAGACAATTGTATTCTAATTATTTTCATTCTGCAGCCAGATCTGCAGAACCTAAGACTGGGAAAGACACTGTTCCTAAGTTTAATTTGTTCTTGTTCTCTGCTACTTTTTTGTCTCAATTTTCTACTCTTTGTGAATATATAGGTTTCATTAGGCTTCTAAGTCAAGAGCTTACAGGCAATAAAGACTGAGCACATTACTTTATTTTTCAGCCTTCTACTTTCTTTTACAGTATAGCAGTAACTGCCAGCAGAGTTCATAACCCACCTCAGCTTTTGAACCCTTCAATCTACATATTTACAAGCTAATTTTGTATGCCTGAGAATACATCGAACCACCTCAAACCATCTGAATCCAAGATTATGTCACATTGAAAGAAATCATAATTCCTTAAAACTGAGCTACTTTTTACAACGTGTAATGGGTGAGGATGAGTTCTTAATTTATAGTTTTACAGAGTTGGAAGCCCCTCATGCTTGGTATTGTGTGCATGCAAAGTAAAAGAGAACCCAAAGAGCTTGTAAACATCTACCCAAGTCAGACAAAGAAAGGATTGTTATCACTGATGGCATACAAGGACATTGGCCGCCAACAGTATTTGTTTCTCAAATATAATCTCTAAGGAAAAGCTGAATGATGCCAGTGAGAAGGTAAAAAGAAGAATGTATCTTATTCTAAAGTTCAAAATGAAGCAAAGCTCACATCATTGACTGTTATGTAAAGACTCCATGAAAAGTTGCAAAACCTGGACTTTGTCAGATGTGTAGTGTTCTTTACTTCTATATTGATAAATATATCATTGCAACAGCTTTAATTCAGGCAACAATTTGGTGCTACTTTGCAAACAAGTGCTTGAGGAAAATAAACATACAAAGCCTTTTTTTTTACCTTAATCACTTTTCAGTTGTGATTCGAGCTTGAAATAATTTTTGTTCTTATTTTGTCAGAACTGGTGATACTATTTCTAGGTTAAAGCGAAGGCTGACCACAATAATGTGAGAAGATTCTCATGCAAAATCCACAACTGTGGCACTGAGAAAGAAGAGAAACAGCCTCCTGATTCAACTAGTGTTTGGATAGACTCCTAGGCCATTATTTGAGAAGCTGTGCGGATTGGCGTATCATAAACCAATAGTTTCACTTTCAAGGGACAATATATTTTCTGAGCAGGTGGGGTGGGATGGGAAGGAACAGAATACGTATATGTACATAGTATGCTCTGTTTTAGAGCAGATTGTTTCATGATGCTCCAAAGCTTTACACTGAGGGTCAAGTTTGAGAAAGCAACAGAATTTCAAAGAAGTATCACATTTCACTGAGTTCTATATCAAAGTCATGCATAAAGCATCTCATGATTTTTGTGATGCAACATAAATCAGCTAAGTTGATTCATAACCACACTGAACACTGTAGGATATGAGATTTGTATGGCCCAGGGATTTGTTACTTGTATATTACTTCATCAAATGACTTTAGTATCTTTACTGTGTATATATTCTGAATTCCTTATTGGAAGATATTGGGTTTCTCTTTTTCTCCTATTACTGGCATTTAACCATAAGTTGGGCTTTTTAAAGAACTCCCATCAAATAACTTTTGTTGCAAGTTATTCTCACTTGATTCTGGTTTTCCATTAATAGTTCAACACTGAAAACAGTTTTAAGTATGCTGTCTCTTTTTCCTTTGATTAGTGATTCTTGGTATTAAAGGGATGTGGAAGCCTGGTCTAATTTTAGATCCAGAATTATGATTCTCTGTAGGTTTCTCATGAGACAAATTTCTCACTCTGCATTGAGAGGACCTGTATTGGACATTACCTTCTTGTATACATAGAAATGCGTATGATATGGCAAAACTAAAAAACAATTTTTAAAATAATGTTATGTTTCAACCAAGGACTTCGAAGCCAGCACAGTTTAACTAAATATTTTTTAGAGTTCTGAGTAGGAAATATTGTCATCTATCCATTCATTGCTAGGTAAACACGTCAGAATATTGATAATCTTTTAGTGAAAATATGCACTTCTGGTAAACACTTTCATGATGTTCGTAAACTTTTCATCAAGGATCGAGTCCTTGTAAAGATGGATACGTGTATTATTGTTTATCACTTGCTAACCAGATGGAAACTGCAAACGAGGATCAAACCGTGGACGTGTGCAAAAAGCTGAAGTAAAACAGTCACTTGAGAAGGCCTACATAACACAAGGACAAGCTTAATCATAACAGAGGCGATAAAAATGTGGAGGGATGGACATTCCCACTGAGCAGATGCCTGTGTACTACTAGTACAAGAATAAGGGATATAAATAGGAGGATCGAAATGTTAGTAAAATGGAGTGTTGTTTTTATTCTCTCTGACCAGCCTATAAATATGGAAGACTATAATTCAGGAAGGATTAAGTAAGGAAAAACTATCCCTAATGCAGACAGAGAGAGTAGCTGAAAGTCTGTCGGCAATGACTACAAAGGAGAAAAATCATGTGTTGCTGGGACAGGGAATACAGGAGAGATCACTGGGCAAAGCTTTTTGTGAATATCATCCAGAGGAATGCAAGACTCTGGCCTCAGTGGAAGGAGGGTGTTTCAAATACCCATCTGTCAGGAAAGGAGTTAATGGATAACACAATTTTTTCCATTGATAATTTTGTTGATTCATAAAGAGAAAGCATTTGGAGGGGAAGATCTTTTAATGATGGTTCTAAATAATGGGAAATGGTTGCATATATGAAGAAGAAAGGTGAAATAGGTAGGAGAGACCATAAAATGGTCTCTGTGGTTATCAGCAAGTGAAGAATAGATATCCATATAATAAAAATTATGATTTTTAAGAATGCCAGTTAAAAACCTGGAAAGTTTAAAATGGGAGAATGCCAGTTAAAATACTTGGAGAATTTATAAATGAACACAACCGTATCAGTGCCAAGTATAAGAGTGGAAAGGAATGACAGAAAATACAAAAACCCACCACCTTAGATAAAACTTCATTGATTTGAAAAATAGGAAAGAAGCAAACTGAAAGGACAGATTACTAAAGAGTTCAAGAGTATCAGCAAAGGGTCTGCAGACCAAAACAGAGAAAGCACAAACTAATAAGAATTTAAGGTACCACATGACATTACTCACCCTGATGAAAAGGCAGGCTACTGTGGACAAGAGTGGCCCCTCAGTCCCCCAGGCCTGATTACATTCTTCTGCCACTTCTCTTGCATGAGGTCTGGGAATGGTGACACTTCAAGTGAGTCAGGTCAGCTCGTGACCAGACACAAAAACTCTAATGTGCCAAATGGAAAAGCAAAAGATGAGTTCTGTCAGATAAACAGTGTTCTGGCTTGCCACACAATCGCCAGATATAAAACAGGAGGTACAGTTGGGACATGCAGATAGGGATAAGGGCTAGGTGCTGGAACTGGATTTTTTGTAAAAGCTTACACTTGGATTGAATTAAATTAACATGAAATAAAACTTTTATTTTATTTTGACTTTTCAAATCAACTATGTTTAAAAAAAGTCATCCTTGGACACCCCACAAAGAGGTGGAAGTGCTCTCCATGCAGACTGGGGACTATCCTGAGAACTTACTGATGAAAGATGAGGCTTCAAACTGTAGAGAGCTTCTGGGATGCAGGGGGAGTAGATGACACAGGGAAGGAGGTGTTAAACATGGAATTACAGAGTATTGGAGCAAGGAATCAAGCAATGTGCCAAAAAAAAAAAAAAAAACCCAGGAAAAAAAAAGGAAAATGAAAGATTAAGCAGTTCTCTGTTAACAGGAGGTAGACATTTAGACGTGGCAGAATCAACAAATGTCATATCTCTGGACTTCGACAAATTTTCAACTCTGACTCACGTGATACATTTTTTCATAGAGATAGAAGGTGAGTGCAAAGTTAATTTAGCACTCTTAGGAAACCTCTATGAAAATTATGATGGTTTCAAACATGAATATGACTTATTACTATTTAAGCCTTTGTGAACATATTTGAGAAATACAAAAAGGAACTTGAAACTGTTAACCTAGGAGCAAAGGTAAAAAACGTGACAAGCTAATTTAGACCTTCTTTCTCTAAGTAAGATCCCTGTATGAAATGAACAGCAATGCATCTAATGCTTGAAAATGGAAGGATTAATCCATAAAATAATACCCCTCTTTTATGGATTTCTACCCTTTTGTTAAAGCAGAAAGAGAAAAAAAGCCAAGACTTTACATTTCTAAAACAAAGTAATCATTTTAGTTCCTGGATATATTTATTAACTAAAAGTATAAATTAGAAAACAAACAAAGGTTAAATCCAAAGCTGCAGCCAGACCCAAGATACTCTAAATGTGCCTGTTTAATATGCACTGCAGATTAATGGGTGTAACACATTGATTCTAGCTGTACTTTTTAGAAGAGGCGGAGGAGGAGGCAAGAAACTGAGATAGAAAATACAGTCTTTGTTTCAAAAACAAAAATGAGATTGTAAAATTAAAAACATGAAAGTGGAAGAGAATCACTAATAACTATATTCTTTATCTTCCCAAAAAAATCAACAAAACCTTGCTTCGCTGTATGTTCCAGTGTACTACAGGCAGGCATTATCCAGCCCCTTTCTGAATGTTGGCAGGAGAGTTTGCTTTCCCAACTCTGTGAAATTCTAAAATATAATGAAAATGCAGCTACCGTACTTTCTAAGCTCTTGGTAGATATTTTCACTTACTTTGTCATTTTCAAGGGGGGAAACAATGGTGGCATCTGTGCCCTGGTGCTAAGTGCTCATTTGCATGCAGAGGCAGAGAGATATCCGTTTATTATCAATTTTATGCATTACTTCATTTCATGGTGTTAAAACAATTACATTCAAAGGGTTCAGCAGTCCACAGCCAAGCTATTCAGGGCTCCAGCAGCATCATATAATAACGTTATTCAGGGAGAGACACATACATCATAGTTTACTGACTTAGAAGTAAAAAAGAGAGGGAGAGGGAGAGAGAGAAGCAACTCCTATAGAGCTGGATACAGAATTTGTAAAACATCAGAGATATAACAATAAGCAAGAAGCTCAGGGCAGATGGACATGAAATTTATTAGCTTCTGAATTACTTTCCAAGAAAGTTGAGAAAATTTTTTAGATGCAACAGCTCTGCCAAATTCTCTGCCACATTCTCAACCTCTTTTCTGTAACACTCTTCATCACCCACACTGCAAAGCTCCACTTGAGCAAAAAAGCTGAGGCTGTGCACATCCCCTCGAAGATCTCGGAACACATACCTTAGAACAGCAAACAAACGGTTGGGTCTGAAGAGACTTTTTGTGCTCCCTACGTGCAGTGGATTTGCAATCTGATTATCTGGTTACTACTGACAAGGCTCTGCCAAGCCTCCCGTGAGGAATTTACATTTGTCTATCAATTTACATTAGCTAAAACAGCTGTCTGTGCAAAGGATTTCAAGGTTTTAAAATGAGGACCTACCCTCCAACAGCAGTCAACTCTCCAAAAACCAATGAAAACTGTGGCACAGTAGTGAACAAATTAAAAAAGCACATCCACCTTCAGGGTTTTGCTTATTGAGTTTAGCGAGATGCTTGTTTCAGCAGAGAGGAGACTGTTTGATTGAACATTTTCTGAAATTTTTAAAAATGCAAGAAAAAAATGAAATCAAAGAACTTTTAATAATACTTCACTACCAGAGGAAGATAAAATCAGTTCTGTCCCTATAAAACAAAAAAGCAATTACCAAGTTTTTGATTATAATGTCTATAATAATCTACCTTAAAGAAAGCAACTTCAGTGAAACACAAGAGAAGAAAAACCTTTTTGAAGCATTTCAACATAGAGGACTCATGAAATAAGAAACTGAAGTGTTTTTTATCTGGGTTATCACAGATTTTCCATCATAGAAACTTCCCATCAGCGGATGCACACACAATGCTGTGATATGGTATGGGTCAACTCAAGCAAGAAATGCAAGTTCTAAAGAAAATAGCTTGGCAACTTGGAAAACCAGCTGCTCCCTAGTAATCACTGCAAGGGAAAACAAATTTTCTAGCGGTTCTCAAGTTATAAGCCCCTCTCAAAAGGATGGGGGAAAATATGTTCTGACCTGTTGCAAGGCCAGAGTGCCGACAGAAGCAAAGAACAGCTTGTGGTTGAGGTGGGGATAAGTCTAGTGGAAGGAGAGGTACCAAGTCTTTCAGACTTTCTTCGTGGGAAGCATCCTGTGTACCAATGCCCCCAAGGAAAGTCAGCAAGTAGCTCCTGGCAGATTTCCTCTGTTTCTGCTCTGAATGTCTCAACAACCAGATTTTCTTTCTGAGCTATCTGCCTCTGCTCCTGCCATAGCCAACTTTTATCATTAAAGTAATCAGGGTGGCAACAGCATGCAGCTGTGCCACAGCTGCATCTAAAGGAAGGTAAATACTCAATGAATTGGCCCATGTTGATTCCTCATTAGGCTGCTAGCAATGTCTTGTCTAGCCAGTTTAAAGCTAGCATGGTTATCTTTACACTACTTGCAGTCACAACACTTACCTTAAGGGCAAAGAAATTGCCTAAGTACCAGTTTTATTCGGCTATACAAATCAAGAAACTTCCAGAACTAAAAATAATTGGTCTCAGTTTTATGGCAGAAGCTTCTTCTTTATTTCACTCTGCAGGGCTCCTGAGCTCTGTGGCAGTGCCTCTGTACCACGTGCCATGCCTCAGTTCAGGGATCTAGCATGATGTGGTGTGCCAAAGCTACTGCTTATGGTGGAAGACAGTCCCACATGCAACAGGTTCTTCAGTCAAACCCCTCCTCTTACAGAACCTGGACAATAACGCAAATCACCATCATAATAATCAAAAATCACCATTTGCCCCTCTTGTCTTCATAGAATCACAGAATCATTAAGGTTGGAAAAGGCCTCTAAGATAATTCAGTCCAACCATTTACACAGCACAACTGTTTTCACCATTACGCCATATCGCCCAGGGCCAAATCCACATGCTTTTTGAACACTTGCAGGGATGGTGATTCCACTACATGCCTGGAATGCCTATTACAACGACTGACCACCCTTTCAGTGAACAAATTTTTTCTAATACTCAATCTAAATCACTCCTGGCACCATTTGAGGACATTTCCCCTCATCCTGAAATATACAGTTTCCTTCACTATATAGTTTATTCGTCAAGATCGTCAAAGAAAAGACTGTCCTTTCATTATCATACCTTCATGATTAAGTCCTGATAACTGACCGTGGGTCTAAAGATAAAAGCATTAGTCTAACAATAAAGGCTTTTAATTTAACTCATGGCCTTTGAAGTAAACCTCGTAACCATCTGTAGGAAAGGCGAGAGAATGATAACCAACAGAAAGAGGTCCTGGTATTTGGATGAAAAATGCAGAGATGTGAGAAAGAAGAGCTCAGTAAAACATTAATATTAGACAGTATTAACATTAATTTATAATTAATCATTGATTTATAAAGTTATACAATAAAATTAGAAAACTGCTAGATGTGTGGAACTGTAAAGACACAAAAAAAATCCTATAGCCTGTTATGAAAAGAAGGTCCAGCTTACTGGAAGGATGGGATTTGGCAGGCCTAGTTTTAACTTTTTCCCTGTATCTGACTACAGAATATTTTAAAGGCTATTAATATTATTATTACAATTATTATCATTGTCACCTCTTTTTTAAAAAAGCACTTCCCCATGTACTGTGTTAAAGGTCAGCAATTTTAGAGTTCAGTTTTGTTTTTCCTTCTTAACACAAAGCATATATAAATTAACCAGTTTGCACTTGTTATTATCAATAAATTAACTTATTTTTGTTTAAGATGCTCATGGAATAAAAAAGACACATTAAGAATACCTCTAGAAGTGATTGATTTTCATGAGCTTTCAATAGAAGCATCTTGGTTCTATGATGCTACATAGGTGTATTTGGACTGGTTTAGTCTATCATAAGAGTTCAAGGAACATACAAAGACACTGACTGTATTCCTAGTCTGAAATATCCTGTCTCCGCTGGTTATCAGTGATGGATGTTCAGGAAGTCCAAGAAGTAGGGTTTACAAAGAGTATATCTGCAATAACTGTCCACCCAACCTTATGCTACATCATTCAGCAGAAACTGACATGAAAAACTTTGGGACTCCAAAAGCTGTAGCAGCTAATTCTATTTCAATTTTAATTAGAATCTTCATGTTGTCTACAACCTGTTAGAGAGATCTGTGAAAAATTAGCTAAGCATTTTATATGACTATCTCGATGGGGAAAGTCCTGAAATAACCAGTGGGTACTCTCCTTGCCTGTTGATAGCTCTAGAATAAATGATAATGGTAGCTCTGGAATGAGTGATGCAATTTCAAACTGGAAACAACAGAAAAGTTCAGATGAAAGACACTTTGAAGGTGCTTTTGGTTTCTCCAGCTTCCTCTACTACTTAAATAAGGACAATACTTCGGTAAAATGAAAAAATTTATTACTACACACTACTTAGTGTCTATACTTTACATCACATTGAATCACAGAACAAATCACAGAATGGTTTTGGTAGGAAGGGACTTTTTAATGGTCATCTAGTCCACACCCTCTCCCACAGAAGGGACATCTTTCAGTAGATCAGGNTTTTATGTTGTTAAAGTAAAAACTCACAAAGTTAGAGCCTTAACCTGTGCAGTTTAGTGCAGCCTCCCTGCCACTGTGTTCCCACTGCTAAGGATATGGGTTGTAGCCTTATTCTCAAAGGTGATATTCTTCCACCAAAGAGAACATCAGCNTAGATCAGGTTATTCAAAACTTCATCCAGTCTTACCTTGAACACTTCCAGGGATAAGGCATCCACTTCTCTGAGCAACCTCTTCCAGTGTCTCACCATCCTCATCCTGAACGATTTGTTATTTATAGCCAACCTAAACCTACCCTCTTTCAGGGTAGATTTCTACATCTAGAAACAAATTAAGCATGGCATTTGTACTGTTAAATTAAAACAAATATTAGATTGAACATTTTAGATAAAAGTTCAGTTGTATAAATTGTCATGAAATGCTACATATATATAAAGAAATTTACATAAGAAATACTGGACACACTTAGTGTTGGAATAAGTTACTAAAACTCCACTAATATCTAAGAGACTATACTAGGATTTGCCAAAAATATTTTGTCAAATTATCCCCCTGAATTAATTTTTTAAAAAACTGTAAATCAGTGAACCATATAAAATAGAAGTAAAAAAATAATCTTATACTTGCCAGAATATTGATGGAACAGTGAAAATACTGGTTCAATATGTATGTCTTCAGTGTTAGGGGTCAAAAACCCCATGATCCGCAGTTCATATTCCAATGTGATTACTTCATTGCTAACCTGGAACAATGCTAACTTCTACAGTTCTGGCTATCTCAAAATGGGAGCCCAGGGTGGGTAGGATAGACATTTAATACCTGGCAGCTCAAAGTCCAGTCTGCCTGAAAAAGTAAAACAGCCTAACATGCACATGGGTGTGAAGAAAGTTATTGGGGAGATAGTAAGGAAAAATGGATTGTCTAAAGGAGATGACAATCAAAGTTTGAGTAATATCGAACATCTGCAGCTTGCATTATGATCCTTGGTAGCCATAGGTACACAGCAAGTCCTTAGTCACTGTCTGGACTTGGCTCATACACAGCAAAGACACATTGCTCATTAATGAACCATAGTTCATGAGTCTACAAATAATAAACATGTAACAGAGGTAGCAAATACACTGCTAAATGGCACAGTAGAGTCTGGATTTACACACTGTTTTGATTTTTTCCTGTTTTGGGTTTGGACATTGCCCTCTGGTTTGTCATACAAGCTAAATAATCTTGACATTTGGGTGCTAATATATTTAGGGGAAATGTCAAGAATAATTTTCATCTTTTAAAATATCCCAAAACTCACAGAATATACCTTTGTGGGGCTGTTAACAGGAAATCCGTTTTCAGACAGGCCTGCAACTGGAACACTTTCATGCATAAAGGTGTTCAGGGCAGGCAGGTGGCAGGTTGTTAAACCACCCCCTGCTCGTTCCTAGAGGTGGCATGATAAAATGAGCCACATGCTTATGACTTTAATGTGCTTGGTGCTCAAAACCAAGATGATTTCAGGACCAAACTGCATCCTCACTAGCAATTGGCTGAGACATCAAGAACAAGAAGAAGAATTTCTAAGACCTTATTGGTGAACATATGGTAAACTCTGATTTCCTTACTAAATCAGATGATATTACTAGAACTGGGTCATTATGCACACATTGTAATCTATCGTTAAGCCCAACGAAGTAATATTTAGCTAGTGTTTTAATTGTACTACTGGGATTTATCTCTGCTTTTTGAAGAAAAAAAAGTCCAGGAAGGAAGGAAGGGTGTTGAACTTTCAATTTTAATAAGAGGAGATTGCCAATTTTGACAAATTACACTAACAGCTTATTCAGATAATGTTTGCTTATATACATATTTGCACATATTTTCGGTGTTATTTAGGAGACAGGAAATGTTTAAATTATCCATTTTCTTCCATATCTTCCCTAAAAAGTACATTTCTCCTCCCTGCATATGCTTTCAAAATGCAAGTTGGCATCATATGTTTCAAATAATTTCCAGTTTGTTCTACAAAGCCTACAGCCAGGTCTTCGCTACCTGTGTTTCTAAATGACCATGAGGACAGTGTAATGCATGTGCATGTGTTATAGAATTGATGACGTACAGGAAGGAAATTAACCTCTTGGCCTGGAAATCAAGCACTCCCTCACAATGTCAATCCATATGGCTACAATCAATTAAAACAAAGATGAATCCTTCTCATCTGGGCTGCTGAGCGATCATGCAGCAACAGTTACAGGGCGGTAGAAACCAGGACTTCTAGGTTTTTGTGTTGTGCTTGTTTCTTGGTGTATTTTTCCTTACCAATACTTCACATATGGTCTCTGCAAACATGGGTACTGTTTGTCCTGGGTATGGGACCGCAGGAAAAGGTGTGCAATTCAACTGCAGGCCAGTCAATCCACACCTGTTAAACACACTCATTTTGCAATGTGTTAAGCAAAACTGTTCAGAGAAATCCCATATCTGTCTCCAACAGCTGGAGATAAAGAACCCTGTTTTCTTTTCTGTCAGGGTTAATAAAACAAGCAACTTATTAAATAGCATTTTGGCAAACACAATGGATAATGAATCCTATTCTATAGTTAAAGACTTTTGACAATTAAAAAGATTTATGCGCCGAGCACTGCGACACACGAGTGCCGGAGGAGAGAACCTGCTCCTGCACAGCCACATGTGGAGCGGGCACAGCGCACACCCAGCCGGGATGGGCACCTTGAGAGGAGCCAGGAGAGTCCAGCAGGTAAACCTGTAGATCCAGCCCCTCAGGACAGCAAGATGAACACTCCAGGAGCCCTGCCCTTTGACGGGGCTGCAACAGCAGGGTATGTCAGATACCACGGCCCCCCAGCCCATTGTTCCCCATCAGCTACAGTACATGTCCAGCGTCTGGTTTGTCAATCATTGGATTCAATGGCTGTTTGCCTGGGAAGCTGCTGACAGGGGGCTAGGGGGGCTTGCCAGAGCTTAATTACCGTACCTCATTAAAGGGCTTCTCATTCATATTCAGTAAGGAATCATTCGAGCAGACAGATATGTCTTTGTTAGATGAACTGAAAAACATACTTTTAAAAAAATCCCTACCACTTACGTATTTACATTTGTTTGGTTAAAGAACTCTTTTCATTCAGCTTAAGAGAGAAAGAGAGAGAGAGTAAAAAGGCGGGGGGGGAAGTAAAAAGCACAGGAAAGAAATAAAGTGAAAGGAAAATTTACTAGAAAGAGTTTGCATTTGTAACGTGACAGGCTTTTTTGAGGAAAAAATAGATTTCATTACACAGAGTCAAATTCTGCTTTAATTTCTACTCAGTTCACAAAGATACATGGATGTGTGCATGGGGGAGGTAGGGGAGAGGGAGGGAAATCTTCGCTGAATGAAGGCTGGAGAGGTTAAAATTGGCTTTTTTTCTCCTGGAAAGGCTTGGCAAAAAATGTCACTTCTATCTTTCCTTGAAGTAAAAGTTTAGGAAAATTTTGTGCCCAACATTTTTTTTCTTTTTTTTTTTCCCTTTTTTATTTTTTTTTTCCCCCCAGG
>VWZT01000748.1:1094403-1171903 GCA_013397055.1 Pachycephala philippinensis
AGGAAGGAAGGAAGGAAGGAAGGAAGGAAGGAAGGCAGGCACATTTCTAATCTTCTCAAAAGATTCCACCTGACAGTTCTCAGTGATACTTGTATAATCATTATTTTTAGAATGTATTTTAATTAGAATGGAGGTCCAAAACACAATGACTAAAACAGTGATCCAAACCTCAGCTACTGCGCATGAAGACACTTCAGGCTTCCAAAGTGACATATTGATGTTTTCTTCTTTTCTGATTACTAGTGATATTGAGTTATTGCATCCGAGAGGGCATGGTAAGCCTTTAGTTTGAGACACCTTGGTGCTAAGAGGATTCCTCTTATAATATTTGTTTAAAAAACCCCACAAAACTGTATAAGTACTGTTGATATATCAAGAAGAATGACACTGTGAAAAGCTATTTGATGTGATGTAGGAGTGAGTCTTTAGTGCTCTTTACATGTGACTGATCTGGGGTTCGAAGAATTAAAATGCCAAAGAAAATAAGAAAGATGATATACCCTCTCTTGTCCCAGGCTACTCAACTGCACAAACCCAAGGTCTTCAGTCCCCAGCAGTTTAGCCTGACTGTTTTTTTGCCTTTCAGGCTGTACTTTTGGAAATGCAGCAAGACATGAAGAGAGAACTGTGAAGAGACCTTGTGTGGTTAATATAGTTTCCCCTTATTTCTTTCTCAGAAATGGTTTTAGAAGAAATTAAAAAGGACATTCGCCTAAAGGCAGACACAAGGCACAGGAAATTTAATCCTGCACGGCTAAAGTTTGGCCAAATTATAAGCATCTGATAACAGGGTCTTTTATATATAATGCAAAGGATTTGGCAACTTCAGCTGTCAGCAGAGGAATACAAAAGTTGGGCACATCATATTTATTGCTGGTTATGACAGGGAGCAGCCAATCAAACCATGGGATTTTCGCAATGTATATTGACAGCTAACAACAGCCCAGCTCATTAGAGCCCCTCTGCCAGAAGAGTGCATCAATCCCATAATTGAGAAATAAGTGCATCACTCCAAGTCAGTAGTCCCTACACTCTGTTGAGCTGAAGCAATTCCATCTCAGTATAATAAGGCACGAAGCCTAACATCATGTACACTAATAAAAAATACTATCTTTTTATAATGTGATCAAATTTGAGTTCCTGTTGGGGCAATAACTGGGAGATTCCTGATATCTCTGCATTTAAAACCTCAATTATAGCTCTATATTCTGCACAGTTTTGCCTTGAATACGTAACAGATGTTTATATTGAGATGAATGCTTTGTGGACCCAGAACTGTCATCAGACCTCTCATAATCACATTTTCACCTATGCATATGGTGTACACCTGTGGCTTGTTTGAATTGTACTCAATTGCAGTGTGGGAGGTTTAAAGACAGCACTAGATTTTTACTCTTCTGTAATATTTTTCATTCACATTACTTTTTAAAGCTTTTTTCATGTTTAGCACATAAAGTAGAAATCCAGGAACAAGCAAGGTTCTTTTAAAGCTGCACATGCCTCTGTTTTGCATAGAAAAATACACATTTAGGTTAGTAATATAATATATAATAAAATATAATTTCAACATAGGCAAGATTTGAATGTTCTAAGGAAATGTCATGGGACAGTAATAGATTTCTCTGCTAAACATACATGGAAGAATGCTAACAAAAACAGCCTAGAATATAAAGTAGAGGTGTATCTATACATGCGGGATTTGATGTTTATCTATTTTTGTAGAGCCAGATACACCTTGAAATACAGCGCCAGGAAAACATCAGGATCTGTTTTTTTCTTCCTTCCAATTTACAGATACCTCTGCTCTTCTGTGAAAGGTCTGTGGTGGTGTATTTCAACAGTGGTTTCCATACACCAAAACCACCTAACATTAGAACAGCAAGGGATGGGAATTAAGACTGCTGTAGCCCATCAGCTCTGCCGTCATGAAGATGGAACATATGTTTTTGGGAACTGGATCTTTATCATTGCAGAATTTGGTATGAAACAGGGTAACTGCTGGGATGTGTGTTTGCTTGTGAAGACCATTCTCACACAGAAAAAGCTTGGCTTAACCCAACACCTAATGAAGCTGATGAGACTCCTTCCTATGAAGTCAATGGGTTAGCAACTAGTGCACAAACCAAGCATTTTTAAATCTGTGTGCAACTGAAGATAAGAACAATTAGAGTAGTTTCGCTGGTTTGCAATCCCAGTAGACAGATCCTACTTTGAATTAATTAAAAAACCAAAGAAGAATCCAAGGTAGCCAATATTATCCAGCCCTTTTACAAAAACTGAATATTAAATTATTTACAGTCAAAAATGTGTGGGAAGTTCTTTAAAATATTCTACACTTAAGGTTGTAGTATCAAAATTCTAAATCCATACAATGAAAAAGCACTTGGGAAACTTGAACAATAAAGATTATTCTTTATCATATCCTCAATTGCAACTTCCTACAGAACAATTATATGTGGAATAAAATCAACAGTGAAATCACAGGTAAGAGACATATGCAATAAAATTAATATTAGCCTTAGTAAGTCTGCATGCCTTTCCTACAATGGGATTTTCATGTGTGTACAAGCAAGATGTAGGCTTCTCTGAACTGCATGAAATCCATTTCTGGAAGTCAAATGGGATCAAGTGTACTCTAAAAGTTTAAATGATTATGCTGTGTGGCTTATTTGTCAAAATCAGCTAGCAATTTGCTTTCTGTGCTCCTAGGCTTCTTTTGTGTGCAGACAGTTGTGCTAAGGAAAAAAAAAATGCCAACCTATAATCCCAAGCCCCCAACAATCTCCATTTATAAAACCCATCTCTTTAAAAAGGAAATATAACAAAGATGTCTTAATAGCAGAGTTTTATATAAAGTCTTATATGGAAGAGAAAAATTTGCCTATCCCTAGAGGCATAACAAAATTTGATATGCTTAGTTTTTTTCCTGATGGTGCTTATCTCCTTGCTATTTAAATTGCAACTTGTTAGCCATTACTCATGCTGTTTGCCATCTTCTGCTGGTTTTCATATACAGTCAAATTAACTTTTTTTTTTTTTTTTAACTATAAGAAACACAGAAATTAAATAAATTGTTATAAAACCTTCTATCACTTACTAGTGTGAACTTTGGACTTAACCAGGTGAGCACAGGACTTATGACAAACAATAAGAGATTCCAATCATCCACTCCTACCATAAACAAAGATAAAAATCTATTAGCTGGGATCCAGTTTTAAACTTAGGAGAAATGTGAGGACAGTTGCATACAACAGTTTTAGCATTCAATGGCAGCTGGTCTTTGAGCTAATGACAGTAGCACAGTCTTACAAGCAAAATGGTTTTATGAATAAATTAGCTCAGTAATGAGTAGGATCTTATGACACGTTCTGAGAGTTTTGGTATAGTGTATTACATAACTGAAGAAGTAAAGGATAGGAAAGTGTTTGAAAGTGCTGGGGAGGACCTTGAAATGATAACCATTTAGTATTTCAATAACAAAAGCAGAAAAGGAAACAACCTTCACCACCTATTAAGCATGACATTTTGCAGGGGTTGCTAAATGAACATTGTGTATGAACGAAAACGATAAAAGGAAGTCTTCTGATTCAAGCTACTGGTCATTTTGCTTTGTGAATTCCCCAGTTAATTATTTCCTCAACGGTTAATTGTCTCCTGATTGGCAACTCCAGTAACTTGGGAAACATGAGTAAACACTGCCTGCAGTCAGGCTCCAGAACTGTTAATTCAGGATGAATATGTGGATATCCTCTCATTTTGAGCAGAGATTTATTACTTGATTTTCCAGTGGCTTATTAGGTGTATGTCTGCATTTAGGTACACAACTTTCGCTTTGCTTCAAACATCAGTATTTTCTGCTATGCATCTCTAGTAAGTATTGCCTGCATCAAAAGCAAGCAGCTTCTTGAAGGCACTATGGCTACACAGAGAGTAACCATTGCTCCTGTAAGTAACTCACTTTTGCAACAAAATGTTGTCTCCAATAAGTCATGGCAAAGTAGCCTTATTTATGTTCAGTAAAATACTGACTTCTTAGTATCTTCCTTCATTAACTAAATTCTGAGGCCACTGCGGCTTGAAAAGCACTATGCTGTATCGGTTTAGTAGAGGATATTGTTACAGAATGTGTGCTGTAAGGATTACCTCAAATCTAACAAAGCTACGTTCAGAGAGTCTTCAAAGAGCGATGACTGGAGTAAATAATTTCTATTATCAATCTAGACAAACATTCTTGAATGTGAGATGCAGAATTGTTTTAAGAAGTCCATCGTCCGAAAGACCTAAATATCCTACAATATATAAAGACATGGAAGTAAGAACAATCTGTCATAGTCATATTATTTTCTTGTTAAGGTGATTATTTTACTTTTATTATATAAGATGCTAATATTATATTTTTGTGTGATAATCACACATATAATAACTTGAAATTAAAACCTCACTGCATATAAAGTACCAAGAGGATCTGAACTTTTGTTGCAGTTCATTATCATTAAGTAGCTATCCAACAGGAAAACTAATGCTCAGATTGACTTGAAGTTTCAGGTGTCCCTGCTAGCCACTTTTCCCAAATTTCTGAGCACAAGTCTAAATTGGGTGAGGAGTGGCTGGAGAGCAGCCCTGCAGAAGGGGTCTGGGGCTGGCAGGAGGCTCAACAGGAGTCAGCCGTGTGTGCCCGTGCAGCCCAGGGGGCAAACTGTGTCCTGGAATGCATCAAACACAGCTTTACCAGCCACTCTACAGAGGGGATTATCCTGCTGTGTTTGGTGTTGGTGTGGCCTCACCCTGAGTGTTGTGTGTGCTTCTGGGCCCCCAAAATTTCAAAAGGGTGTGAAGGTCGCTGAATGCATCCAGAGGAAGGCACCAAAGCTGTGGAAGGGGCTGGCCGGATGTCCTGTGAGGAGCAGCTCAGGACACTGGGGTTTTCTTGTTTGGAGAAAAGGAGGCTGAGGGATGACCTCATTGCTCTCTAAAGCTTCCTGAGAAGGGCAAGGAGAGAGTGAGGTAATGATTTCTACATTGGATTCAGAGCCTGGGTGAATTGGAACAGGTTAAAGCTGCATGCATCAGGAGAGATTCGGACTTGACATGAGGAAGCATTTCTTTACCCAGAAGGTGATCAAACCCTGGAACAGGGTCCTGAGAGAGGTGGTCAATGTCCTGAGCTGCTTCAGTGTTGAAGAGGCTTTTGGACAACACCCTTAAAAGTATGCTTTAAGTATTGGTCAGCCCTGAAGCGGTCAGGCAGTTGGACTCCATGATCATTGTAGGTCCCTTCCAATTCAATTATTCTATTCTATTTGATATTATTTGATTTGATTCTTCTTGCTCCTTCCTCCTTTCCCTACCACTTCTTGCTGAGGAAATCCTTGATGACATTTCTTCCCAGTCCTGTGCTGGAGAAAGGACACAATGGGCAATTTTGTCAGCCTGGGCATTGGCTCTGTCACTTTGTAGGAAGGAGGCATGTACCTTCTGATGGGGGTGAGAGCTGCGGATCATCTTGAGATCACTTGTCCACTTAAACACATCTGCAAAAAACACATGGATACTGCAGATTTTTTAAGAGCCTTCTGTGTTTATCCAGTTTAGCTGGGCTTCCACAGGATGGCAAACTCCCTCACACTAGAAGGTCAAAGACCTTGGCTCAAAGATCAAGCCCTCAGCGTGGAGAAGGAGGTGCTCCAGAACTAAATGGTTGCAAAACTTTCTGAGATAAACAATACTTGTTCATTTCACTGGGGCATTCAGTCTCTGCCTCAGTGATGTTGTAGTTGGGCCCTTCTCTGACTCTCTTTGCTGAATGGGCCTGGGGCCTGCACTGCAGAGAGCTTCTCTCCTGGACAGAGCTCTCAGACATGGGTCATAATCTTTCATGTAGAACACAGCAGAACTAGTCCAGTCTACTCTAGTCTGTTCCATACCTCACCATGAGGTAAAAAAATTGGACTGCCTCAAAAATTGGACTGTTGTTTTTTCATCTCCAAAATCACATTCAAGGACACTTAACGAAGAGGTTACAAGCAGAAACAGGATTTTAAAAATTTTATATAATTTTATTTATTTTATGTTAGTCTTCTGAATCTGTTTCAGGGCCAGTGCTCACAAGAATGAACACAATGTACATGTGCAGCCAGGAGCAGGCTCATTCATTCTTCTGTTTGAAGAAAGCATTTCAGCTTGAAAAAACATCCCTTGCAGTCTGGCAAGGAATATCCACAGAGCCCCAGAGAGTAGCAGAAGGAGCACAGGCCAAGCAGTCCCTGTTTCCTAAAGAGTGAGAACTTGCAGAATGACGATCAGTACCGACTGCACACAGAAGAAAAATAAAAGGTGTGTGGTACCACAGAATATTTTCCAAAGTAGGACACATATCTATGACAAGAACCATTGCCTTCAAAAAGTTTCTCCACTGTGCTTCTTGGACAGCAGTGTATGAAATGCACTCTTGTGTGCGTCCTGTGCTTGTATTGCACGCAGGGAAAGATCAAAAGTAGTGGCTCTCGATGGGGCAAGAAAGTGATGCCTTGTTGGGACTACTTTGAAACAGAGGCTAGACAAAATTAGGAGAATAAAAAGTGGTTGTATTTATTGAAGGGCCTTCAGGTACATTAGGGCAGATGAAGCCCTTCCAGGGGCTACACCCAAAAATGGACAACAGGGTCATGTGTTTGCATACTTTTATAAGTTTGGTCCATTTGCATATCAGGGGTTAATCCTCCAATTACAGCTCCAGGTAATGACTTCATTTACTCCAAGTCTGCTCCTCCCCAACTCACTTTTGTTTACATTTCTCAGGGCCTGAGACAGTAAGGTGTCCTTGAGTTTCAGGCCTAGAGAGGAATCATTTTGCCTGACCAAAATGGGAGAACAGTAGCTAACACTGTATATGGAGTTTAGCCTTATACACTAAAGAATTGCAGAAGTACAAATATATGAAAAATATAAAAGCTAAAATCCTAAGGCATCACAAGGAGCCCTTCCAAGCACAGGCTGTTTTCCACAAGCAAGAACCTCTGGGGAAATGGAGCCAGCGGAAGAGCAGAGCTCACTTCTCCAAGCTTGTAATGGGCAAGAGAGAGAGACAGAGAGAGACAGGGTATTAGTGGTACCTCTGAGGTGCCTGAGAGGAGTAACATCAGCTTAGTCTGTCTTGGACACGGAATACCTGACCAAAAAAAGAGGGAAAGAAGTGCACACAGGTAACAGAGGTAACACAACTTCTCAGGGTCAGACAAATAGAATTCTAGTGCACTGAGCTTGGCAGTGCTTCACTGTTATCAGTCCTCACAAACTCTAGTTGCAAAGCCCAGATCCTGCAGGAAGACTGTGACTCTCGGGTGAAAAACACCAACACATAGACAGTAGCTTTTCAAGGAACTAGGAGTCAAGCTTAAAATAGATGAAGTAGGATTTAGCAACAATGTAACTCCTGTTGAGAGAAATTTTACATGATGTATGACTTCAAAAGAGGCACTGCATGTAAACCCCTCCTGACCCCTTCCTGTTACTTTATTTACTCAGACGACTTTAAAGATCTGGACCTAAATCCATAGGCTGGGGATAGTGATAGGCATCTGCTCTGTGGGATCAGCTTGATAGGAAATCACATACAAGGATGTGTGATTACAAATCCTCTTCCCCATCCAAGAAAAATATACTTGGGAAAAACAACAGCATGCTGGCTTCATACCTACCTATGTAAAGTAAGTCACTGATTAAGTACCACTTGCCCGTTCATTACGTGTGGGGTTCTGTTTCAGAACAGACGTCGTGGCAGGATTTGATCTCTTTGGAGGCTGCATGTTCAACTTCAGTACAGATTAACACATCTTTGCATTCCTTACTTTTAGCATCAGAAACTATTCATTTCTGCAAGTCTTCTTGTTTCCCACTCCTTCATATACTCAAACATCAAGAGAAATAGATATAGCCTAGAACTGGAGAGTAACACAATTTCTAGAGGGTTTCTAAGTCCTTGTTCTCAGGAATTATAAATTTGAGTTTTCCAGGAAAACAACAATGCTGCTAGAACACTTTAGGACAACCAGACTTTTTTTTTATGATGGCCACTGGTTAATGCTGAGGTATGACAGCATTTTTGCCTAGGGTCTCATGAGGACAAAAGTACAAGCAGTCTCACCAGCAGCCTTCCACTACAGAAGACAACCAAAAAGGTACCAAGAAGAATTAAAAATTAAAGTGCACTTTCCTTGGTATATTTCTTTTGCAAACATTTTTCTTCTCTGGGTACAGAGCTGCTTTTAACCTTTCACCTGGTAGATGAAAAACAGTAAATGTGCTGTACTACATTTTTGCCTGTAAATCAGGAAGGATCTTTGCTTACCTTAATACTAACCCACCAGAGTCTGCTTTATGAAAGAAAGTGAAATAAATCTCTGCTTGCCCTTCCCTTATGTAAATTTACAATTCACTGCTAATGTTTTCTGCAGTTCATGATTACTGGTACTCCACTTACTGAGGGAATCTTTCTAAGAAACCCAAAGGTATTTTATTTATCTAAGACTATGATATCTTACTTGGATGTACATATAGTTAGGGCTTGGACTGGTTTCTTCTGCTTCTTAGCTGTAGCCACCTAAGATCTTCTCTGTAAATACTGTATGATAAACAACATCCCAGCCACAGCCTTATTAATATCTACTTGTCTTTGTATCACTGCTGTAATGCAACTTTGAAGTTATCACTCTTGGTTTTTATACCAGAGGAAAACCCTAAAAGCAAGGGAAAGAGGGGAAAATGGATGTTAAAGTTCATTTTTCCTATAATGAAATGGTGTATTACATCAAATATACTTTTGGAGTTATAGTGGTATTTTGGAGAAAAAAGATTGTGCTGGTTTTGCCTGGGATAGAGCTAATTTTCTCCACAGTGGCTGCTTTGGGGCTGTGTTTTAGATTTGTGCTGAACACGGGGTTGATAATATAGAGATGTTTTTGTTATTGCTGAGCAGGGCTTGCACAGAGCCAAGGCCTTTTCTGATTTTCATAGTGCCATGCTGGCAAGGAATGTGGGGGTGCTTGGGAAGTTGGGAGGAGACACAGCCAGGACAGGTGACCCCAACTGACCGGAGGGATATTCAAGAGCATATGACATCATGGTCAGTATATAAAATGTGGGAAGAGGGAGGAAGAGGGGGGATGTTTGGAGTGATGGTGTTTGTATTCCCAAAGAATCATTACACGTTATTGGGCCCTGCCCTCCTGGGGATGTCTGAACACCTGCCTGCCCATGGGAAGCAGTGAATTAATGCCTTGTTTTGCTTTGCTTTTGTGTGTGGCTTTTGCTTTTCCTATTAAACTGTCTTCATCTCAACCAACGAATTTTCCATCTTTTACCCTTCCAATTCACTCCCCAGTCCTTCTGGTGGGGGAGTGAGCGAGTGGCTGCGTGGGGCTTGGCTGCTGGCTGGGGCTAAAGCACTACAGTATATTAATAGTCTATCTTTTCTTTCTCCCTAGCTAATTAATTAAGAATTGGTGCTACCCTCAAAGCAATTCTCTCTGAAATGCTTTCTCACATGAAAGGAAGGAAGAGATATCCCACAAAAACAGGTTGGCTTTCAAAGTCTGAATGTCAAACTCAAAACAATGTCCTCTTTGAAGGGTCTCAGGTCAAAACATTGTTAGCACTTTTGTTCAAAGAGTAACTTCAATTTATGTGAATGATGCAGTAAAAAATTTAAAAACACTTTTTGACAATCTGAGAAATGAATTAATGAGTAATGAAATTAATCTTTATTTGATGCTTTTCCAAATACGTAGTCATTCTGACATGATGGAGACACTCGTCAGAGTTTCCCCAGAGTTCATCCTTTGAGGAGCAGGCTGCCATTCTGACTTATGCTGAATATCATCTTACTTTTATTTTAATTTTTTTTTTTTTTAAATTCTGCTATGGAGTCACAGGGTACTGTCAGGTGTATTTTTAGTGTGAAGAAAGTTATCCTGCTGTCACTTTGGAGATATGACAACATTGTTACATAATATCACAGGATTTTGAGAGATCTACTTATACGAATATTTATTTTGCAGATAAAAGTCTATCTGAAGAGGCCGAGACGTGCATTCCATGTCATTCATGTATCAGTCAGAAATAGCCTATGTAGTACATAGAAGACTATATCAATATTGCCTATCTTCTTGATAACTTTTTCAGCACTGAGCAGGTTTTTATTGTGAACACTGCTTTTGGTGTTATCACATTCAGTCTTGATGGTTTTTGTGATACAAAAAGTGTAGATGCACAGAAAGCTCCTCTCAGCTAAGGGACAACTATCTGGCAAGCATACTACAACTTTTACTTTTCCTCAACATTTTTATGTGCCATAAAGATTTCTTTAAAATACATAAAAACGTGTCTCGGCTTGCTAGGTAATTTTGCACCCTCTTCTGGCCAAGATCTTCCCTTTTTAGGCATAAATCTTTTAAGATAGGTGGATTGAACATGAAATTACTCATCATTGAAACTAACTGTTCACACAGAAAAGTGTGTTGTCTATAGGCCGACTCCTCCTTACTAGAGAAATACCTAGACCCCAAACCATTCTGGTCCTGGAGGTCAGCCATGTTCTTACCTGCTGTATTCAAGTACTCCATATCTACATCTAAGAAAGAAAAAAGGAGTATGTTGAAATGAATACATTCTCATGAAACTGTCTTCTTCTACATCTCCCAGCAGACCTCTTATCACCACAATAAAAGTATTTGCTTTTCTTACAGTGAGAGATGAGGCCCTTCCAAACTACGTAAGTTTCTATGCTGCTTTTTTATCACCACCTGTATGTCTTCAGAATGTATAGTAAAAGGGAAAGTGCCATTTAAGATGGTCAGAAAAACCCCTGCTGTGGTTCTGTAACTCGTGAAAATATTTGAATAAACCAGCATCTCTCCCCATATTTCTCCTTGAGTCCTACACACACTGTATAATTATGAAAGTAGCTGTAACTCTGATGGCACAACAGCATAAGCAAGGTCTGTAGTCATGCACTACTTAAGCAACAAATCTTGGTTTGAAAACAGCTGAATAGTTTGACTATTAGCCCTTAAACATCAACTTCATTGGGATCTAAACCAGCTGATGCTCAGCTGTGGATTTCATGCACTGCACTCATTTGAAATTCTAGTGAATCTTTTTAAATACAGGTATTTCTTTTTCCCTTTTTGAAAGGCCACTGATAACTTTACATTGATGTCAGCCAAGAAATCTCCAATTTTTGCTCCCAGCTCATTATCTGTAACAATTTTTAAAAGATGCTCAATAAATACAGGTCAATTGAGTGCTAATAGTGGTCATCCTCTTTTTTTTCACTTGAAGAAAAACAATTTTGTTTTGATTTTTGTTTTTATAGTTTGTGCATGGCCTAGGTCGACACTTGAGATTCAGCATATCCCAAACACATCTTAAACCTATTCTAGTTTTGACTATCTATTTCAATGCTGATTTGTATTTACTAGATGGTTCGTGCTCTTCAGCTGGTTTTCTGCTGCAGTGCACATGGATGACTTAAAATTAGAAACCAAGCAGAACCTTGGAATCTCCTTATCTAATAGCCTACAAACACAGAAAAACCCTTTGGAAATATTTGTGGAAATTGCACCTCTGTTTCTTGGGCAATTGAGGCACAATTTGCTCTGCTGATTTTGCAGCTGAATTTAACACTGAAAAAGAAGCATTCACATGGCAAGTGCACAAGACAGAGTTTAAGTAGAAAACACATTCAGAATCCAGACCTGCTCTGTTGGACAGGTATTTGAAAAAACCCACTGGTCATGGATAAATTTCTTAAAAGCAAAGCTAGATTATATTTTTTTTTCTGGCCATTTTCCTCATTTTTTCCAAAGGCATGAAATACAACAGACATTAAACAGAAATTTTAGCCACCAGTCAAACCTTTGTAGTAAATTATTTCTTCATTGTTTCCTATTCCTTCTCTAGACTGCAGGCTTTAAAATTAGAAGTCATCTCTAAAAACCTGAACTGAATTTCCATCCTATATTCCTGCTGGCCAATGGCCTAAGGTGCTACTCAGCTGGATTAAAACTCAAAGCATCTGGCCTTAATCAGTGGCATCAAATCTGTTGCTTTTTTTCTTTTTGAAAAAAATCTTAATCTTTGATTAATAGCAATCTTCTCATGGAAGGGGTGAAGGAGGATTCAAGATTTAACAAACTGTGGATACCTGGTTTGAAAACAAACATAGTACAGTCCTGGGTTTTAAAACAGGGAGCTTTGTAGATTAAACTATGAGGACTTCTAGTCCTCTGATTTGTTGTTATCAGATAGAATTTGTTACCAACACATGCTCTTAAAGAGAGAGGTAATATTTATACCTTTTAAATGACTGTGTACTTATATGGGGAAATCTATAATAAAATCTGTACTCTTCTTCTAAAAGATCTTGATTTTCTTTCTTATTATCAGAAGAAATGTGTGGCCAACATCACTCCAAACTCCTGGCTAGCCTGTGTTTTAGGCATACTGTAGTTTACTGTTGAGTCACTGGGGGTTCTCACAAAGAGTAGACTGACTGGAACTACAGAGCCCAGAAGTTACAGATGCTTTCCAAAGCCTCAATAAACTTTATACAGCAACTGCTTTTCTGCTGTTCTGGATGAGGGCGGCAGGGGCTAGAGGCTTGCACAGGATCAAAATGCCATCATTTTCACAACAGTAAATTTCACTGGTTCCAAGCTTGCTGCAGTTCCCTTTTTATTGCAAATACATCAAACTGTCTCTGATATATCTAGCATGTCAAGGCTGAAAAAGGTTCACACATCAGATGCTCGCTTGCAGGAGGTGTTTAGAGGCGGGGGGAAGTTGACATAAGGTACAAGCCGCCTTTCACATGCACTTAAAACATGCCATTTTTATGGTCTTTTGGGTTTTTTAAATTTTATTTTTGTTTTTTTAACAGACAATGGGGGACAGGATATGTGTCAAGAAAGGTGGCTATATGCCTCCTCTCACACAAGATCCACTGATTTCAGAAGACCTGGACACCTCTCCCTGCATCTTTTTCTTTCATTTCTAACAAGCAGACTCTGTTGCCAGGTAAATAAACTTGTAAACGACTAAATTTTCAGTACTGTTACCAGTATTTTTAAATCCAAATTTGATTTTTCTGACAAGTTTTTTCTGAGACAAAACTGTAGACTCAGGTCTGATAGCAACTTTGACATGTTTTTGTGAAGTCCAACTTTCTCTGTGAATGGCATGTAGAAGACTGTTCTGCAATTTCAATCATTGCATATAAAAATATGGCATCTTTGCCCATTTAATGTACAGAACTTTCATTCACTCTTCTTTTTCATTTATCAACCTGACTGTAGGTTTCGTTCAGAAAGAAATATCTAACAAAAAAATGTTAAAATTATAAGAATATAATGACTTGATTATATGAACCTCTCTTTATCCATTAATTTCTGCTCTGAAACACCTGTGTTTTCTGTGTCTTACAGATGAAGTCTGTGCTATTGAACTTACCTGAGAAATTCACCCTCCCTCTTTGTCACACCTAAACAACAATATGTACATTTGGGCAGACAGTGAAAAGTAAACTGATGGCAGTGACTCACAGAGAGAAGTCCCTGGCAAAGAGTCATGATAAAACTGGCAGTAACATATGGAAAGTTATTCTATGTTTTACTGTAATTCTTTTTCTGAGCTTCCTATAAAATCTGATTTATGTCTGTCAAAAGGTATTGAGAAACCAACTCCACCAATAAAAAGTCACCAGCCTAAAGCAGCTTTGACATAAAGCCAGATGTAATTTCCATACCTGGTTTTTAAGAGTGGCCACATCTTGAATTACAGAATCATAGAATATGCTGAGTTTGAATCGACCCCCAAGGATCATCGAGTCCAACTCCTGGCCCTGCAGAGGACACCCCAAGAGTCACACCATGTGCCTGAGAGCACAGTCCGAACACTTCTTAACTCTGTCAGGCTTGGTGCTGTGACCACTTCGCTGGGGAGCCTGTTCCAGTGCCCAGCCATCTTCTGGGTGAAAGAGCTTTTCCTAATCTCCAACCTAAACCTCCCCTGACACAAGTTCAGGCCATTCCCTCAGGTCCTGTCACTGGTCACCACAGAGAAGAGAGCAGTGCCTGCCCCTCCTCTTCCCCTCACAAGGAAGTTGTAACTGCGATGAGTCTCCCCTCAGTCTCCTCTCCTCCAGGCTGAACAGACCAAGTGACCTCAGCCACTCCTCACATGGCTTCCCCTCAAGGCCCTTCACCATCCTCAAGTCCCTCCTTTGGACACTGTTTAACAGTTTAATATCCTTTTTATATTGTGGCACCCAAATCTGTCCCCAGCACTCGAGGTGAGGCAGCCCCAGTGCAGAGCAGAGGGGACAATCCCCTCCCTCGCCTGGCTGGTGATGCTGTCCCTGATGCTCCCCAGGACACGCTTGGCCCTCCTGGCTGCCAGGGCACTGCTGACTCATGTTCAACTTGCCATTGACCAGGACCCCCAGGTCCTTTTCCATGGCACTGCTCTCCAGCATCTCATTCCCCAGTCTGTATGTACAGCCAGGGTTGTCCCATCCCAGGGGCAGAACCCAGCACTCTGTTGAACTTCATACGGTTGGTGATTCCCCATCTCTAATTTGTCAAGGTCTCTCTTCAGGGTGTTCCTGCCTTCGAGGGAGTCAACAGCTCCTCCCAGTTTTGTATCATCTGTGAAATTGTTCAGTATCCCTTCCAGTCCTGCGTCCAAGTAATTCATGAAGATGTTGAAGAGCACAAGGCTGAGGATGGAGCCCTGTGGAACCCCTCTAGTGACAGGTTGCCAGCCTGATGTCACCCCATTTACTATAACCCTTTCAAGACCTTCAAGGAAAAATATGACCGTTCCGCTTTCAGATATGAATATATATTTTTTTCACAGTGCCTCTCTTTTATCATGTAAATAGGAAGGTATATCTCCAAATTGAGGATTTATGATATGGGCAAAGCAGTGAACAAAATACAGTAATTTTCATGGAAAGACTGTCTATTAAACACAAAAGACACGATCACAACCTTCCCCCCCCCACCTCTCTCTTTATTAATCTATTAATTAACTGTATTCTTCTCCAGAAGGCAATGTCCCTAAAGAGGAGGAGATATTTATGAGAGGTCCAGCTGACAACATTAGCAGGTGAATCAGTTAATCATATGTTCTGGGTTAAACAGCATTACTGTTATATAGACGTTAGATCTCTGTTCTGGGGCACACATGCTGAAGAGAAGGAAAAGACAGCACCCCAGAGAAGAATGAAAGGTACCATTATTATAACTTGTATGACAGCACGATCTCGTTGATTATTCTCAGTATCTTATTTCAGTTTCTGTTTTAATTTCATTTACTAAAAATGGCAGCATATTTTCTGGGTTGACTGTCACTTACAGGATTTAGTAATAGGTGCAGAGTAATACATAATTACTTTTGACTTCTTGCTATCTATAAATCTGAAGTTCATGAAATCAAATTTTTAGCGTCTTTTCCTTCTCCTCTACTGTCACTTCTCACATGTTACCAGCCAGCTGCTTTAAAGCTTGGGAGGTCAGATTTCCTATTTTACCTAGGCTCTCTCTCCTCGATGAAAGTAATCTGAATGGAATAAAGTAGTGAAGACATTTCTAAGTAGAACGGGGGGGGGTGAAAGGGAGGAAAGTAAAGTACAATGTTGGCTTAATATGCAGGATAGATTCCAAGACTTTACAGCTAAAAGTAATCATAAGATGATCTTGTATGATTTTATATCTCAGGGCAGTAAATTTCACTCTATTGTCCCGATATTAACCTTAGAACTTCCTCTTGCTTAAAACCAACATTCTAAAATGACAACAAGAAGTAGGGCAATCCCACTTCCGCTGGTATTCACCTTCAGTGGGCAAACATCCTGTAGAATCATAGTATCATTAAGGTTGGAGAAGACCTCTAAGATCATCAAGTCCAGCCATTAATGCAGTACTACCAAGTCTCCAGGCACTTCACCAACTTTCTTGCCCTCCTTTGGACATGTTAATTTTCACTGGCATTATTTCATATTCAAATTTACTGGTCTCATCTTCCAGCCATTGGATCATGCTACATCCATTTCTGCTAGGTTACTGAGCCCCTTAATACCTGACATTGATTAATTCAGTAATATATAAAAATTGTAAAAGTAGGCCCTTAACAACAAGGTCCTAAGAGTTAACTAATCAAGCTCCATTTTAGGATCTTTATAGAGCTAACTTCATGCTTGGTTTAAGACAGAATTCCACAAAACCGCCAAAATTAAACTTTCATGTACTCTGTTGCAACTGCAATACACACATTAAATTATACCAGGGGAAATGATATAAACATAAGACATTTTGAAAATTATATGAATGCAGAAATAGACTACATGTTTAAAAAAAAAAGTTGAATATTTATAATTGTTTTCCTCAGACTGCTCAGTTGCAGCAGTCTTCCAGTGGGAAGTGGTCATTTTCTCACTGGCCACAAAATTACATGAATAGAAGGTAAATATGTATTGCTGGGATAGCACATTCCCACTTTATGTACAGAAATCTCTCTTCTATGTGGGTGGAATACAACAGCTCCTATCTTTACTGAAAAATCAATTTCAGTATAATGGCTACAGATTTAGGACCCTGCTTGTGTACATGATGAGTAACAGAGCTACAGAACAACAGAGCCATGAGGAACTTCCTAGAGAAAATTCTACCTTTAGTTAGACACCAGAGGAAGGAAAACATATTTGAGGCTTTGAAAAGGACTTTACTGGTAAGAACTTGACAAGAGCTCAGATATGGCATGAGGTCAAGACACATTTCTTCATAGTGACTCTGGTTTTGACCTTCTTGACACCCAATCAGTCATACGTTTTCCAAAGCTACTTCCTTGTAATGGAAGCATCAGTAATGTTTCAAATTCAGTTTTGTGTCTGAAAATCGTTCAGTAAGAACTCAAATGCAGTCAAAACTAACAGAAATATAACTAGAGTATTTTTCCACATGTTATGTTTCTGTTCTCCTGCAATAACAGTGCCATCAGCTACGTTAGAATGACCACACAATGTAATGCAGTGATGTATTTGGTCTTCTGCCACAAGCTTCTGAGAAAAAAAATAAACAAGCAAAAAAACCCAACCAAGAACCTGAGCAGGCTGAACACACAGAAAACAAGAGAACAAAGGCCTTCATAGCACTAAGTACCCTTAGTTATCACTAATTTACCTGGTAAGCACTGTTCAACATAACCTCAAAAATCAGCCATCAGCAAAATAAATACTGGAACGTCATCCGTGGACCCTCAATCCTTCATCCCAGTTTCCTGCCAGTGTCCTACTGCATTTACCTAATTTAAGTCAATGAAGTTACCCTGGATTTCTGCATGTTTTCAAAAGATCAGTAAGACCTGTTGCCATGTAAGATCAAAAGGCCGTGAATAACAAAGAGAGTTTCAGAACATTAACCATTGCCAGGAGATTAAAATGTTGGCTTGAAATATGAGTAACTGTATACTACCTGTTGTAATACCATGTATATTTATCCACATAAGCAGTGTTAGTTGATTAAATATGCTCATTTTACTAGAAAAAAAGACTACTGAGAAAGCAGAAAATTAGGTGTTTTGTCAGTTCTAGTTCTCTGGTTTATTTTTAACATGGTCAGGCCAATATAATAGATTTATATCTTTATATGATAGTTTGACAAAAGAGAAAATCAGGTGGTAGCTCAGGACCATATAGGACCACACTTTAACTAAAAAAGCACTGCATTTCTATCAATAAATATCAATAAACTCAATAAATTTCCCCCTCCTCCAAAGAATTTCTGATGGTCCTTCTGAATATTTTGGTCAGATATATTAAAAAAAAAATAAAATCAGTGTTCCTCTTTTAAAAATATGTTTAAAGCATCCAGCGAAATTACATTAAATATCTTTTTTTCTTATCAGTTATTACAAACCCTTCATAAGCAAGTTAGCAACACAAACACCTGATAGAACCTAGCTCCCAAACAGTGGGCTGATTTTTAATAACAATATGAGGCTTGCCAGAACAGATGAGATTGTCAGTTTTTCCTAGTATTGCTTTCCTAGTATTTGCCTAGTGAAGCAAAGTGCCTGTGCTGCAGGATAGGATGAAAATCTTTTTGGGTACTTGCTACTTGTACAGTACTTCAATGGCATGCCTTAATTTCTGATTCTCAGGGCAAATGTTTGATCCCCTGTAAAGGGGAAATGAATGCACTGAATTTGACCATCACTTGTTTTGGTTATGTAACCACCAATGATGGCAGTCAAAACAAACTGCAGTCCTTCTCTCCAGCCTGTTCCAGCAAATTGTCTCAGAGACTTGCACCAATACCAAACACCATGACGTCTAAGCTCCGTGTAAATAAATGGTTCCTTTCATTCGCTTTAAATATTACAACCTGTGATGCAAGACTACAAAAGCAGAGTGGGATGAGCTGCGTCACAGAAGAAATGAATGGCAAGAAGTCCTGTGATTCCTCAGCCTAGTTTTCCTTCCTATTAAACTGTTGTTCTCTTTTACCTCTCCTAGCTCTAGAGCAGACCATGAACAGAATATTACTGTCCTTATAAGATTTTGTGCTTGTAGTTGAGAGACTGGAAATGAACAGAGAAACAGGACACAGATTGTTTGAGTCTCAGACCCTCTCAAACCTCATTCACCTTTTCTAAGGAAATGACACTGAACCATTCCTGCTGTTCTGCTCCCAGCAGAAAACATATAATAAATAACATTTGATTACCCAAAAGATATTTAGGGTCTAATAGTTATGTAGCAGAGGAGGTCCATCTATCACATAGTGGTTAAGACTGTAAAGTTACTTGGCATTATCACCTGTTGTCCATTTAATGCGATGTTGTCCACACAAAAACTAAAACTCAAAAAAGCCCCACCCCACCGCCCCTGAAAATGATTGGTATAACACATTCAGATTATATCATAAGATTATAGATGTTTGAGGCATATGTTTCTGCTTTGCTACTTCTTTTGGACTCCAAATTGATAAATTCACATTTAAGAACTTGCCCTGGTGAAGTCCTCAGCTAAGACTGGAAAATTTTATTTAATTAAACTAGGACGGGTAGCTTTACTATTGCGTTATGATTTGTTTCACCATCAGCTTTTCATGAACAACACAACAAAACAAACAAATAAATAAATAATCACCATGCCTGATTTTTTTCTATTTTGATCAAATTTATGCTTAATTTTTTTCCCAGCTAATAAATTAGAGAAATATTTATGGAATTGTTTCTTTTTATTCCTGCTTGTGTGGAATCCTCTTGACAAATCACACTAAACCTGGGACTACAGGAATACCACAGGATTCCTTTAACACACAAAATTGGTCTAATAAAATTCCGTGTAAGTCCTGGTTACAGTAAATGTCTTCAGGGACACCTTGTTCTAAGAGTTAACATCAGCTATTTATCCCTTTAATAAATGTACTGACCTTTTCCCAATTTCTAAGAAGAAGCAGGCCTGAAGTTTCAAAGTTATTTTAAGAATAAACAGTTAGGTAAGCTCTGTAACAGCGGATCTTCACTTTGAAATGTCACAGCAATGGCTAGGTGCAGGCAGATAGCACCCAGGAAAAGAGAATTGTTCTGTGAGTTTTACTGCCATCTGAAGTCTTTCCGTGGATGACCTGAGGCATAAACTGAGATTCTTTTCTCTCTCTCATTCTTTCTTTCTTCCTTTCTTTCTATTTAAGTAGGATTCTAGAAAACAGGACTTCTGGGCCTCAGTGAAATTCACTTCAGTTCATGAAGGGAAAAAGTTATCAATTAGTTGAATTTATTTAATTTTATTTCTGCAGAGGACCTGGCAAGTTCTGTGCAAGCAGAAAAATATAGAGGGAACAGTGTTCAGCTTCAAAGAGCATGGAGGTTGGGAGGGTGAAGCACAGTTTACTGTATGGAACCTTTTTTTTTTTTTTAATTTGCCTTGATGGAAGTTGACAGCTCAGCCTGTATTTCAGCTCTGTCCACAGGCAGTGAAATGTGTGAGAAACCAATACTCTGAAAATTCTCATATGCATATGAAAAATCATGGTATGAAAAGGGGCCAAGGGATTAGGACAAGATAAATTTATACTAAGCTTTACACATTCCATTGACAAATTTGCTGTTTTTGCGTTGTTGCCTCCGACCTCCTGGTTACCGAGGGGATGACATTAAACTGGGAGAAAATGGCTTATTATGTGTGATAAATTCAAACAAAGATGACGCACTTTACCCACCAAGTATATCTAAGAAATTGTGAGGAAATGTCAAGCATTTCAAAAGAAAGCTGCCGTAAATTCTGATGCCGGAGACTTTAACGAATTTCTGCCAGAGTAGAAAGGTCTCTTTGTTTGGACTCAGCTGACACTCAGCGTGTAGAATATTACGAGCTCGGGGGTCACATAAAAGCTACAGGAGAAAGAAAGAAAACTGTGGATGTGACAAAACTCAGGCACTAGAGGGCTAAGAACTGGCACGAAGACTTTGCACTGACTCAGTGCAGACCGTACATGGGAATCAGCACTCACACACCAAAAAAAAGGTTAAAACCACAAACATCCGTACCCTTCTGTTCACTGTCTCTCATTCCCGCTGCCCTCATTCAGTATGTTCACATGGTCTTTGGGCACGACTTGATTTGTGTAAATTTTATTTTTCCTTGTGTTATGGTAAAGTTTTCAAAGAGAGGAACAATTTGGGTAAAAGGGCGGGGGGGAATCCAGATCCCAGAAAACCTCCTGTCCTGCTGATGTTACATAATTGATGAACAAATGATCACACGTTGTGTCCCTGATTCAGGTCAGGAGGTGGCAGGAGGAGGAAGTGCTGTCAAATGTTTGAAAGAAAAAAGGAGGTAGAGGAGTAGCAATGAGACCCCCTGCCACTGTGGCAAATTAGCTATTTCACAGCGATGTTTACACTATATAGTGCTTTTCACATGCTGACCTCTTGGGTACAGGCAAGATGGGAAGGGCAAAAATGACAAAAAATGATAAGCTAATGCAGCGAAGAAGAGCAAGGGAAACAAATTTGGAGCTCCCGGGCTCTCTTCCTGCTTCCATACGCACAGCAGTACTGGGTGTCATGAAGGAGAGCGGGTGGCAGCCTCCTCACACACAAAAACACCTCAGCAATGGCCCTTGCATGTAGCTTTGGAGGGGTTTTGGTAACATTACCTTCAAGCAGGGGACCAGCATGGCAAGACACACTTAATTTGAAATGTTTACAGACTGTGTAGCTAAAAAAATCAATAAGTAACTGACAATTCATTATGGAGAGAGGTTGTTTTAAATTTATAACTTTGTTTTAAATCTCAAATATCCTTCTTGTTATTTATTTATTTCAAGAAAACAAAAAACAAAATCCAAAAAGAAAGAAAAAGACAGGAAAAAAAAAGAGAAGAGGAAAGGGAAAAATAATCTCAGAAGTAACAACAGCACCACACTTCTGCCCCCTGGATATACCTCACTTAGTTCCAAAAGTGTGCCTGCAAGAAAAAGCCACCTCTGTTTGGAGGTGACATAATTTTTCCCAGCCTCTCTGACAATGAGTATTCATTACACCCTGAAAAGGTGGTGTACATACAGTGTATAACAGCAGATTCCAACTCTTTTCAGGATTTAGCCTTATCAACAAAATAAATAATGCAAATTGCAGCTGAAGCATTGTCATCTTTAAGATCTTTTGAGAGGATCTCTCTGTTCCAGCCCATAGATCCCTCTGCCTGGAGAGCTGCATCTGCTCATTCCCTATCCACAATGTGTCAATAGCAATCAGCCAATAGCTTAACCTGGACATCTACCACCTGTCAAAAGAGTGAATCAATGGGATAGACTGTGCCACCCATGTGTCTTATCCAGCTCTGAATCCTACAGTACAAAGCCTCTCTAAAAATTTAACTAACTTGAATATTGCCTTGGAAAGGTATTTTTAGTTTTTTCATGACTATGGTTGTTATATGCTATTGTAAGGGTTTTCAAGCACAATTAGACTATGCAAATTAGGCATGACTCCATCCTTTATTACAAATAGGTGTATATTCTAGTATTCATGCCTGATACTTTGAGTCTGTGGCTAGTCCTAAAATGGGCATGTGAAAAAGGATAAAAAATTATGGGCCTGAATCATCCCATCTCCTGCAAAAACAAGAGCAGTCAGAGATACCCTCTCCAGCTGACAAACATTGATGACAATGGGAGCATTAGCCTAAGACTGAAGTGTTTTGGTAATCCCACCTGTAATGAATGACTGGAAAGTTGCCAGAAGTCATCAAAATATGTTCATAATTTTATTTTTCTTCCTTATCACCTAGCATTTTGACTCATAAACTTACTATATTGAAAGCATTAATAAAATCATGAACAGCCACCTTAATGTTTACTTTGGCATGAGGTCAAATACAACCCTTCCCTTACTTGGGGAAAATGCATTGGCTTTGCACATTGCACATTTTATACGTGATGGTTTAGCAAAATGCAATTTGAATGTTGGGATAAAAATCTAAGTATCTCCTCCACTTGAACTGACCAATCTTCCAGCTTCATTTGACAGGAACAGAGTCCTGTTCATTTACTAGTTTATTACATTGGCAAACAAATCTCTTCATCCCCTGCTAAAGAAGACTTTATATAAAAGATCACATTCTGTTTGCCAACCTCTCTTTAGGCACTTAAATATTATTTTTAATTCTCCTGTTCAATCCTTCTTCAACAACTGCAAGAGCTGAAACATCTGTCATTTCTCAATCCAGCAATCCCTAAAGAGTCTTTTACTGAAATAAAGAAACACAAAAGCTGATTTTTACTAGTATGTTTGGCAAGATGTGATCACAGTGTTTTTCACAAGTCAGAAACCTTGACATTTCTTCAAAAAATCTCTGTTAAGCCACATATTGCACCACTCTATGGAGCAGGTATCATTAAGAACATTTCCCTACCTATCTTTACATAGACACACATATGCTTATAGAAAGGATCACCGATAATTTACCTGTCCAAAGCCTGTAGCTTGGTTTTTCTAAAACCAGCATTTATTTATTTGATTTTTGGTGATTAGTGATTAATAAAGTAATGACAGGGTCCAAAAATCAAAGTTTTGGTCTCCATTTAACTCCAGATTTTCAGCATTAAAAATACTGCAGCTTGAGAATATTCTAGGCTGGATGATGAGGGAGATGTACTGCTATCTTGTCTGTCCTAAATACATGCAAGAGCAAAAGTCAGTAGTTTATCCCTCCTGATACCAGTTGCTGTACCTCGGGATGGTAGTGACAGGAGAAAGAAAGACAACCTTTGTATGTGGTTAAGAGCAGTCAGAGCCAAAACAGCAGGGAGATCATTACAGAGGATAGAGCTGGAATGGCAGTGAGAAGAAAATGAGGACAAAATACTCCTGCAATTTGCCAGTAAGCAAGATAAGTGGCTTAAATTAATGACTTGCCTCTTGGATCCCTTATTTTATATATACTGTTACAGATATATTGTTTACATTTATTTTTTTTACATTACTATGACAACTCTGCAAAGGATCAGTGTTGTGCTCTGAGTGACTGCCCCAGAAACTAAAATCATAACTGTAATCATACCTTCCTTTTCCTTCCCTTTCCCAATAGCCTTACATTAAAAAAGCAAACGAGGAGACAGGAAAGATGCTGTTTGCCTCATCCTTGCTCTGCTCTCAGTCATAATCTCCACCTCCCCCTTGTCAGCAAGTCATTACAACATCCTCCCTGATAGTTCCCCTCTGGTTGGGTCTGCTCCCTGATCTACCTTTGCTTTTCCATCCCGGTGCTTGTTTAGGTCCAGCAGCTGGACAGTTGAGGGCACAGGAGAGGCAAGCTCTGTCCTCATTTCTGTTGCCCAGACTGAGTTTCAGACACAGGAACCAAAGTAGCCTTTAAGGGTCTAGTTTTATTAATACAATCCTACAGTAATTTTCTTCATCTGTTCTAGGAAAAAAGTTCCATCTTGAGAAAACACATAACTATGGACAAAGCGTTTTGGTACTGAAAGCACCAAATACTCCCTAGTAATCAGCAATGCTACCAGGCCTACCTATAATATTTTAGGGTTAATTGGAATTACAGAAATGTGATTGTTTTTTTCCTGATTAAAAAAGAACATTTTGCCCTGATTTTTTTAGCTAATATTTTCCATTTCAACTTGTTCTAATTTAGATATCATTCTCAAGTTCCATATGGGTAGTGAAATATTCACTATAAGCTGATGGGAAGTGATATTCTAATTATTATATGGAAACACATCTACAAAAGGGGACCCAGCTTCAAAAAAAAAAAGGATTTGCCATAAACTTTATGCATAGTGGAATATCCATATGGCCTCCAATGTATTGGAGGCAATGTTGGTGTTTGCAAATAAATTAAAAGGAAGCCTCAGTTTATTGACTTATCAGGCCCTGTATTGTAAAAATTCCCCCATTACAAAGAAGAAAATTTAGAAACAAACTGTTCAGCACTTGTACTGGAAGCAGGAAAGGTCAATACATTTATTCTCATCTTTCATAAATGAACTAAGGGAGACTAGGGATGAGAGTCTCATGTTTACTCAGTTACATTTTATTTAACAAAAGACCCTGATGTTGCAGAACGCCAAGTCGGTGTTTTTGTTAAATAATTAAGGCTGCCTAGGAATCTGTTTCACAAGCCAGGTGCAAAATGAAAAAGTTCCAGGCAGGAAATAGGAGATCACTGTACTCTTGAAAGCAAGTAGATACCAAGTAAAGATTATGTAGCAGTACTTACTAAATTTTTTAACGCCTTCCAACCAAAGCCGAAGCAGTGAAACAAGGCAATTACACAAGAGCAACACAGAACGAGATGTCAGTGGTCACGCCCTGCCAATAATATTATAGGGATTCAGGGAAGCTCCTGATAAGGCGAATTAATTTAGAAAACTTTAAATCATCATCTGCAGAGCTACACTTTCATTTTAAATCAGTTTTCTTTAAGTGCCCCTCCTCCCTGTCCCACTATGGCTCACTTTCCATCAACTGATATGTGACCAAGATTTATTGGAAGAAAAGTCTTATGAAGGCACATTTCAGTCTCCTGGGTGAACTATCATGGAAGCTTCATTTTAACTTTTTTGAACTCCTTCTGCCACTATGAAGTGCAATAAAGAAGTTGAATCAAAAGAATGTGAGATGCAAATAGTAATTTTGTTCTGGTTGTCTAACAGTGATGCATTAAATAAAAAGATATGGCATTAATATACTCATCACCTACCAAGAGTATTCAGAAATACTGGAGACACTCTCCAGCTACTCCTTGATATCTCTTGAGTGGAACTGGGGCTTCATACAGAATAAGGTACTCATCCGGAAAATTTCAGCTCTTTTAGGACATGTTCTGTAGTCAGACGTTTCCTTTCACTTATTGCAGATTCAGTTTCTGTCTTTCTCTTGACTATAGTGTGTATTGTACTTGGACAAATTGGAATATCTGCGATTTCCACAGTTGTGGTTTCACGGTCACTTATACATAGCATAAAGCTGCCACCACAAAATGGAACAGCCCTTAGCTACTTCTTCATGTTGCTGCTACGCCCCTTCTCCCATGATGATTGGGAATTACAAAGAGGATACAGATTGGAGACACGCTCATCTTCAAATATGCCACAGCCTGCCACAATGAGGAATGCAATAAACTGTTCTCCATTTTCACTGCCAAGAAGACCACTTGTATGACTGAACTGCAGCAAGGGAGACTGAAGCTGAGCAAAGCAAGTGGGACAAATACTGTCAGGAAGGGCTTATGGATTGTTGATTCTGCCCTGGGGGTGAGAGATGGGGCAGGTGACCTCCTGGGGTCTTTTTCAGCCTCTTGTTTCTTATGACCCCTTCTGTGTTGCATAGGAAATAGGGATTATATTCTAGTATAAATCCAAGTAGTAGCAAATCCACCTCATTCTGTACTTCTATTTAGATGTGAGTGTTTGCTGCTCCTTGAAATAAAGAGAGATGGTAGAATGATGTATAACTTTCAGCGCTGTTTTCCCAGTGAAATCAATTGAAGAATAGTGGTTTCTCAGGCTGCAAAACGTGACTGATATTTGCTCAGACGCAAAATATGGAAGTTACTTAATTTTGCCTATAGACAACTAGCTGTAATCTAGAGTTAGAATTAAAAGCATCCAACATAGTCAGCCTTTTCCTTTTCCTGATGAAATGAGGAAAAACTCAAACAGATTAATTTTGCCTTGACAGTACTTTACGATTTTTCTATAGGTAAAATTCAAATCAGAATGTTCAGTACCTATTTATTCTGTCATCTCAAAAGGAAATAGCCTGAACTCTTTTTATGAACTTTCAAACATTGTGCGAAATATTATGCTAAAATTATTGCTAATACAGATATCACATTTTCAGATTTATCCTAAAGCTGGTGAAATCTTCTGGTCAATCATAACCACCAAAATGATGTTTAGAGTAAACACTATGACCAGTTTAATAAATCAAGGTCTCTGTTTTAAAGCAGATGTACAGATGTCATATTTACACAGTATATTCAAAAGGGCGGGTAAAACCTGGGATCTTCTTGCATGTCCAGCCATTAAAACCTACACAAAAAGTATTCAACCTTAATGTCACATCTTCAGGAGCAAGAACAGATTTACAAAATAATCCAGTTGTAACATTAAGGTAGATAAATCCTGTAGTTCATATGAAAGTTCTGATTGGTGAATTCCATTTAAATGTTAAACTATCCATAGATCAGGTTTTTTCCCTAACATTTGAATTTAGCAGTCATGTTCACAAAGGAAATACAATTTACTTGCTACTGTCTGATTAGCAAGTTCAAACATGGCTTCCTACACCCTGATCAGTCAGAGTGTATAATGATTATTGACAGATACTTAAATGAATTATGGTTCATGTTCTCAAAATTAGTTTGCACATCAACATGAAGTATGGTTTTGCAGCTAATGGACTTTGAACCGAGATTGAAGGGGGATTTTTTTTAAAAACTGTCCCTGGAGCAAATATTATTAATTTGAAAAAAATTGTACTAATATATATCATATCACTCTTCAACATCATCTGGAAGTTGACAAGTTTTCTTATTAATGTTTCAGGTCCTTTCAGTGATGGATCCTTTCTTAGAACACAGGCTTTCACAGAAGTTATTACTACTGTATTTAAATCCTGAAGTGAAGTATAGGTGACAAAGAACAGAATACTTGTAACCAATGCAACCTGCCATTGAAATAAAATTTGGGCTTTGAACCTTTCTTTCATCTCCCTCTAAAACAATTTTAAAATTTCACCAAACTTCATATATAATTATTAAAATATTTAGAAAAAATAAACCCTAGTGTGCAGTCATAATATTCTTCCAAAATTTCATATTAATGTACAAAATCATGTTGTATTTAAAACTTCTTTGATTCTTTTATGTGAATCTCAGCTGACTTTACCAGGCATCACAGTGATTACTGAATCAACACACAGCTCTCTCAGAATGAATATGAATATGAGTGTGACGGTGGATTTAGAAAAGGAAGACAAAAGTTCTGCATAATTTGTTTAAAATCTGTAGAAGGAATAGGCAAGAAGGAACTGGGGAAGTTTCTTGAAAAAGCTTTCCACAACAAATCAGAAAACCCAAAACTGCATCGTACTGATTCCTAGGGAATAGGGATAGGGAAGTTCAAATATCTACCAAGAACCAAATACCATTGTTTGCATTCATTCCCTAAAACAGACCTCAACTGAAGCAATTTCTTAACAGTTATAAAACCAACTGACATGATACAAATCATGTATTTTACATTATTGTATTACCCTGTTAAATTTCTGATAGTCATGTTCTTCTGTGGAGTTTTAATTCACTAGATTCCAAGTGTTCCAAGTCCCTTGATTGCTCCAAGTCACCATGACCAAACTGCCCTTTGTTCTCTTGCAAGTTCATTGTCTCCTGTCTCACTGAACATTGAATCTCCAAAACCAGACTTCTTAAAAGAAGGCCTATCATCTTTTCAGCAACAGCCTTTGCTCCTTTCCACGTAAACCTGTCCTCACCCCATGACACTTCACGCATGAGCTGGGCAAAGAATTTCTCTCCATGGTTTCTTCTTGTCCTCCATAAGAGAGAATAGCTGTGAGGGGCATCAGTGCCAAAAGCAATGGACTTGATGTGGAGAGATAAACTGGTTAAACCTTGAGGTTTGAGAGTCCTCATTAATGTGAAAGTAACAAAGGTCCATTTACTAACAGGAAGAGGTTGAGGCTGGAAGGGTGTTACATTCTGCTGGCAGGCACCATATGAAGAGATTTTTTCAAAATGACGGTCTACTTGTCAATATTTGATGTTTCTCCAATACAACATTCGTATCTTCAGTTACTGTAACAGAATTATTGCTGAAGTTTGTTATTTTTCCAAACAGGACTATAAAGTTTCATTTGTCCTGTAAAATGACTACTTGATTATTAATTATTTGGTATCAGGACTTTCAAGAAAGAAATTGAAGATCAAGAAAAGAAAACTGGTTTTGAAACATTAACAACATTTCTCTTCGACTATTATTGTATGCTAAAGAAAAATCCATAGGCACATTTTTGTTAAGCATAAAAATAAAGATACAGTAAATCAAAGCATTGGTTTAACATGTGAAATTTTGTTGAGGTTCGATAGCTAGAGAAAAGGAGGTGGGATCCACAGCTGTTGTAATCAGCTTGTGCAAGTCTGAATATCACTGTCGACACTTTTTCCCCTTCCTGCTAAAGCTAGCAGCCATTTGTCACTTCCAGCTTCCACTTGCTACATTTATTTTAGTAAAACAATGCCCATTTTAAACTGTCATAAGAAATGATCATATTTCCTTCTGTTAATGTTTTGTGAATAATTAATTTCACAGCCAAGACCCTGTGTACCTAGTTTCAGCCTGGGAGGAATTTTTATCAGATGTATAAGCTCTGGAAAATAAGGGGGTTTAGTGGAAATGCTATCTTAAATTAATTATAGCAGTGCTAGCAGGCACCATTATACTGTAATAGTTTATGAAAATTCCCAGATAGCAGTAGATTACACCAATTGTAATATGAATTTTTATGTTATGTTCTACAAATACTCATAATTTTTAATGGGTTCAATGTGACTTACATAAGAATCAGCACAGAGGACACCAGGAGGCAACTCGGGAGAAAGTATCAGCAGTCACCACAGATCAATTTCGGTTCAGTGGTACTTTCTGAATCCTACTGCATTTAGTCATGCTAGTTCATTTTTAAATTTTTTTTCTTCTCCTCTCTGCCCTGCCCCCACAAGTGACATGCCAGGAAACAATTCTATGTCTCTAAAATCTACCCAGCTGCAAAGATAATATTGCTGGCTGATTACTACCAAATGGCAACTAATTTTCTCCGAAAAACCCTAACCATTTTTGGTAGTGTAGAAACAAATGTTAAAACTAGACTCAGCTTTCTAGCATAGAATTACATTTAGTTGTAAGGGACATTTGGAAATCTCTATTCCAACTCCATCTCAAAGCAGATTTAATTAGATCACGTTGTGAAGGAAATTGTCCAGACAAGTTTTGAGTATTGTCGAGGATGGAGATTCCATAACCTCCTTTGGACACCTGTGCCAGCATTTGATCATCCTCATGGTAAAGGAATTTTTTCAGATCTCTATTCAGAATTTCTCTAGTTTTATTATGTCAATATTTTATCTTGTTCTATCAGTGTCCACCTCCTAGAAGGGTTTATCTCTATCTTCTCTCTACCTTCCCATTAAGCAGCTGTAGACAGAAAAATGATCCTCTTTCTGCCCCCTCTTACTAACACCAAATAAACTCATTTCTCCCGGTTCTTCTCACAGGACATGTCCTCCTCTTGCCTGACCACCCATATGACAACGTGAAACCAGTCACAAACTGGACACAAATGCCACCGTGAGCGGAAGGATCAGGTTGCACAGCCCACTATGTAGTTGACTTTCTTTGCAGCAACTGCAAACAACTGACTCACATTCAACCTGTCCACCGGGACTTCCAGGTCTTTTTCTGCAAAAGTCTGAAAAGCAATCCTGTCCTGCAGCTTATCAGTTGCCTTCCTCAACTAGGTATGGCCCACAAACTTTAGCTCACAGAATCACAGAATCCTAGAATGGGTAAGGTTGGAAGGGACCACGGTGGGTCACCTGGTCCAACCTCCCTGCCCAAGCAGGGTCATCCCAGAGCACATCGTACATGACTGCACACAGACAGTTCAGGAATATCTCCAGTGAGGGAGAATTCACAACCTTGCTGGGTGATCTGTTCCAGAGCTCAGTGACCCACACAGTAAAGAAGTTCTTCCTCATGCTCAGGTGGAACTTCCTGTGCATCAGTTTCTGCCTGTTGCCTCTTGTCCTATTGCTTAGCACCACAGAGAAGAGCCTGGATCCATCCCCTTGACACCTTCCCTCCAGATACAGTGACAGGCCTCCAACCAGACCCTGTGCCACTGTTTACAACCCCCAGGGATCTGCCATTCAGCCAGTTCTCAATCCACTTCACTGTACACTCATCCAGTCCAGACTTCCTGAATTTGCCTATGAGGAGCATAGAAAGCACAGATGATATGTATATTTTAGGAAGAGATGAATTTCAAATTAGAAGTGCCAGTTTCTCACCATTGGCTGCAGCATTAATTTGCATAACGACAGCTACAAAGACACATTCTGCCCCACGTACCCACTTATCCTGGATTTCTATTCTTTCTGCCTATAAGCAAGTGAGATTTGGCCCATTTTCTTGGGTGCAAAATAACCATTTTAGCAATATCCATCATGTGTAATAACATTCATATCTTGCTCAAGATTACTCTTCTTCAGACAAGCTCACTGCTTACAGTACTAAGCATAATCCCAATAACTGTACAAATGCTAAGACAATATCCATGGCAATGCCCTTTTCCTGGGTAAAGCATATTTTCTTCCTGTGCCACTGGCATGGACTACTTCAAAACAGAAACAGAATCTGCTTGGTTCATATATTCAGTATAGAATTCTGATTGAGATGACAGTTCATGGAAAATGTCTACCTAGTCTGCCCTAACATCTCAGTTTGTTCTTGAGTTTACAAAGCTGAAGGAATTCAGAGAGAGCAACTTCTACAGCTCTTGATTTCACCCAGATATACATTAAAAAAATAGCATAATCAACATGTGTAGCTGGGAAAAATACCTTTACATACCTTGACTAATTTAAAATAAGAACAGGTAAAGGTTCCAGTTTTTTAAGGCCAGCCCCACAAATCTGACAACAATCCCACATAAACATCTTCACAAAAAAAGTATAATGCAGTTTTAAATTTGAATATTCATAATAAATATCATCATGTCTCTTCAATCTTCTGTATGTCTGCCAGTCTAAATTTTAATAAGTCAATGAAAATATCTCTATGTAACTTTCTTTTTTCATTATTTCAAAAAGACAGAGGGAAATGGCTTCAGTATTTGCCAAAAAACATCAGCATTTCTATTACCTCTCAGTATAAGGTTCATCAGGCTACACTTCACAAAAAAAGCTCTTTGAAAATCAGAGGTTTTTTCCCCTTTCAATGCATTAGAGTAAAAAAAATGGTTTAAAGCACCACGCCATTATTTTAGAGCTAAACAGTTAAATGTTTTATACAAGAACATCAAAACCATATATGCTTCAAAGACCCAACATTTTTTTAATGGCTTTCAGATAAAACAATTTATTTATGCAATTAACAACAACATGCAATTTCTAATAATTAGCCGATAATAGTTATCCACAAAGTACTTTATAGAATTGCCTTCTGAACTGCATTCATTCTGTAGGGAACCACTGAAAATTAGACTATAAAATTACCAGAAAATGTACTGCATTAACAAGAATTTTCTGTATTTTGTTTCTCCTACAGATTTATGGTCTTGAATATTTGTAAACATTTGTTTTCAGGGAAAGATGTCAGGCCCATCACCTCACATTTATAACAAAGAAATAAATGCTGCAGCAGCATTTTCTGAAAGATTAAACCAACATTATCCAGCAAAAATATGCGAGAATATATTCATACTGCTCTTTTACAAATTGTACATTTTTAAAAATAGCTGTTAATTTGTTCTCAAATGATAACAAGTTTGGGGCATCTTACTGGCTTTATGACTACCGAGCTTTTTGAGTTTGCACTTCTGAGCATTTCCTGACCAAAAAAAAGGGCAGCTGGGAACAGCATTTGTGTGGAAGTTCAAATTTTCACCTGATTTGAGACTCCTGGATATAATGCTGAAGCCCCTTGTTAATTTATGACAAAGCCAAGAAAGCTAAGAGCAGGTGGAACACTTTGGTGCCCTCAATTCAGCAAGGTTTATACAGCTCCATTTAAAACAACAAAAGTATTTACCATTTTACTAAGTACAGGAACAAAAGAGTACTACAATCTCTCTCCTCTTTTACACATAGGTTGCAGAAGAATAGTTGCAGGCTATTTCTCTGACTTCCATTGGCACAAGTACACTTTTGAGAAGACTGAAAGGGTTTTTTTGTATGGGTATGGGTAATGGTATGAATGAGTGCTAGGAAGAAAGGGCTGGAGGGATCTTTACTGACCTTGATAAGCCAGTATCATTAAAACAGAGAAACATTTTGAAATTTACATGGAAGTATTTATCTATATCTGGATAAACAGGATTTGTTTTCTGTGCTCTCGAGATATCTACATCTCTGATCTATCTGGACCTCTGGAATTTATTTCTAAGCAGGGTTTTGAGTGTTGCCTGTTGTACAATTGGGTCTACTGCAGACCAGCCACAACACAGAAGGCAAGTGACAAATAATCATCCTGCCAACATGTTTTCATGGTATTAAAGGATATGCTAATCCAATAACATTGCAGACTTTGAAGAACATACTTTATTTATTTATATTAGTACAAAAGAAAATATTCTTTAAGTGCTCATGCTGTTGTGTGCCTGCCAGCTCAGGAAGGTGGTGAAATACCATCCAGGCCTAGAAGGAACAGCTCAGATAAAGCCAACCAAAGCAGGTTAATAATGTAAAATTGAAAGTTAAGCTTTACTTTGAAGACAACAGGGAATAGTGATGAGCTGGTGTAGCTATTAGGACCAGTTCTTGAGCTGGTTCCAAATAATGTAAATTTTCTCTGCCTTAGAAGATGTGACTTCTGGCCATATGATGAATTTTCTCAGAATAGCTGATGTAGAAACTGGTAATGATTATGAACTGGGACTTTAAAGCAAAATGATAGGACTTTAACAATCATATACATTTAACCAGAAAGACAAGGAAAAAGGGAAAATAAAATTAAACTATTTGAAAATAACATAGTGAAAGAAATATAAGTTTAAGAATGAGGTGACAAATGCAGAGACAAAAAAGTAAATGGCATTTTATTTAGTAAAACTATATTATATAACCATACATATGTTCATCTTGTGGAGTATTTGTTTTGGATTTATCTTTGTGCATTGACAATATTCCTGGTTCTTCTGACAATGATCAGGACTAATGTGGTTTTAAGCAAGGGAAATGAAAGTCAGAATATTCCAAAGAGGAAGTTCCCCAACAACTCTGGGAGTTGCCATCATTTCCTCTCACTTGAACCATATAAACATGCTTTGCACGATAACCTTCACATTCTTCCAACAATTGCTCTGTTTTCCTAAATGATATCACTTCTGGGAAAGTCACAATTTGCCTGTGAGTTCTTGGGACTCCCAGAGCCTGTGCAGATTGTTTATGAAAGTATTTCTGAGTAACTCCTCCATTTTCTAAATGTTTTCCATTTACTAAAAACAAAGGGCAATTATAATACAAAAACGTAGTATTTGACTTCTCTTTAGTCTTATTTAGGCCAACAACTGACAAACCAAGAAATTACTGAAACCAGAAATGTTTGCATGACATGTGCTATATTTTGTTCCCAGTCAGTGAGTGCATCAATCCTGTCATCTATTGCCACTAACCAAACAGGATGAACTGAGTGTTCAGCCCTTTCACCTGTGTAGTAAGTCCTCCTTGTGTTTGTCACTCTAAAACACTTCTGGGTACAAATTCTCCCAATTATCTGTCATAGAAGGTGGATTTCATATGGGTTACTTATGGACCTAATTTAAGATCCTCACTCCTATAAAACACACCAAAAAGATGGTTAGCTCTAGGAAAGTGGGTTTCAGCATATAACCAAGGTGCCAGTAGATGCTCTTTCATATCGTATATTTTCCTCACCATGTGAGCAAAAACGTTTGGGATTATAATCTAGGCATCTGAGTACTTGTCTAAATGATAAAATATAAACATTCTTGAATTATCTACGCAGTCATAGTTCTATTATTGCTCTAAGTTTCAGCAGAAGCTGGCACACCAAGATTTTGCAGTCTCATGTAGTCCAGCTGGGGCAGATGCAAATCAGCTAATTCTGTACCTCTGAATGTAAGCTTCAAAACTCCCTGTGGAGCCCAAGAGTGAGGGATGAAGTCAGGTTTGGTCCAGTCTGAGTTCACAAGACCCCTCAGTATCAATTTCACATCCAAAGCTAGTTGGCTTTAAAATCCCCCAAATATGGAAAACATTTAACACCTTGTAAAAAAGCCATTGTGGTCTTTTATGCCTGCCCAAAATCTATGGTATATTTTCTCTCTGACCTAAATTGTGGATAAGATTACTTGATAAAGCAGAAACAACGTAGCAGAAAAAATGGTGGCACTTTCAAGCTCTTACCTTTCTATTTGCAGACGTGGGTATGTGCTAGCATACAGTACTCTCTCCGGAAGACGGGAGAGGAGGTTAGCAGTGAAGCACAATACAGATTAATCTGGATACCACTTATCTTCTCCAGAGCTGTCCCTTTTCTTTCATTAAGAAATATTCAGAGAACATCTCATTTTTAGTTAGTAATTCTTTCTGTTTCTAGTCTCAGATTTATGTATAAAACCACTTTGTTTTTTCTGGTTCTCCTTGAAAAAATAACTAGGCAACTGACCCAATACAAATAGTTGGAGCAGCCAAATACACTATCCTTTTTGGCAGATATAATAAATGAATGACTGACAATTTTACTCATATACATAATGTTTTCTTCTTCTAAAATAGATTTCTTTTAGATCCCCCCCGCCCCCCCGCCCTATTCATGCTGGCATGCCTTGAGCAAAAACTAAACAGTTTCTTCTTCCCATTCTAAATATCTTTCAGCAGGAAAAAATTGTTGACCAAGGTAAAAAATATCTTTCCTGATGGAGCTATCTCTGCACAGTGGCATTTCTACCAGTCCAAGTTATGCTTGGCCTTATGACAGACCAAAAAGTCTAACAAGTAGCGGATGCTGCTTATCTCTAATACTCTGTACCAAAATTTGAGACATGATATAAAGCATTCATTTCTAATGAGTTCAACAACAGCATCTCTAATCAAACTGAGTAGAGCAGGAATTTTTATACCAACTGATAGTGAAAGGGCATATGTGGGTAAAAAAATTCTCGCTAAATACATGGATCTGCATTTGTTGTCTTCCCCTTAAAACAATCTTGCACTGAACTCCAATACTATTTCACTGGAATGTTACACAATGTGATACAAGATACCTTATCTGCTTCTGGATTAGTAAACATTTTGTATAATGATGAAAAAGGGTAGAGATTTTCTCTTGGTCCAGTCAAGTACTAATTTCCATTTGTTAAAAATCTCTTCTTGGTTCCCAAACCAGATATTCTTTCACCATAATCCAATGGTGGAGGATCCAAAAATCTTCACTCTTCTCATGCAACTTTCCTATGAACAACTGCAATTGATAGCTGTGATTCCTAAGAATTAATCTTCTCTGATTGTAATTACTACAGTTCTTCACTCCTATGTCACCTGAATCCGAAAGTAAGGTAGAAAGCAATACTGTTTCTTTCAAAACTCACATACTCTTGGAAACCAAATTCTATGCTCAAATAGCCAGAGTTAGGTGGAATGCTTCAAATTAAAATTGTTGCTCATGATCAGAAAATTGCACGTCATGTGTTTTTAGAGGTTCAGGACTGACTTAGGCCCCAATCCTTTTAAGCAGACACACACAAGTTTGACTTCATGAAGATGACACCTCCAGCCCTAGTTGATGATAACATACTTTGAAATTTGAGCCTGGATTACCAAATGTGAGGTCCAGCAGTGAAAAAGTAACTGTACAAATCAATCTCTTGTACAGTAGCACTACTTTGTGAAGCAGCGTCATTAGTGTACCTGTTGAAGAAATGACAAGAATATGCTAAAGAACAATTTATGATCTTAACCATTGTGTTGATTTTCTACTATAAAATGACAACCTTTCTAGTTTATGTAAAATAAATAACTGACATCCATAGCTTCAACAGTAAGTACAGCTCATTATGATAAAATTTAAATCAACAACATATGATTTACGGGTTACTAATTGAGATTTGCAATTAAAAGAGATGTAGATAAATAGTTGGAAAGTAGTAGAAGTTGGGCTATAAATAAAATTAAAGTCTTCTTAATTAAGCGTTTTACTATAAATACAGCATCGAAAGTTCCCTTCTATCATCACCCATAAAGACAAGCAAACCGCCTGAGCCCTGCTCCAGTTAAAGGATAAAAATCTTAGGCAAAACTGAATGATCACATTAGTCTTTGGGTATTTTGCTTATGGCAGCCTTGGGCAGGGAAGAAAAAACATGCCATATGAACAGAGTGTGAAAGAGCTGGGAGTGTTTAGACCAGAAAAGGGATCTTATTAATGTCTGTAAATACCTGATGGGGAAGAGGAGTGAAGAAGACAGAGGCAGCCTCTTATCAGTTCTGCCTACTGAAAGAGCCAGGGGCAATGGGCAAACGCTGAAATATATGAAATTTCACTTGAACATACAGGGGAATTTTTTTTAAAAGTTGTTGTTTTTGTTGTTTTTGTTGTTGTTGTTGTTGTTGTTGTTGTTGTTGTTGTTGTTGTTGTTGTTGTTGTGAGAGTGTCAAGCATTGGATCAAGCTACCCAGAGAAGCTGTGGAAATATCCTTGGATATATTCAACACCTGACTGGACAAGACCCTGAGTAACCAGCTCCAGCAGACCCTGCTTTGAAGTTTGAACAGCACCATCTCTAGAGGCCCCTTCCCACCTCAACTATTCCATGATTAATTATGGGGAGCTAGATATGGTCTTAAATGTCTCTTGCTCCTTTTTCATAGGAGATATGCTTATGCACTTTTCTCTCATTTTCAACTACATGCTTTTTAAGCTGTCCTAAGGTACAGTTATCTTTGGTAAGACTGTATTTCAGTTTTCCATTAGGCTTGCTTCTGCTTAGAATTTTCTTCCAAGTTTCTTTTTGCTTCCTTCCAGTTTTCTTTACCTGCATTTGAAAGTCTGGTACACAATCCTTTTCATTACATTCCTGATTGTCTGTTTTTGCTGTTTTAAATGCTTTCATCTAAGTTGTATCTTTCTTTTCATTTTCATCTGTTTGAAACTGATAGCTCTGACCTTGGGTAAACTCACTGCTTGTTAGAAATATCATATTTTATTACAGTTTTTCTTTTTTATCTCCTCTGTAACTTTTCTCCTTTCCTGCCTTACTCTACTGGATCACTGTTTTTCTTCTGTTTATTTTTTAAATTCATGTCCCTTCAGTTCTCTCCGGTCCATGATTGCAGTCTAAGGAAAATAACTCATGAAACATCAACTATTCAAGGAAAAACTTTTCTTTAAGTCTGTATTTGAAGGACTTAGAATAAACACACAGAAGAAGATGTAACTTCCAGTTATCCAACTCTCTCTGAGAAGGGCCAGAATTTTTTACTGCTTAATAAATTACCTCTATTCCTACCACAATTTTCAAGACAGGGAACTGATAAAGGCAAGACACAAAACCACCAATGTCCATTTCAACAAACTTCCATACCACTGTGTAGACTATGACTACTATGGAGAGGAAGCTTCCTGGCTGCCATGAAGTATTAGAAGACCTGACAGAATTTTCTTTCAAGTAACTCCTAAATTAACGTTGTCTTTAGATACTAAGAGAAATAATAATTTCTAGTAATAAAATAATAAACATTATTTTTTTTCCATCTTGTTAGTTTACAAAATCATCAAGTTTTTCAACCAGAAAAAATCACTTATATAAATATAAAAGATAAAAAACACTGAAAGTACACACTTCCCAAAGTGTGACGAAGAACTTGCCAGACTGGATCACACTCTTAGAGCAATGTATCTTCTTCCTATTCTTTTCAGATGTATTTTTCTAGATTACATGGTTAATTGGACTTGAAGTACAGATGCAACCACTGCTGGAATGCTATGCCCTAGTGGGATTGCTCATGAAGTCAGTGTGGATCATGCAAGTCTATTTTTGAATCAGTTCTCATTTACTGACACAAAGCTGCAGCAAATGAGTTTACTCATCATTTTTCCAAATAACTAAAATTATAGAAGATATTGAAAACTTATATGATCTGGTGCCTTCAGATACACATCATCTAGTAGCATTATTTTTAAATATGCACCAAGATGACCACTATGAATCAAAGACAGAAATCCGTCCCTTACTGTTCCTGGATTGTTTATTACTGTCTTTGTTGGATTTAATGAAAAAGCCATTAAATAATGCTGTAAGTGCAATTACTTCCTTGTTCTGCTCATCTTTGAAGTTAGGAAAATTCGTTAGAAGACTTTGTTCTTTATCTTCTGCCACAGCTGCTTTTGTTTATGCCTGGTAATGTCACTGTGTGCTTAAGTGTCTAGCACTCTTAGGCCTGACAGAAATGTGGAAGAAGGAGAAATGCAATGTAATATGCTACTGTTACTTTAACAACTGCACTTAATGTGATGTTTCTTTCAGAAATGGATACTCACCTTTATATAAAGACAAAAGAAGATCTCTGACTTTCTTCCTTACAAAAGCATTTGGAGTTAAAGAAGAAAACAGAAAATGCAGCATTTCATGGAAGACAGGCAAAAAAATTGCATACAACCCACAACACCCTTATAAGAAACCACAATGTCCTCTGTAAGAAATGGATTAAAAAAAAAGGTCTCATCATTATCCTGATGGCACACTAATAAATGCCATAGAAATGGAGTTCAAATAGGGTCACTTGGATGGCTGGCATCATATCCACAGGACTGCAAAACGAGATTCAAGAATATATAGGTGAGTTATCAGTGTGGTCACTAAGAGCTCATCTACGTAATATCACCCAGCCTCTTCCCTGGTTACCTACTCTGAATACAAAAATTGGAAAAAGTGTAATTCAGTCTTGTTGACTGTCAGATTCAATAAGATTAGGTTGCATTCAGCAAAATTGAAAATTCCTCACGGCAAGGAAAAAAAAAAAAAACCTGTTTCTTCAGGGCATTGAACACTATATCTGAAAATAAATGTATTTGTGCATGTGTTACCTAGAGGTATTCAACTGCAACTCTACTAGAGAGAAAACGGGAATATCTCAGAAACACAACTTGTAGAAACACATGATGGAGCATGGACCATTTTTCCATGTCCTCTCATCATCCTTTCATCATCCTTTCTGAGTTTCTTCTTCCCAGCAGGATAGGCAATGCTTTTAGGAAAGCAGAAAGTAGAGGGCAATGCTGGTTTTCCATCAGTATGGAATTAGCCTCTTTGAGACAGGAAAATTGGTCAACTAAGAATGGAATATAAGAAAACTGCAAAAATTTAATGTGTCATAAAACTATTTAGTAGAGATTTGAGTTACGTTTTTCCACTTTTTTTTAAAAGAGTCAGGGTTAAGAAATAAGAAGAAACCAGTCATTTAATGAAAAATACTCTTTCACTAGTGACTTGTTCTTTCTGTCCTTATCAGTTGCCTATGGGAGTTTATTTTAGTACATAATGGATGTTTGATTTCTCTCACTTGAAATAGCAGGTATTTCATCTGCAGTTCTCACTGCAGTGCACATCTTTGAAAAGATTATACTTTCACTGGTATTAATATACTATGAATTATTATACCTTCAATATTTAAGGAGACAGATTAGGAGTTAGGCTCCTAAATACATTTGTAGAACATGCCCATATTTATTAAAATAAACCAAAGAAAATTTATTGATAAAGCAGTACTGGTAGTGATAATAACGATAATACCAACACCAACAACAGTAATAATATAGTTAATGTCAAAAAAAAAAAGTGTAGACATTATTTTCTGCTACATGAAGAAACAAAATTGCATTAGAATATATGGTTGTTCATTTATATTAAAAAATCATTTAATAAAAGCTGCCAAAATAAAGACAAGTTAAATAATAAAGAAAAAGATCACTCTTAGTGGTACATCTAATAGTTGCCTATTAAATATTTTTTCTGATGACCATTTTACTGCACAATTTCTATGTTGGAAGTCAGCTTCCAACATAGAAATCTTTGCTGGTGAAGATTGCAACTTTCTGTTACCTATTGGTACAATATTAAGGGATCACTATTAAAGTGACATTTAAGCCCATTGTTTATTCATAAGTTGTAAATGTTCACCTTGGATGACAAAATACATCAAGCATCCAAAAATAATGCCCAGAGTTTTCTGGAAGAAGAGCTATGACTTCTGAAACTATCGGTTTGATTTTGGGGCATTCATGATGCAGTATCAAGCACTCTGTGCTAGATTATATTTCTGCTTTTTAGAAGTATCCTTATACTCACTCTTCCTCAGGAAAAAAGATATTTTTTCTCATTTCATTTTCCTATCTAAAATCAACCTGCCACAATAAAAAACTTAAAATGTATAAAACGAAAACAACAACAAAAAAGTTTGCATAGTATTACATCTTCTATCACATACAAAATCTTCATATAAAAGAGAAGCATAAACACTAAAATATATCAGTTATACATGCTTGCTCTCACATAAGAAATTGTATAGATATGCACATCTCAGAAAAGCAAATCTATCCTTTCACAAGCCTAGAATAATGTATCAGATAGAACTAAAATGGTTTTATATTACCATATTTTCCTGTATATAGTCTGCTACTCAGATAACCCACACCTCTTTTTGAAAATACATTCTCATACAACCCACACCTCAGATAACCTACAACTGTCTCCTCTTTTCCCCTCCCAGGCATCTATGTATCTTGCAAATTCCCCTGGAGGTTTCCTCTTGTGGTGGAAAGGAAACAGGGAAAGAACAGAGGTAAAGAAGATGATAGGCTTAAAAAGGAAAAAGAATAATTTGTGGTGAATCAGAGGCTTAGGGTGGACTAGGAAAGAAGGAACTCTGAAAACAGTTTTTCATAATATTACTAGCACTTATGGACAACCCTAATGCTGAAAATGACAAGTGGGACTTTTATTTTATTCTTTTTAACAGCTTATTTGGGTTCTAGCACTTGAAAACAAAGAACTTCTTTTCCAGATACACTGCATTTAAAACTTCAGTTACACTTTTAAATTTGAAGGTGAAATAGACCATTTAAGTACACTGTCATATTTCCTAAGGCAAAATCAAAGCAAAGCCCTGTCATAAATAGTAAAAATAAAATATTAAAGCCAAACACTGAAAGAAGGCACCATTGCTTTCTGTTGGTTGTGGAGCTCACAGGTCTTAAGTAGACTGTCCATTAACACCTATTTCTTCATGCTGTAGAGTATGAGCAAGGTCCAGTACTATGACAACATGTACTGCTGGAGGCAGATTTTCTTACCAAGCAAAATTGCTTACACTTGGAAAATGTGGAGGTGTGGAGAAGAGAAAACGAGAAAAAGTGGAAAGAGAGAAAGAGAGAGAGAGGGAAGAAGGAGAGACGGAAGAAAGGATGAGAGGAGTAAAGGAAGGGAGGGAGCGAGGGAGGAAGAAAAAGAAGAAAAGGAAAAGGAAAGGAAAAGAAGGAAGGAAAGCAGGAAGGAAGGCAGGAAGACAGGAAGGAAGGAAGGAAGGAAGGAAGGAAGGGAAAAGAAAGAAAAAAAGAAAAGAAAGAAAGAAAAGAAAGAAAGAAAGAAAAAGTTAGTTCAATGAAACTAGCAAGACCTGCAATAAAACCAAGTCACCCGGTGATTTTCTTCTCCGTGACCTTTTTGCTACCCCTATGCATCCCCCCATCATGTTTTCATATTATCACTAGGCTGCAAGCAAACTGGGGCAGGGCCAAATAAGCTTTCAGTTTATACTATCCTTGTAAACATATATAATAATAAAACATAAAAGCAACAACAAATTCTTAAACACAATAAACCATAAGAAAAACAGCCTGCAGCTTCTACCCAAAGCTCTGAAAAGTAGTGGGCACATCTTAAGTCTCTCCAAACCCAACTGAAGGTATTCATTATGTGGTTGAAGCTAACCATTGTTTCTGTACCGCCTGTGTGTTAATGCCACTACTTTACAGCATTACTGGTAAGCAAATGCTTGCTGTGCGAGCCATACAATTTTTTATCTTTCAGACACTAAACTGAATGATGCACTCTTCTATGCCAATCAGTTTAGATCACTTCTAAACCCAGTAAAAGCAGTGAGCTGATTTTTGCAGGAGGACTGAGTTTGGCCTCTTCTTTCCTTTCCAGTTCAAAATAGAAGGTGGGCATGGCTTTTCTGGTGCAGTGCTGGCTTCTGTCTTGTAGCTAGCTTACTAATTTAATTTCAGGTACAGTAGAAATGCTTGCCTCAGACTTGAAAAAATGTGTCAATAATATCAAATATCTTAGTGGATTCCAGAGTTGGATCTCTAACATCTACAACATTTAGAATGGTGCAGAGGAATCTAAGTGGTTCAAATGATACCAAGACTAATGCAGTGATTTCAGTTATGCACAGAAGAGTGACCAAAGTTGCTTGTAGTCACTCAAAACCTCTCATATGTGCTCAGTTTACAACTATGCTGTCAGAGTGTTTCTTCAGTCTGAATTTCCACATTTTCACATCCTCACAAACAGTAAAGCTTCCAGATGCCAAACCAGGTCTCTTTTTCCAGCTGTGCAAATCCATCAGCTACACTTGGGCAACTTAAATTACCTTTAATGGCAATGTGATGTAAACAATTCTATTTTTAATGAACAACAAACAAACAAACAAACAAGTAAAGCTCCACACCAAATCCAGTATCTCTGAGGCACATTGGCTATGTGTGGGTTAAATATTTTCCTTACAGATGCCGTAAGAGATTACTAAATACATGAGGAATAGAAAGATTTCGCTTTGATATTACATGTATCTCTGCCTTATAGAAAATAACCAAATCAAATTAAACAAAATTGGTTTTACAATATAATATTGGATTTAATTCTCAATATGAACATCCAGCTTATTGCATTATGTAGTATTTCTTCCGTATGTCTGCTGAAGAATCTCCAGGCAAGGTTAACACATCTGTACACTTCATGGTACAAGAGAGCTTATTTCCAAGCTAATTAGAAGCCATGCATTATCCACTTTGCAACCAGCAACACATTTTTAATTATTATTATGTAGTGCTGCCTTCACTGTGACAGAAAATGTTGCTTTTTCTATAATAATGGAAAGGTTTGGGCTGTGTGTGTAGGAAAACTCCATTATTCCATATATTCATAATTCACTGAAGAGCATAACTGTTTTTGAACTCAGTATTTGAATTTTATAATTCAAGAGTGTGTCCATGTGGATATGACAATGACAGAAGACTTTGATTTTACTGTATCGTCTTGTGAATGCACCTACAAAAACTGTGTGGGTTTTCTTGTCTTGTGGTATCAATAACCCTGAATTAGGCATCTAAGAATTGAACAAGATTTCTTCCCAGACAGGAATTAGTGACTTTTGAGTTCCCTACACAGAACGAGTACTCTGAATTATGACACTAAATACATTGTATGCATGAAGGGTAAACAAGAGAGGGAAGGATGAATACAATACAGTAACTAACAGATTTCTGAAATGGCTAATAACTTGACTAGTAAAAGCTTTAATGATGAAAAAATTGGTCAAATGCTGACCAAGAAGCCATGAAACCCCAAATTTCAAATTGGCATGTCTCCCAAGCTAACTCTTGGGTCTAGCTCTAGGACTGACACCTACAAAGTGACTTAGCTACTCCAAGACTCCATCTCTCAATGACTGAGGGGATACCACAACTAAAATCCCTTGCCTATAACTGCATCTCTGCTAATGAATATTTCTTCAAAGTGTTCTTCAAAGCAAGTAAAGCTCCAAGAATTATTATTGAAGAGACAAATTCACAGTGGTAGTCAAAAAAGGCAGGATGATGAAGAAGGAACTGCCACGGACAGCAAGTATTAAGTTCTGGGAAGAAGAATGTGACTTGGCACGCTGTCACTTTAGTCAGTACTTCCCTCCTTCTGAGTTTCCTAGCTATTGTTCTTTTCTCAGTAGGCAGATAACCAAAACATCAAAGCAGGCCCTGATTGTCCTGCTCTGCTCTGCACTGGGGCAGCCTCACCTCGAGTGTTGGGGGCAGTTTTGGGTGCCACAATATAAAAAAGACTTTAAACTATTTGAGAGTGTCCAAATGAGAGCAATAAAGGTGGTGAAGGACATTGAGGGGAAGCCATGTGTGGATCAGCTGAGGTCACTTGGTCTGTTCAGTCTGGAGGAGACTAAGGGGAAACCTCATTGCAGTCTGCAACTTCCTGTGAGGGGAAGGGGAGGGGCAGGCACTGCTCTCTTCCCTGTGGTGCCCAGTGACAGGACCTGAGGGAATGGCCTGAACTTGTGTCAGGGGAGGTTTAGGTTGGATACCAGGAAAAATTTTTTCACCCAGAGGGTGGTTGGCACTGGAGCAGGCTCGCCAGCGAAGTGGTCACAGCACCAAGCCTGATAGAATTCAAGGGGCATTTGGACAATGTTCTCAGGCACAGGGAGTGACTCTTTGGGATGTCCTGTGCAGAGCCAGGAGCTGGATTTGATAATCCTAGTGTGTCCCTTCAACCTCAGCATATTCTATGATTTCTTTCCAAAACTGAGTAGGAATAATTTTCTTCTTTTAAACTAATTGTAATGTAAAACACATAATAGAAAATAGAACAAAGGTCTACCATTGCATGAGGAAAAGTAACATGGGCCTGCAGCATTCCACACTCTATTATCTCATGAGAATTTATGAAAGATATCCTTAAGAGATCAAGATAAATATTCTGTACCTAATCTCATAGCACTGAATTTTACATATGTTATTTCCTTTCTATCCAGGTATGCAGAGTTTTTTGATGTACACAAAGACTGCTGACAGTTTTTCCTCTGCTCTTTTTTCTTGAGATGAAACAACCTGAAAGACTTCCATCTTTTCTCAAAGTACAAACTTCCTGGAAACTGAGACAATCTTGTTGCACACCAGTTTGTCTAGTCTGGGTTTTTCTAGTCTGTGCATGTCTTCTGTGCATTACTCAAAACTACACATGTTATCTATCAAAGCTGGTTTTTTCCAGTTCTGAGAAGGATGAAGGGACTACCCCACATCACAGTTTTTAGAAGCCAGTATTTGTTTTTCTGGAACGATATGACATTGATGAGTTAGATTTGCTTTCTTATCCTTATCTAATCCCTCAGACTCTTTTCCAAATCTACTAATTAAACACTACTTCTCCATTCTGTCATTTCTGCAGCAGATTATCCCAAAATGCATTCTTTCCCTTGTGCCTCTCTTCAACTGCATCCTGTTCCTTTTCCTGTCAACCACTTGGAAAAACCAGTTTTGAATTCTAAGGCCATTCTCCAATGCACTTAAAAATGTCTACGAGATTGACTTCAATTTCATAATCAACAAGTACTTTCCATGGCAGTAGTCATTACAGAGGCACTGGTTATTACATGAAGGACAGTAACACTATGATGCTATATGCAGATAAAATACATTATCACAAGTCTATCACAAGGAGAGGAAGTTCTGTTCCACACAAATGGAAGCTGGGATTAATGTCTAGGCTACTGCCACAGTGAAACACTTATAAGCAGACTCTTATATTCAGACTCTTCACCACTTGGCTTTGAAAATCTAAGTGTCTACTCTCCTGTCTCAGTCCTGACCAGAGCATATCTTTTTACTTAAGTATGGTTCCTTGTACTTTGATGTTTGTATCCCACAGTTATACTTACTGCAGATGTCAGTTATCTTGAGGGAAAAAAAAAAGCAAGAGTATCTAGTTTAATTATGAGCAGATAGTTAATTTATTTGACCAGATATTCTGCACACTATTAATTATGGTACCGTTGTGTGCAAATCCATGTTATTAATTATTCATTATTTCTAACAATTTACAGTGTGACAAGCTTCATATTTCAATATAACTCATCAACTGAACAATAAGAACTTGTTTACTTTAAGCTACAAACACAACCACTTATATAAATACATATAAACATTAGGAGTAATTAATAGAGTAAGAGTTTCTGAACCACATGAAAATAAATATTAGCTGTTTCATGAAGGTAGCATCTGATGTGGAAGAAGTGATCATTTTGTAAGGCTATGTACTAAGATGAAATTCCTTTAATTTTTAAATAACAGGGTCAAATTGTTTCCTGACTCTAGCAAAGTCCATAGAGCTAACCCTATATACCTGAATGCGGAAAAATTTGACTCCATTCAATGAAATAATTTATATAAATACAGATTGTACAGTGCTAGTCCGATATCATCATGGTAAATACTTTACTTGCACTTTTTATAGCCAGAAGAAATTAACACTCTTAAACAGTAATGTGGGTATCCATATGCCAAATATACAACATAAACAAACATTGGTTTGAACAAAGTGCAGTGTGAGGGTCTGCCACAGCTGTAAGTTTCCCTTTTCTGATAAGTTCTGAAAATAAATACGAGAAAAGAAGCAGGACTTTACTGTGACTGATAATGTATTTTTCTGGGTGCACTGCTAAACATAGCAATTTGTGTTAATAGGTAACTCATACTCATCCCCTCTAGTGCTAATTATCAATGGAGGAAAGAAAATAACTAATTTAGGCTAGCGTATTCATCTTACTAACCGTTACTAGTAGAACAAAGATGCCTAATTCAAAAAATTTAATGAAATAGCTGATGCCACACTCACAACCGTATTCCCTAAATACAGTGATAAAGAAATATAGCATACACAAATATGAACATCAAATATGAACAGTATGTAAATCATAATATTGGAGTGATAGATGTTGATTACTTGATCCCACACCATAGCAGTAGGAGAGCTTTGGATGCTATAATAACAAAATGTTCCAAGTAAATGACTGAATCAGTCGCAAAAGGATAGATTTTAAGGTGAGACCTGGATGTAAGATATTAATTAAGATAAGCCCCCAAGTACCAGCTGAGATTCTTGTTTTGCCCACAGGAACAAAATGTAAGCAATCCAAAGCCTTGTTCTATGACCTCTGCATACATGTTACACAGTAATTAGACCCTTTCCTAAGTACGAACCTAGCAGTTACAAATATCCTAGTAATTCTGCAATTATTTTAAAGGAGGGAACCCTCAACAAATTTAGGACTTTCAAGCAGGCACTTAAACTGTATGCTAACTCAGTTACTTCTCTTCTAAGAAAAAGAGATATCCTTTATAGCTCAGTATTTCTGCATCACATTGCAGTGAAGCTGAGAAGGCTGAATAACAAACAGAAATAAGAGTGTTCTGTAACTGGTATTAATTTATTCAGGCTAATCAGGTATTGTGCTCTTCCCTCAGCTGAATTTTGTCTTGGGAATATCTTGATGGAGTTAAATGAAGCAATGAAGGTTTGGCCACCCAACCTCAATAATCTCATATTCTCTAATAAAATCTTTTCTACAGAAAAGCAGGATTTAGATTCACAGGGAAGGGTAGTTTGAAAGAGTTGAAATGGAACATGGGAGAGGGGATCAATTATCACCATTCCAAATGCTAGGAACAGGTAAAAAATCTCTTCATGATCTCTGGCTGTACATCTTTTGAAGTACATCTTATTTTATAAACAGCCTACTTAGTTCAGCTTCTTTTCAGTTTTGCACGTTTTCTCACCAGAAATGTGGGGTCTAGGTCATTTGCCACAGCTATCAACTTTATTACTTAGAAAATTTACATAGCTCCCTTTCAAAATCCGTTTGATTTCTCTATCTACTAACCTAGATGCAAATATTACTTTTCCTATGGTTAGAATCTCCTTTCTTATTTCTGGACTGTACTAACTTACAGGCATTCTATATCCCAGACCTTTTTTGTGGCATGATTGTACTTTTAGTTAAATAACTCTCTTCCCTCTTTTTTGTTGACTGACACAAAAATGTGTATCTTTTCAATTCATTTATAGATGAATGTATCTTTTCCACCTCCTTATTACTAGGTGGAATATCTTTTAGTTTTCGTAGATTTTGCTTCTCATGACAATGAATTACCTCCACTTTTTCACTTTCAATTCTTTGTCCTGAGCATGAATTATTACAGTTTTAAGCATGATTCCAGATGAGGTTGTGTCCCATCTTTGTTGCACGATTTTATCAGTTCTTAAACTCAAATGGATAAACCTCCACATGTGTTTTAAAGTCATACTTTTCTTTTTTGCAACCACATTATGATAAAGTTATATCAAGAATACCTGGAAAATTAAGTTTAATTCTGTGTTTCTGAAAATCACCTGCGCTCTCAGATTTTTCTGCATAATCTTCTTCAAGGGTGACAATGTCTCACAGCATTTAGCTCCCTGCATTCAATTCCAAGATCAATCCTTGCTGGTACCATAGAATCCCTTCTTTTCATAGTTGTCTTTTTAGGACAACTTTTGGTAGGCCTTCCTGTAACCAGATCCTTAGCTATTTCACGTCTTGCATTTTCCACCTTCTCCAGCTCTATTGTTATTTTCCCACATAGTTCTTTGTGGTTTGTGTTTTTGTTTTTTTTTTTTGTTTTTTGACATCTACAAATGTTTACTAGATTCATATCTGTAAAATATTATTTGTTTTAGCAAAAAGCTTGGGAAAATCTGTCTTTCATGAATCAGTGTTTTATTTTATTCTGTTCAAATTTCTTTTTAAATCCTTAGTTTAATTCACTATTCCTTAAAATTTCCTAAACTCATATACTTTCTGACAGTGAGAATTTCAAAACTTGCATTGCAAAGCTCTCCTCCAGCCAAAGGATAATATAAAAAGGAACCTAGAAGAATATCTTTCTCCTTTAAACCTTTTCCCAATTTTTTTACCTATGAAACATAATTGATCTTATCTAATTCAAGAATTCTTTCTTTTTTTTGCAAGACAGGTCATGATGTTTTTGATGTGCAGTATTTGTATCTTTTCTGAACAAAGAATGCCCTTGCATATTCCTGCTATGTACCAGCTATGTCTGTTAATTCATTATGCTTACTTTATTTGTATTATAACATTTCAGGTTTTTAACAATTTCACTGTAGTGGTTCCTTTTTCCTCTCTCTATCTATTTGCTTTTTTTTTTTTCCCAGTGCCCTACAAACATCAGCGTGACCTACTGAAAAATGAAATATCGCTTTCTCAAAATAACAGTAAAAAAAGAAGACATAATTTGGAAGTACACTCAGATCAACACATATCACTTCTTTCTGTAGCCTTCATCTGAGTTGGAAAACTATGAACTTCTGCAATCAGCATCAGATGAGTATTTTTGACAGATTTAGACTGCTCTGTCATACCCAGCTTCCCAGTCTGGTTTAGAATTTATCAACATTTTCTTTTCCTCCTCCAAGAAATTCTTGGCAGAAGCAAGCCCTAAACCTGTTGCTATGACTCAGTGCGGATCCATAACTCCGAAAGATTTCCCATGACAGTTTGCCAATAAAAATATGTCAAAGCTTGGCTGTATTGTCCATAAAGTAGGGTCAGAAATTACAGCAAAAGGAAACTTACTACTTTGTAAAGAAAAAACATTTTCATATACTTACTACTTACAATACTTGGATGATATCTTGATAAGAGAAAACATTTATGTAAAATTAAAAGCCATTATTATTGTTATTATTATTATTGTTGTTATCTCCCTCCAATTTGATATTGCTCATTGTTACAGAAACTATGAACACACACAGAATGTTATGCAAAAGTTTTGTCTGTTATTCTCATCGGTTTTTGTTTGAACTTTATAATGATGTTTGGAGACAGAATCACCTCAGAACAGTCATCTTTCACGAATGTATTCCAATTTTCATTGGTAGATGAAATCTATTTTCTCTCTATTATTAAAAATTTTAAATTGATGTCTGGCCATAGTCGAGCTTTCTAATCTACAGCAATAATCACAGTCATTAGTATCTAGTGCTTCATAAACATCCCTTTAAGATACTATTTGATATACCATATAGTCTTGTGGGAAACAATCGGGATACTCCTGCTTCAAAAGCAGCTAAATGTATTACAATAAATTTGCTTTCTCTGGGATGCTGAATTGGAAACCTATGAGATGTTGAATAAGAAAACTGATACCACTGCTTATCTGTCCAAAAGCTAGTGGTGTTAGGAAGCCCAGTAATTGAAAAATGGATAGCACTGATACTTGAACCTTTTTATATAACCTTTGAAGTGTAAGCCTTTTGGGGAATAAATTGCTTTTTGTAAGAAGAACAATGTCAGATCCCATATTTAGAAACCATGCACTTAATTCATTTTCAGACAGAGAAACTCATGTTGTCTTGTTGGGAAAAACATTGTAAAATGGATTAAGCTTCACCCTGGAGAGATGATAACCTAATATAAATAACTGCAGGCTGATCTTTATTAGTTACTGAACAAATATTGCCAAATAGGACAGGCGACCTTCAATGATGATTGATCTAGGATAAGTCATCAACAGCCTTGTCTCCAGAGAGTAACTTTGGGGCATTTTGGAATTGTACTGCGCTTCTTATTTCAGGGTTGGCAATAACACTGAGTAAGAATAAGTACATCTTTAATGGTGAGGTCTAAAGCTAATCTGGTGGCAGAGTAATGACAACTTATTCTAGGGTGGGCAACTGCTAAGTATCTGCTAGAACTAATCAAACAGGATTGGGTCTTTGTTGGAGACCTGAATCAGCCACAGCTTCCCATGTACACAGGAGACAGACTAAACCCTGCTTTTTAAAATCACTTTGAGTATGAAAGGTATTTTTTTTGAACCTGACATTAGATGAATAAAGAATTATCATTATTTAGATATTTCCACACCCCAGTGCACTAGAACTGGCATCCCATTGATTCATTCTGAAGTTATTCTTTCCTAAGATTTTTTTACATTCTTTGCTCAGATTTTCCTGAAAGTAAAGGAAGTAAAATTTCCTGGTTTTGAAAGTCAAAAAAGCTCAGAACATAATTGTAGCTGTCTTAATCTGAAAAGCTATTGCATTCCAGTGAGGATCAGTAAGAAGTCACATTTAGAAACAATCTTTAATTATATTTGCTGTAATCATTATAAACTTATAAATGGTATTGATACTATGAAGAAGTAACACAAGACTATGTGAGAACCCATACTAAAGTGCTATACTGATTGTGCATGGAGATGAATGAAAAAGTAATACAGTAAACATCTAACAGTGGAACTCTGGAGCCCATAGCATGTGCTAATATACAAAGATCCAAATCAAAACAACAAATCTTGAGTATTAGCTACACAAAGACAGAAGGTAGTGGGGTTTTAGTACTATCACACACAAGTACTTTCATATTCGCACAAATAAACTATGCACAACTTACCTGTACAAACGATGTTTTGAAACCTGAAGATTCCTGGTCAGCTGATGCATTATTATACAACCTTCAATCGACTGTAGTTTTCTATACATCAAGGATTTATTTAAAGGCAGAGAGTTCTGTTCTTAGGAATCTTTGCTTATGTGAGTGCAATTTGATAGCTGGAAGAAGGATAAATTACAATTATTAACTCTAATTATAAAGTGTCTCTGTACAAAAGTAACACACCCCTGTATTGTTGAAGTCCTCTTTGCTTGCACAGCACTTGGCATGTTCATGGTTTTGGGCAGCTGGAGAGTAGCAATAACAAATTTATTTTCCAGAAAGTAGTACGGTACTGATCTTGGAGCATTTGTGCCACCTTCTCTTCTAATTTGAATACTTTGATTTTGTTTCAGTGAGTAAAGACCAATTTCAGTTCCTTCTGGCACCAACACTTACAGGCTTATTTCTTTTCATCAATTATCCTCTTGTTTGTTTTGTACCTTGCTCAGGTGATAAAACTTTTTGCCTGTGATCTCTTTTCTCCTTTGTAAAACAACTATTTTTCCTTTTAGATTTTAAAAGTGACAGAACAAGACTTTAATTGTTGCTGTTTTAAAAAATCTAATTCTTTATCCTTTGATATAAAATAGTGGTAAGAACCTCTAGTAATGTTTTTCTTGTGTAATGTATGAATTATCTTCAGAAAATCTAACAATAGAAAGACAAGATTATTTATCTGGTGGTAATAAAGAAAAATATATCCAGTAGAAGTTATTACTTTTAATGTTAAGACAAGACAAAACTCCCCAGGAATTACAAATTCTGAATTAAATAGCTTAATAATATATCCTCTGGTGCCAAATTAATGCCCGGTGTTATTTCACTAACTAATTTCTCAACTGTTACAAAACAACTATAACTGAAACTATTTCCTAAGTTAAAGAAACAGTTTGATGGGGTTTGAATATGTGTCTGGTATTTTTCTCTTGCAAGAGACTTCTAACGTCTCCAAATAATTTTGTGTAATTTCTCCTGAATCCAGTATTTTATCAACATCTTCCTTTATAAATATTCAGCCCACTGATTTTGATTAGTATCCTTTTTTGCTTTATATTCCATGTTGTCTTTTGTGTACTAGTACCATCAATGCATTCTACATTCTCTTCATGCTTTAGACATGGGTGTGCCATACAAATCTCTCACTGTGTTTGCTTGCTTCTTCAAGAACTGTTATTGTGAAGTTAGTGAAAAAGGTCAGGGTGATTATTTAGTGGGAAAAATCGAATCTGCTGGAGCTTTATTGCTTTCCTCTAAGAAATCTGACTTATTTATGACATAAGGTATTTTAGGGCACCTGATAGGACTTACTTCTTTTTTTATGATACTCCTGCCTTTGTGTAAAATTGTGCTATAAATGATATTGACAGTGTCATACAGTACTACTGTATTGTTTTTAAGTTGCATTGTTTCAGCAATTTATAGTCAAACAAACCAAAGTCGTGACTGTCTGCCCTACTTGCAAAGTTGCAGGGACTTGTCTTAAATTTTTCAATATATGTTAGAGAAACTTTTAGCAGAGAAAAGTTTAGCATAGCCCAAGGCAAGATGGACTTTTTCTTCTGGCTTGAAACCACAGTTCTTAAAATACATGTAACATGGACAGGTGTATAACTGCGTAGGGATAATCTTATGATTGGGATATTTTTCTTAATGGGCTTAGGAGACAAGCCCATTGGCAACATTATACCAAAGAGTTGACTGACAAGTGCAATAAAGTAGACACACTTCTCAAAAAGGAGAAATGAGAATATCTGAATTGTCCATACCATAAGAGATCTTAGATAAAAAGTAGAGGTTGGTTCTTTGACCCCAAAAGAAATAATCAGGTGAAATAATCAGCTGCTGGGAGGTTACTGGAAAGGATAATTTATAGTCCCTCTGGAGGCAGTAATGAGATGAAAGGGTCCTTTCAGGCTCTGTTGGTCAGAATTATCTTCAGATACTCTTCTCAAGCAGGATTTTTTTTAACCTGTAACACTGAAATGCATGAAGATCCTCTTTTCTCTATCCCTCAAACATAAATGAATCAGCTTTCTCCCTCCATGTTTGCACCTGCCGACCTTCTCCAAAAGCTTTTCATTGTACAACCACAGGTTTTTAACCCCCATAACAGATCCTCATGCAAACTCTCCAGAGGTTTGATAAGTTCTCTTGTGCTCTTGATGGTTATTGCTCTTCAATAGTACCCAGTTTCAGAACTTAAGTTACAGATCATCATACTCTTGAATGCCCTGTATCTCTTGATCTGAAAAAAAAATCTCCACCAAGTTTCACAAAACCAAGGAAGGATTTCATGTCCAAAAAGAACCATGCAGGTTACTCGCAGCATAACTGAGTGATCCCTTTTAAGCAGCATAACTGAGTGATCCCTTTTAAGCACTCCTCAGAGTTGATGGCTTAGAGACTTATTTTTCATATTCTGATCTTCTGGTTAAATCCAAGTGACTTCATCATCATTGTTTAAATCAAGGTAAATGGATTTTCAAAGGGCAAAGCATTTTTACTTAAATAAGACTTCTAAATGATTTTTGGTTGTGGTGGGGTATCTTAAGTGGCTAGGGTTCCTTAAAACCTTAAACAGTTTTTTTTTTAAGTGATTGAAAATATATTAACCATTTCATGTTTATTGCTCTTACTGCTATTTTATCTTCCAGATAAAATTAGTCATGTTTTCCCTATAGCTGGGGAGTTTTCAACTGCAGTCCTACAGAAAGAGCTTGGGATCCAAACTTTAATCCAGTACTCACTTTTTTGCAAATCAGAGTCTTTGACTCTCCAAAGGTGTGGGCTCGCTGGGACAGCTCTAGCCTTCAAAGCAGCAACCTTGGGTGCATGCTGTGTACGGTGTGATGAGGAAGATACTGCACTATTTAGCAATTTCCTCATTTGTACATCACTACTGCAGCTATATCTGGTCCCACATCCTTCTGTTTTTAGTGGTACTGCATTGGATTATATAGACCTTAATTGTCTAAAAATTTCCTTCTGCCTAATGTTATTACAAGTGGAATCCAAATATAAACAAGCCTAACCACTATTCTTTTACCATTACATTTTTAGTTTTGTTCTAACAAGTGCTAGAGAGAGTTCAGACTTCAGGAACAGTTGAGAAAAATGTGCAAGATACTTCTGCTAGATACAAAACCTATCTTTAAGAGGTTGTAAGGAAAAACTGAAATTGGCCAGGCAATTGTTAACTAGCTATCAGTTTTGTGTGGAAAACAGTGTGCTGAGTTCTGTGTCCTATAGCAATTTCCAAGATAGTACAGCTGGATTTTGGATTCTGAAAATTACCACACACTCTAAAACTATGACAGAATGGGGATTCACAACATCTCAAAGGAGAATCTCAGATCCTGATGGAATTACACCCTACAAGTTACTCATGCTATGCTGGATGTGGCTCTTTATATAGGCTTCTAACCTGAATGTTATGGCTTTTCAGTAATATCGCTGGTTTCATAATTCCAATTTTATTTTTTTAAAGATGGAAGAGAACGAGTTATTTAATAATAAAAAGTAGTTTCTCTGCATGCTAAGCTTAATTGACTCAGTGCTCATTATTACAACTGGATTATCATTGGCTCAATGATAATTTTTGAAGGGGTAGCTGCATAAATGCTTGATCATCTTTTCAAGCCATTAAACACTCTGGGCATCAGCCTCTTAACAGTAATTCTGACATGTTTATCTCAGCTGGGTTTGTAATTCTTCTTTGTTCAGGGTTTGTGATCTGTATATACAGTAGATTTGGAAAAAAAGGGGGAAAAAAAAAAGAACAACAAAAATTCAACGAAACATACTGCCTTCAAAAAGAAGAAATAAAGAAAGGAAAACAGACTATTCCATCACAAGATAATCCTCAGTGAGTAACAAATAAAATAGTCTCCTTAAAAAGCAATTATGCTTTTGTCCATTAAGTCTGGACACCTGGAGTAAATATTTGTTTCAGATTTGCAAGCATGTTATTACATTTATATTTAAAGGTTAGATACAACAGTTCCTCTTGGTTACCCATCATATAATTAACCTCAGTGTACTTCCAAATCTGGTTTTTAAAGAGACTATCTCATGCAGCCCACATCCAGAAAACTGCTAAGAAATAAGGTCATTCTTTTCATTGCATCTTTAGATTCCACATGCTTGGTCCCTCCATAAGCAGTTAAACAATAGTTAAGAGTTTGACCATTTACGCCTGAATCCATAAGGATGAATTCGTGCTGTGCTTTTTCTATACAAACAGAGAGCCCTTCCTGAAGGGATGGGATGGAACTCCGGCCCCTGTCTCCGCCACCGGGACGATAAAGAAGCAGTATTTCCCGAGGCAGCAGGAAGTGTTTATTCTGGAGTCAGGCTCCCTCCCCGCCCCGCCCGCCCCCAGGAAAAGTTCAGTGTGTTTGCCGGCGGTGCCGCCTGGCCCGAGGCGGGGGCCCGGGCCCAGCCCGGCCCGGCCGGCGCTGCCCATCCCGCAGCCCAGGAATGCCATCCCGGCGCTCCAGAGCTGCGCCGAGCCGAGCAGCGCCGAGCCGAGCCAGCAGTGGCATAATCTACTAATGGCTTCTTTTCATTTCAGCCCTCCCTGAGAGACTCAGTGGCAGATTGTAGACTCAATTACTCTCATGTCAGGTGATTATCCTAGGTCTTAATGTAATCTTCCATTCACACATACCATATTTCAATTACGGCAGCTATGAAACAAGCTGTGTATTCAAATCACCAATCACCTTATCACTGCTGAACAATGTCAACTGTAAAAAACGCCAGCTGAAGGCAATTACACATGTGTTGAGAACCGATTATGATTACTCTCTGTGGTATTTGTGATGAGCTGGGGAATGTTCTGAAAATTTAATTTAATGACAATATGCTTGCTGTACAATCCATAATACCTCCTGAATCCAGCATGGGGCTATTAAAACTGATAGGAGCATATTATCACCGAACTGAAAAGCTGGGTTGGGATGGTTGCTGGATGTCTCTACAGGGAATGATAGGTAATTTCTCCACATATTTCTAACGGCTGAGGCAGACAGCTTCCAGTTCCAGCTGCACTCTGAAGGTGGTCCCTTCCCCTCCCTCCTCTCTCCCGGAGCTGAGTTAAGGTGTTTTACTGTAGGCGCTGCACAGGGACGGGGAGGCGAGGGGAACAGGGGTGCGGGGGGCGCTGCCGCAGGGACCCCACGGCATAGCGCCGTTTCTCTGAGGGACTTTATGAACCTCGTTAAACCCTTTCTCTGATTTTTTTTTTTTTTTAATATATATATTTTTTTTTTGCCTTCCTCTCATTTTGATACCGTCTCCTCTGCGGGGACTTCGCTTACATACCCGTGCAGATTTAACGGGAGGAGGAGGAACAACTACAGTCCGTTTCCAAACGAATCCCTCCGGGCTCCGTGAACGGAGAGGCAACACCGCCGGCCCCGCCCTGCGGGGTCGCCTGTTGCCAGGCAACAACCCCGGCCCGGGCAGTGTTTAGCCCCAGATACCCCAAGCGTGTTAAATGCACGCGATGAAGGTGAAATTGTAATTGAAATTGTTGTGCGGCTCCCCGGCCAGCCTGGCACGGCCCTGCCTTCCAACAGGTAGCCAGGCTGGAGGGCACCCAGCAGGAGCCCCGCGGCCTCCTCTGGGCCCTGCCGGCGCAGCGCTGCAGGCCGGGATGAGCAGGAAACATCCAGGGCCCTGTGCGCTTGGGGACGGAGCCGGTGGGCAGCGCTGCTGCTGTTTATTGATCTGAATGGGTGCGATCCTAGATTAGGCCTGCAGCTCATTTCAGAAAGCTGACAATCCCCGCTGCCTGCGCGGAACACAAAGGTCTCCGGGATTCTGCGAGCTCCGGCCGATAACGCCGCGCTGGGATCATCTGCGAGCTCCGTGGCTCCCGTGTATTGTCTGGCTCTCCTTCAAGGGCTGCCTTACGAACTCTGGAGCCTTCAAACAAAACCTGTCGTCTCCAGCGCTAAACCGAAAATCCCGTTCAACTTGAAGCATGCGATGCCATTCGCCTACATACGAGAAGAATTAGTTTTCAATGAGCATGTACTCACCTGCACTGACATTGCATATACAGAGCATTTGTTTTCATAAGCAGGTTCATTTTTTCAACAGATCAGCCTATTGTGGTAATTTTCCCTTCATTGTATATAGGAATTTTATTGTGGATTTACTACTCTGAAAGCATTTAAGTGGAATTCTGCAGCACCTGTGCTTTTTTAGCCTGGAAATCATGTAGGTCTCACATTGTCCCAAACTCATATATTCTAAGAAGGAGGCTTACCTGATTTTTAATTTTTTCTTTTCAGTTGCTCTTTCCCACAGTGACAAGTACTCTGTCTCAATTGCCTTTTGCCGACGTCTGCTGTACAAGGCACTAGGACAAAAATATCTCACCAGATATGTAAGGGAGAAGATACTGTAACCCACAAAGTGTATTGTAGTACCCTGTTTCTTTTGGGTACTTACCTATGCGTCTGAATACCACAGGCTTCTAAAACACAAGGCCAGAAAATAACTAAATAGGGTTAATAAAAATGACATAAATTAGAAAAGCCAGAGCAAGCAACTAGAAACATTTAAACAGTATACTCAAATTATTTGTATCTATTTGAAAAAACTGCTTCTGTTGTTAAAGAGATCTTAACTGTATAATTTACTTTTTAAAAAGCCAATTCTTAGAAGGAAACAATGGATAAATTAAGACTGATGGAGAAAAGAATGAATCACAGGAGAAAAATATGGTGATAAAATAAGCAAAGGTTTAGGAAACTTAAGTCACACCAGCTTTTGAGTACATGAAAGGAAACTATCTACAAGATACTACAGGATTTTCTTGGTTTTCAGTATGTATATGGAGACTTACCTGATTTTTAATTTTTTTCTTTTCAGTTGCTCTTTCCCACAGTTACAAGCACCCTGTCTCAATTGTCTTTTGCCAACATTGCTGTACAAGGCACTAGGACAAAAATATCTCACCAGATATGTAAGGGAGAAGATACTGTAACCCACAAAGTGTACTGTAGTACCCTGTTTCTTTTGAGTACTTAGGGTGCTCATGTACACAAAATGTGGTGATTAGTATTATTATAGTAACAGTAGTAGTAGCAATGTCAATATTAACAGCATTGATAGTAAAAACAGAAAATGGCAAAACACAGGCAGAATCAAGTGGAGCAAATTAATAAGGAGCCTGTAGTCTAAGATTCAAACCAGCTGTTTCTACAAAGGATTGAAATGGTGCATCTTCATTCTATATTAGTCTACAGCTGAGGAATCACTGATGTGTGAGCAGTCTGACTCTGAATTCCAGCTAGAAGCAGAGACTTCAGGGCACCTCTGCTCTTTGCTACAGGAATACAGAATTCACAACATCGCATGCATCTGGCACTTGCAAGGAAAGCTTTCTTTTTACATGAGGTAGAAAGGCAGCGTGCAAGCTGATTTGTGACATTGCTCTTCATATCTCAACGCAAAGAGAAAGCCAAGAAATAAAGAAAAACCCCTCAAGTCTCCTGTTAATCATGGAAGTTGACATTGTTACTGGCATGTTTCTTGCATGAAGGGAACAACATTCTATAAATTAAGGGAGATACAGCATAATGGCATAGCTCCAAACTTTCTCCCACTTACTGGATCACTGTCTGATTACCATTACATATAGAGAACTTCATGCCAGTATCTCTATTATGGTGAGATTTAAGATCTTTTTCTTAATCAGTTGGGGTTTTTTTTCTTTGTGTGTGTATTTGTTTTTTTTTTCCTAATTTGCTTGCACCTTTTTTTTTTCTTTTTTCCCTAGGAAAGCTATTAAAAGTCCGTCCATAAGGAAACATCTCCATTCACCTTACACATACGGTGTGTACATATATCAGCTGTAAACACAAGAGGGCACGGACTATAAAATCACACTTAGAAAGAGCTAAAAAACTGCCATTTGGCCCAAAATCTGTCATTCATGGCAGTGTAGATTTCCCTTCAAGTTGAAGGAAGCATCAGCTGGGCAAAGTTGCCATGACAGACATCCTTCAGGTAGCATCATTTTTTTATTCAGTAGGTAAGCTTGTGTTACTTAGAAGGAAAAAAAAAAAATCTATATACACATTTTAAAAAATTTTGAGGGTTTGCAAGTAAAATGTTGTTAGATAAGTATCCAACACAGTGAAAGGCTTTATTGCTTTCTCAGCAAAGTGAAGCTACTATACTTGTTTTAGAGAGCAATTAATTTTATCACTTGAGCTCAGGTATGCTGGACTTCAAAGAAAGAAAGAGGAGAATCCTTCATAACCTCCTCCATGGCCCTAAACAGCCAGAAAACCAAAAGTCTAGCCTATTTTGTTAGCTGAATTACATTTCTTCTTTCATTCTTTGATCTTTCTTAATGTATAATTCTCTGCCAAAAAAGTAAGCTATCTGATTACAAATTGTGCAACTTTTATTGCCCAAGGCAGTTGTTAATTTTTGCCATAGGTCAGACAGGAAAGAGCCTTAAAGAACCAAGAGCTTCTTAATTGAATGGTGTACCACTAGCTGTTGCCACATCTCAGAGGAATTATTGCACCTTGCAGATAATGCCCTTTTTCCCCTGCAAGCCATGAAATAGGTTCTCTCTACATCGATGTATTAATTAGATTTCAAGACTGTTTCAAAAATTATAGCTGAAGCTGCAGTTCAAATATTTCAGAAGTTCTTTGTAAGATTGTCTGCTGTGGTTTGTTTTGTCTTGGTTTGTTTTTTAATTGAAAAAGAGGAGGATCTAACCTTGAACACTGTCTTTTTTTTTTTTTTTTTTGAAGGATAAGGTGGGGGAAGAAGCCTGACCTGTAAACTTTGCCCCATTAAAAGAATATACAAGTTTATAAGTTTTGATAGAATTCCAGGTTAACTTTGTCAATTCTGATGTTGTAAAAAGTGAATGAATTGGCACGACCTGTAGAAATCTCAGGAAACGTTTGAAATTTCTTCAGCTGGCTGTATATCAAGCATACAGTGAAAAAAGGAAATAGAAGGAAAGTAGAAAAGAAGGGCAAAAGGCGAAATGGTTTGTGTCCATTTAAGAAAAAATCAATAATAGCATAAAATTGATTTAGTGCTTGTCATAAAACATAAGTAAGTGCTGGAAAATAGAGAAAATTGAGTCTCAATTTAATCTGCACAAAAGCCACACTGTACTGATGAAGTGATCTGAGGAGAGAGCTACATAAAACGTAAAGACAGATACTTAATTGTCATATTAAAGACTCTCTTTTCTGCCTGCTGGAGTCAAGGGGTAGGACCCATTAATCATGGGGATAAGGGGCATTGAAATCAAATCTCAATTAAAATCTGTTCAATAATGTCTCTAATATGTTTTTCAAGCATTAATTTTTTCCCATCGATTCTACACCCCATAAATCAGATATGTTGCAGTGCATGTAATAGTTTATGGAGGAGAGGATTATGGTTTTATGAAGTTAATGCAGCAGAACCATTTAATTTACGCAGGCTAAAGTTTTATGTCTGTTGATAATTTCTGTTGTTTTCTGTGGGTGAAAATTCGTTGGGATATAAAACTAAAACATTTTTTTCTATTTTCCTATATATGTGAGTATGTGTCTGTGTACCAACATACACAAAATATTTATGTATACTTATGACCTTACTTACATGGCCCTATTTGCAAAGACTGTTGTTGAAGAAGATACTTTTTTTTATTATTATTATTATAGACTGCGGTTTTGGAGAGTGAAGATAGCAATCTCTCAGGAAAAAAAGACAATCATTTTTTGTACTGTAACACTAAGCAATGTCTGGTGAAACACAGACAATAGCAGGGATATTGGCATCTCAGCTTCTGGCTTTTAAGTGAATCAAAGATGTGATCATGAGAAGTTTGGCATGAGATACAAAATTAGTTCAAAATTAGTTTGTGACCTGTTTAGGAAGGAAAAGGCTTTTCCACACTTGAAGAAGTGTTAAACTTTGAAAAAATCTCATTTCACCAACTATATTCTTCACCTGCATTTCCTGACAGGTACAATTGGCTATATCCTTCTTCATTTCCTGCCATAAGTTCTCGTGTGGGTGTAGGTGTATATTGTTTCAAAGCTGACAAATTCTACTGAAGAGTCAGCTGCACTTTGCTGGTTGAGTGAATATAGTTACTTGACTGAATCTACTCTTACTGAAACAAAAATCAAAACTCACCTGCAGTATTTAGGCCACCATTCATAAATACTTTTTGAGACTGCTGGGCGTGGAAGCAGCCCATTTTATTTTCACCTTGAAGAAATATAAGATGCAAATGCCACATAATCAGTAGCAAAATATCCTGTGAATTTAAGTGAGTTTTGGCTCAAGAATATCAGTTCAGAACAGTCAAACTGATGAAGATTTGGTGCAAGGTGTAATTCACAGTAGGACAAAAGTGGCATTTGATTATGTGCCTCCGACATTTTGAGTCAGGACTCTGGATCACCTAGTAAGTCACGACAAAAACAACTATTAGCTATAATGTTATCATATGACCCAAAGTAGTCATAGAATTGCATTCTAGTAACATTAGTGTCTCCTGATGCCTCTTCCCATCCTAAACCATTCCTGCATCAGGAACTGTAATGACATGCAAAGCCATATAATGCCTGTCTGCTGACTTACATCCATTCAGGATCTCATTGCATATATAATAGTTGTTAACTCAAGGGATGATTCATAGTTAATGTCCCAGGAGCCACAGCACAGGCAGTGTTGGGAGCTACAGGCAACATATATTTTAAAAATTAAAACATAATTTATTTTTTAAAAAATTGTGTCATCTCTGTAGGTAGTGTGGTTAGACATGCAAAGGGAACATACTGATGCTGAAAGACAAAGTAAAAAATAATGAGACAGAAAATTAAATTGTGAATGTGCCACTCCACTCTTTCCTAATAATACATTTCTCTTGGAAAATTATATTAAAAAAAGCTACTCCTAAATTGCACAGTAATTAGACACAGTTTTACTGCAGAAGACTGTACATAAGGAGACTTACGTATTGCTACTGTAAGTTATTATTATTATTATTTTTACCAAATCATTATATTAAGTACGAAAAGGAGATTGGATACTAGTCTGTGCCATAACTGAAAGTTTTGCCAGCATAGCTGCCTCAGAAGAGAGTATGAGCAAGACAAATTATTCAGCACACAGTTCTACTAGGGAAAATTTCTTTGGTTGATACAACTTATGTCACCCCTTCCAGTTTTCATAACGTAATTCCTACAGGTTAGATTTACAGACAAACACTTTCTGGTGTAGACACAGCTATAATTAAAAAAAAAAAAATTCATTTTACAGAGAATGTACTTGGAGGTTTTCTGCTTATTACTTGTTGAGTTTCAAATGTACTTGGTGTATGTAGGATGTATAAGGATGCATTTTAACATGGTACAAAATTAACCTATGGCACTCATGGCTACAAAATTACAATGAATTGAAAATGCTAGGAAGAAGACTGTTGATTTATCTCAATCATAAAAAGCTTCCACAGTTGCATCAGGTAGGATAAAACATTTTTAAAGGGGATATAAACCCTCGTGCTTCAGGTCACAAACAACAGAGAAGATTTAGAAATACACCTCCAGCCTATGAGCAGATTATTCTGCTAAGGTGTGCCATACCTTTTCCTAAAAAGTCTGATGCTGGTTGTGCTCAGGATACTATCTCTTTTGTGCACCACAGTCCTATGGCCTATCTGTATGGATGCTTGAAACTTTTAGTTATTCTCACAGTTCAGGCAGTTTCCCAGGTTTTTTTGCCTGCCAAAATTTTCTGAGTAATCCTTCTAGTGGTTAATCCACTAGAAGATGACTCTTCCAAGCTGACACCCTGAATTATCAGCTTTCATTTGCTCTCTGCAGCTTACTGGGAAAGCTATTTCTTGTGACTTCAGCTGGGCTTATGAATGGGTTGAAAATGGTAGTGCTGATCTGCAGGCCACAGATCTCCTGGGTGTAAAAAGTCTCTTTGCCAGCTGCCTCAGTGCTGTTTTTAACACTTGCCATGTGTAGAAGTGAGAAGTAAGAAAATATTTCCCCTGTAATTTAAAGTACAGAAGACAACTCCACCCATTAATGTTCAAAGATGAACTAATCAAACTTACATTATATATTAATATATCTTAGTATTATATCTTAATTCAATTTAGATAGATTCTGTTTCCTCCAGCTAAAAAAGCTATCAGGAATCCTACACAGCTGGGAAGATTAGCATAGGCTGGATCACAGCTCAGGGTCCAGGATGTTCTCAATTACTCTCTGAATATCCATTCAGATCCATAACTTTGCCCTGGTAATTTCCAGCAATTCTAAAACTCAATCCTTAATTAAGATGTCAAACTTTAGCACTTTTCTCAAAGGATTAGTGACTGTCCCTTGCTAATTTTAGAAATATTGATGTCCCTGGGGCATAGCTGTGTGAAGCTGTCTCTTACTAGACAGTAAAAAAAAATTAGTCATGAATAGTGCACTACATTGTTTATCCCTTCTTTCAAATGGCAGGGAGGGATCAACCCTCAGTATCTAGATTTTCATACATAAAAAAATACAGTCCTTGCAAACACATAAATTGATTCTATACTAATATACTAAGGAACACAATGGATGTAGACCATTTCCGATTGTTCATTGAAATTATAATCACAGAGTTTGGGGAAGTGGACTTGGGATAAATTATTACTAATCTGGTTTTGACAGACACCATGACAATAGGATAGCTTTTTCTATTATCACATTACACAGTTCCAGAGACCGCATTACATATTATTAAATAGAAACAATAGTTTCTATGTTGATACACAATATACCAAAAAGGACAGTTCCTGTGGTTTGGGTTTCACTATTTCTTGTTACACCTCAGTCCTTTTATCTTTCTTGCATTTGACATTTGAAAGAGGAAACAGAAGATTTGCTGAAGGCTCAGCAGTGTCTTGTGAGGAGTGAGGAAGGGTGTTTTAAGGTGTTCAAGCCAGTAGGATCAGGTGTGTGGCTGGGAGAAGATGGCTGGGGCAGGAATGGTAGTGGACAAAGATGAGGAGAGAACTACACCAAGCATGTGCTTATCAAGGTAGGAATTGAGGGGAAAATAAGAAACTAAAGCTTATGTCATATCAATCTTACTTCTCTGTCCCAGCAGTGACCTCAGGACTTCTCAGCTGTAGTGGTTCATGTGGTTATTCCATGATTTCACCTCTGTGCCTGGGGAGATCCTCCTAGAAGCTAAGTCACATGGTGGACAGGGAGGTGATTTGGGACAACCAGCACTGCTTCAGCAGGGGAAAATCCTGCCTAACCAACCTGGTGGCCTTCTATGACAGAGTCACTACATCAGTGGACAAGGGAAGAGGTCATTTATCTGGACTTCTGTACAGCCTTTGACGTGGTCCCCCACAACATCCTGCTCTCTAAATTAGAGATATATGGATTTGATTGGTGGACTGTACAGTGGATAAGGGGTTGGTTGGACAGTCGCATCCAGAGGGTAGTGGTCAACAGCTCAGGGCCATGATGGAGATCAGGGACAGTGGGTGTCCCTCAGGGGTCTGCATTGGGAGCAGTGTTTTTAATATCTTCATTAATGACATAGACAAAGGAATCGAATGCACCCTCAGCATGTTTACAGACGCCAATCTGAGTGGTGCTATTGACACACCTGAAGGATGTGATGCCATCCAGAGGCACCTGGAAAAGCTCGAGAATTGGGCCCATGGGAATCTCTTGCTGCTCAACTAAGCCAACTGCAAGGTGCTACACCTGGGTTGGGGCAAACCCAGTACCAACACAGGCTGGAGGATGAGCAGGTCCAGAGAAGCCCTGCCGAGAAGGACTTGGTGCTGGTGGATGAGAGGCCGGACATGACCCGGCAATGTGCACTTGCAGCCCAAAAGGCCAACCTCATCTTGGGCTGCATCAAAAGCAGCATGGCCAGCAGGGAGAGGGAGGGGATTCTGTCCCTCTCTTTTGGTGAGATCCCACCTGGAGTGCTGCATCCAGCTCTAGGGTCCCCAACACAGGAAGGACATGGAGTGAGTCCAGAGGAGGCCACCAAGATGATTAGAGGGATGGAGTCTCTCTACAAGGAGAGACTACGAGAATTGAGATTGCTCAGTCTGGAGAAGAGAAGGCTTTGGGTGACCTAATTGCAGCCTTCCAGTAACTGAAGGGAGCCTGAAAGACTGATGGGGAGGGACTATTTGCCAAGAGCATGTAGTGACAGGACAAGAGGGAATGACTTCAAACTGAAAGAGAGTAGGTTTAGATTAGATATTAGGAAGAAATTCTTCAGTGTGAGGATGATGAGGCACTGGAACAGGTTTCCCAGAGAAGGTGTGGATGCTCCATCTCTTTAAGTGTTCAAGGCCAGGTTGGATGGGACTTTAAGCAGCCTGGTCTAGTGAAAGATGTCCCTGCCCATGGTATGGGGGTTGGAATGAGATGATCTTTAAGATCCTTTCCAACCCAAACCATTCTGTGATTCTATGATTGATTCTGTGATTCTATTCCCTCCTTCCCTGGCAGCACTGCATATGTGGTAGGAGTTGCTGAGCTCAGTCTAAGCTGTCCTGATAATTAGAGATGAAAACAGAGTGGTTTCAAGGGCTTTTTAGCAGCCACAATCTTAAAATTTCTGCTCTCTCCCTAGCCCAGTTCCTTCTCCCTTCTATAAACAGGAATTTCTTTGGGAAAAAATTCTGTCTTTGGGTAGACAGAAGCTGTCTGATGACAAATCTCAGGATGTATGCCTTGCTCCATTTTAAATCTCCATTCCCCGTTAGGTGAAAGGAATTTATTAGAGATCTGCTAGTCATAGTAACTGAATTGGAAAGGCAGCCTAGTTGATTTTCAACAACAGGTCACTATTTCTCTTTTGCTGAGGTCTGAGAAGGCTCAAAGACTTAACAAAGGTTATCTAACAGTAACCTTGGCAATGCCAAGGATAGCATCCCTGTGCCCAAAATGGACATGTCAGTCACTGGCCACATCACTTTTTTTCATGGAAAAAAGCAGCTTAACTACCAAGCTGTACTTCTGCTCTTACTGTGTCCTAGCTTTTAGCTGCCCTTGTAATTTGTGCTGCCTCTTTTCATGACTCCCAACCAGGGAAATATTTAAACTGAGTAATACACAGAAAGGGGGAATAAGGAGAAAAGTCTTTTAAAAGTGCTGCTATCTGTTGCTTAATTCCAAAAGCAAGACATTTGCTTTTTGGAAATATCATTATAAAATACTGATGAAAGAAGGAGTTCTTTGATGGTGACAGAAAAGAGGGGGGCTGTACTGCACCAGAGATGTCTTTTTTTTTTTCGTGGTTCTATTACTCGAAACAAAGATTATGATCTTTGTTTGAATTAGAACAATCCTAGAATTAGTAAGTGGAATAATATTTTCTATCCCTAAAGGACTTTCAGCTTTCTAGTGTAGTTGTCACACTTTCTCAGTCTGAGCCAGAGATCTTCCATTTCCCTCAATGATCTGTAGAGCTGGAATACTTAAACATGTCAGAATTGAGCACCTTTTCTATCAGTGAGAGACATTCCCCATACACCTATCCAGGCAATACTGCTTGATGCTGACTGTCAAAATGGAGCATCCTTTTTAAGTACAGACACCCTAGATCATCCTGTGAACCCAGGCAGAAATGTTCTCCAGTTTGGGTTTTTGAAACCAGCACTTCTACATGCTGTGACAAAAAAAATTGAAAAAAAGAAAAGTGAGTACTGTTCCCCTTTCTGCTTCCCTTCAACCAAATCTCACTAGCATTCTGCTAAATAAAACCAATCACAATGGAATCATTTTATATGTGTGTGACTCTCAAATATATTTCCCCAAGCCACTGTTCCAAATTAACAGCAGTTAAGCACCCATTGATAGAGACTTAAAATAAATCGTTACCCAGTGGACTCCTCCACAGTCACCACACAGAAAGTGCAGAGAGTTCCATGGGAGCTCTGGCAGAGTTTATGCACTTGGTTGTGTTTAGGTTATGAAGAAATACCATTTTGTGCATAATGATCTCTTTTACAACAGCTTCTCAGTACCAGCAGATTGCAATATCATACATAGGCCTCCCTTTAACCTGACTTTTAAAAACTTTTGATGAATATATTGTTTAAGAATTTTCGCAATAAGTCACAGAAGCCTTAATTAAATGCAAACTGATTCCTTCAAATCTTTCCTTTGACAATGTGGGTATGAATGGAACACATTTGAGAGCTCACACAGCTCTAGTTTTCATGCAAAAGACTCAAGTCCCATGAGTGAGCCAATTACAAATTATAGTGTAGGTGAACTCATTCTTTTCCATTCACTGGAGCTGACTCTGTGTCATTAATGCTGATATCTTAAAAGGAAGAAAAGACGTTTCATATCTCATTAACATTACAGAAGAGAAATGAAATTAATTCTAAGGTAGATGAGAGCTACATGCATGGAACTAGTTCAGTTGCCTACATTTTAATAAGTTTTTACAGAAAGCCAGAGCCACATCCACCACCAAAAGGCTCTCTAATCCTCTGTGGTGTCTTGCACTGACCTCATTGGCACGGAGTTGTTATTGGCTGAGGTTCCACCACTGTTAGGCTTAAATCAGCTAGTGTGAAATTTTAGTTGAGTGTTAACTGTGCCAAAATCCATCTTTAGAGCTCTCAACCTTTCACTTCCCAAATGCTGAACAGTGGCACTGTAACAGTAGAATGTGACTTGTGTTATGAATCTATGAAGGTGGAGGCTTAGATCTATATAAGAGGGCCATAATTTACAGGAAACATATTGTAAAGGAAACATTAGTCTCTCATATCTATTTACAGTTGCACATGCAGTGAAAGAGTCACCTAATATTGGCTGGATGATGCTCAAAGACAGAAAAATCATATTTTTTCTTAGAAAACCTACATATTGTCAAACTTGGAAGCTGGCCATATCTGCCCTTGATTCATTTAATGTAGAAAGCTATTTATTGGTATTGAAATCCAACTGCCACAAACACATATATCTACTGTACTCCTCTTTTGGCCTGAACCAACATAGCCACACATATAGATAAACTTACCTATATGCCCCATGTGCCAAAGGCAGTAAAGCAAATAGCTCTCAACATTGATGATGTACTGATACTAAGAGTTATTCTTTGCCACATCCATTTCCCGTTGTTCTGTTGATTTTTTTTTCAAATTATGTCTGGCTATTATAATGCAGAGCCTTGTGTGACAGGAGTGACCCTGAGGCTATTCTAGACTATATTCAAATCCAAAATCTGATGAATTCTAGCATCCTTTAACCATGGTTCAGAAGAACTAGAAATACTGTTTTCTTTACCAGATATGAGCATGTTGGGACACAAGAGATGGAAGACCAGAAAAACTACCAATTATCAAGGACAGGAATAAAAAACTACACAGCTTTAAATTTTAGATGTGTGACATCATCATTTTCACTGCAGCATTCTTTGTCTCTTAAAAAAGCTCTAAGAAGATATTTTATAACTTTTCTTCATTTAAAACCCATTCGTCATATAGTCCCTTGGTAAAAAATAGATGTTATGTGAATGATTCCATTGAGGCTTCATATCATAAACGCATCTTGCTTATAACAGTTTTTAGGGTCTTCTTGCTCAATACAAAGTTACTTAATGATAATTAATTAATTAAAATTATGGGATTTAATTGTCTTTTTCCTCCTTTTTTTTTTTCCTCCAAACTATTTCCTTTTCTTTCTGAAAACATTAAAAACTGCAAGCCCAAAAAAAGCCTAAATGCCACAATACAGTGGAATTCTTTCAGTCAGTAATGGTATTGTTAATTTTGTTTTGCAAAGATTATTGACAGTCATTCTGAAAATACAGCACTCTGTTACGGTATCTGGTTTGTACTACCAGGAAATTTCTCTCAAAGCAGTCACACAAACTGTTGATTTGGCAAAATTTGGAGTGAAACACTATCTAGAGCAAGATAAGGGCAGGAAGAAAATGTGTGACTTGGAAGAGAGAGGGCCAGAGAGTCTTAAAAAGAAAATAAACCCCCCTACTATTAGTAGTGAAAATGAGTATTTATAATTCAGTGAGAAAACAAAGCAACAATTTGCAAGGATACACCCACAGATTTCCTCTTTGTGCCACACGGAATATTTGATCTGGCACACAGTTCACCCAAGAATTAGCAGATTCAGAAAGATTTAAATTTTTGTTTAGTAAAACATAAAATTCACCGTATCTGCTGGGGAGAAAAGCAAGGTAAAAAAAATCATGTCACAGTGGATTACAGAATGCTTTCCAGAATCGCCCCACTTAGAGTTAGAAAAATTTGTTCTTTAATATTGTGATTTTTAGTTTTTTAGGCTGACCAAGAATTATGCTGAAGCACCAAAGTACTGCCAGCTCTCTGTTATTCAGGATATTTTAGAGATGGGAATGAGAACTGAGGTATCCCAAATTATGGAAAACAATTTGATAGAAGGTATATGTGGTTGTGCAGAAACTGCATGAACTGAGTCAGCTCAAGTATACTGGTGCTTATTAGCTCCATCTTTATAATTGTCTTTGCAAAGCCAGTGGAGCATCTTGGTATTCATAAGATGGAAGGCATTCAGCATGGCTAATGTTTTGATAGTTTAACAAACATATGCATATAGATTTACATTCGTAATATTTATAAACACAGGCAGGTTTTGAATGTACATATTTGCACAGAAATTTTGCCAGTATTGTGTAAAATGTGAGAAATGCTTAATTTACATGTTATTTAAGATGAAGGTAATTTATAAATGTGTAGTATTGTACTGTTACACTACAGCAATGTTTTTCTAGTTTTGCCATTGTTCTCCTGGACCTCTGCAAAGTAATACTTCAGATGAGAGCATTCACTGATTTTGTGTGGGGTATTAGATGTTGTCTGATATTACTGAGCACTTGGGGAAAGGAGTTCCAATGCCCAAAGCTGAAAATACTGGAATACCATAAATATATATATATAACCATTGCTAACTGTCAAGTACAGCAGCTCTTTAGGCTCTTTAGTTTCTTATATCCCCAATGAGCAGCTGATTGAAAAAAAGGCAGTGGTCCTATTTCTTCCCTACTTATGTGGATGTCAAAGTTCAGTTCAACCCAGCAGAAACTGAGCTAGAAAATTTTATATAAATTCTCACTGAGCTGTTTGTTCCAAGTAAGACATGCTTTTTAATTTTTTTTTTCCCACAGGAATCCTTTATTGAGATAAAAATATCCTACAAATTTTGAAAGAAAACAAACATTCTCCTAAAAGCAGACTGTAAACCAGTTGTTTTCCAGAACTTTGTCCTCTTATAATGGTTCTTTTTTGCAGGAGTCAGCTCTGCTAAGCTCCCTGCTACAATATCTCAGCTTGTTCTATTTGACGGCTGTTCCCCTGTCATCACTCATTTTCAGTGGGCAAGGGGGAGCAATTGCTGGGCATCAAATCATCATCAAGTAAACCAGCCTTGACACTAGTTAAAAAGGGAGATGGATGGTCAGTTGGCTTCTACAGAAAATATTCTCCTAAGTATCCTACCAAGGTCCCTTGATACCAGCCTAGTGCTTTTCTTTCTTTCTTTTCCTTTTATTTTTTTCTTTTTTCCTTTTTTTTTATGGGAGCAGAGCAATCACCCATATTTCTTCTGGGTCATCATTTGATGGCAGGTTTCCTCAGGGGAGGAGCTCAGGGGTTAGGTGAGTAAGCTCCGTGTTCAACAATTAAACAGCAGAAATACAAGATGTGAAGGAAGCAGCTTCCTTGCACTTGTTTTCTGTGCCTGTAATGGGCAATGAAAACCTCCCCCATTCTGTATCTTCAGGAATGCCAAACACTCTTCAGTGTATCATCCACTGCTCATTTGTTTGTTCCTCCCCATCCCATAACTGGCTTTAGACATACCTTTCAATTCCTAATAAAAGGTTCATAAATAGCCTGAAAATTAAAAGACAGGTTGTAAGATTGACCATGAAGGTGACGGTATTGGTCTTTTAAAATTATAGGCAAAATAACTCTGCAATTTGCTTGTTTGTAGAATAAATAAATAAATGGTAAATATCAGAAAATGCTGCTAAAGTTTTGGAAGAGAGAAATAAAAAGAGGTGTACATATATATATATATATACGGCTTTTGGGTAGTAAGTTTTTCTTGCATATTGCACCACACTAGAAATGGCTCTGGACACTTGCTGTACTTGTGCAGATACAGGAGACATCATGTCTCTAACACCAACAGAGGAAACAGCACAAATGTCTTCCCAAAGCATGAATCTTGTGTTAGAACTAACATATACAGATGAACACTTTGGAGTAAAGGACTGTAAGTTTTGCTCTTCTCATTACCACTGTGTCTGTAAGTCTCTTTCTCTCACCACGCACCACCCCGCCCCTCCAAAAAAAAAAAAGAAGGAAAAAAGGAAAGAAAAAAATCCCCCAAAACAACAGCAACAAAAATAACCCAAATCTGTGACAGAATTTGGAACTGAAAAAAAAAAAAAAAAAAAAAAAAAAAAAAAAAAAAAAAAAAAGCATTGAACATGCACTGATTGTCTCTGAGCAGGATTTTTGGTGCTATCACAATATTATTACTACAATACAGAAAAAGCAATTTTGATAATAATTTTACAAGAGTGGTACAGAAGTTCCCAAAAGCATAACCCTTCTCAGATTTATCTGCCTACTGAGCTCTCATTAAAGTCAATGAGAATTTGGAGACTCTATAATGGAGGAAAAGCCAGTACAAAGCATAAATGTTCAGACAGTGCCTCGAGGTCCTTACTCCAGCAAAATTCTTATGTAAATCAGTGGAAATTTTGTCTCAGGGGGAAAATCAGAAATGAGCCTCATTTTGTTTGTAGAGACTAAAATATTTAAAATGCTAAACCAGCAATAATTGTTAGTATGCTCTTACTGTAATTGTTTAAAAAAATGTGTAGGGGTCAATCCTGCAAAATCCTGACGTCTCTGGGAGTTTTTGTAAGCTAAAGCAAGCTCTTAATGCTCAGAAAAGGGGAAGGGATCTCAGCACTTCTGCCTCCGAAACACAGCATGGTCCCAGCTGAGACAGGATGGGAAGCTGAGACCAGGCAGTGACAGCTTGATTGAGGAAGAGGAACAATGTAGTAGAGTAGTGTCTTCTGATTTTAATTCACATGATGCTCTTTATTACCCTTAGGGATAAGAGGTACTATTTTAAATTCCTTTTAACACTATTTACTCAAAACATATTTTACTGGCATATGACCTATGTTTAAACAAGTCATAGAATATATAGTGTCCAGTGGGAGTCCTGGGGTTAGATATTTATGGAAAAAAAAATACAGAGGAAAATTAAGAATAAGCAGAACTTAGGTTTTCAAATTTATTTTTTTATAAAACAGAAACTCTTTTAATCCTATTAAGGAATTAATATACCATATATAAATAACTTAAAAACAATTTAGTCATAAGCAAGCCATTATGTTATTCACTAGAAGTTTCTCTGTTCACTGTAGTATGGGATGGGATTTTCTAAAGATGCCAACTTTGTTGGCAGTCTGTGTATTCACTGTAATGTGAAGGTCTTCATAGCAAAACTAAAGATAATACTCTTTAACAAAAAAAAAAGCTTTACTATTGATACAAGAGGAGTCAAAATATACGGGTAGAAATAGGCTGAATTTCTTATTTTCTTGATTCATGTTCATGATACTTGTGCAGTTATTTATATTACACTTTCAGAGGTCTTACTTTTTTCATTCATTACAGAGTGAAATACAGAAAAAGATTATTCCTAATTATTTATTTTCATGGGGGAAGCAAAATAAAAAAAAAACAAATGAAGTTATTCTGAGATTTTGTGAAGTCTGTAAACTGATTCAGGGAACTTATATGCTCTCTGTTATTAAAAAGGTACATTATTATAGAGTAGAATTCCTCCTGATTAAAATTAAAAATAGTATAAATATTTTCCATTTTTAATGTTTTAAGATTTATAATGAACCTCTATGTTGAACCTCTATGAAAAAATGCTTTTTGTGAATTCTGACAAGTTACAAATCCTCAGAGCTGTGAGCCATCAAAAGCACTACGAAGCACAGAGAACAACTGAGGTTTATGGACAGCTATGTTAGCTCATATCTGCAGATTACCTGGTGGGGCATTTAAGTCTTCTGTCTCAAGGCCTATCTGAGCTTAAAAAGTCAGTGTATTTGCTCCTATTTGGGTGCGATTCCATGTCACAAATTTTCAGGCAGCCTGGAAGGTGGCTGTCCACCACTGCACTTCCACTCCTCAAACACAGACACACTCTCAGCAGTGCCAATTTACATAGTCATACTATAAACCTGCCCTTTGAAATTGCCTGATTTTTTAAAAGCCTTTGAAAAATAATTTTTAAACAAAATTGTTGTGCAGGTCTGAATTAGAGTATGGTACAGCTCAGGGGTGAATTGCCGTAAGTGAAGAGCAAAACTGCAAAACTGAGTAAAGGAGGGTCAGCAACAGAGGAAATTAACTCTACAGCTGAAGGATTACTGGAATCAAATCTTGGTGAGAGCTGACTCAACCAAAAAACATCAACACATCCTTCATCACTCTGTGTGCACTGATCACAAGCCCTTCATTCTAGTTCTGCTTGCTGGAAGAACTGTGTGTGCCCATGGCAGCAAACCTGGGGTCATTTTTTACGGGAACAGCCGCATTTCTGTATTAATACCAACACCAACTGGTGGATTTTACAAGAAGAGACATATACATTACAGTAGTGTGATATTGAAATTCGTGTGGCCTCCAGACATTTCAGTCAGACTCAGGACTCAATAGTACTTAATAATTGATACGTAGGAGAAAAGCAATAAAGTTTGAGAGATTTTTATAAAATATTTCTTTCTGTTATAACTAGCCTAAAAGACAAATGCAAATTTGTTGATTGTTAAAAGTTGTTCAAACTAATCAATGCTACTTAATTTAAATATTTTAAAATATTGATGCAAGAGCAATAGCTTTATTTGACAGCTATTTATCTCAAAGTTACTCAGACTGAAAAAATATGCAATCAAACAATATCTGCTTTACTGAATTAATGGGGATAATAATGTAATACTTCTAACAATGTTATTTCCATTCCATTTTGTTCAGTAAGGCTCCTTATATATCCTCCTTTCTGTACCAGTGTTTTTCATTTTACCTGTATAAAGACAGATTAAAAAAAGAAACTGAAAGTAAGCAAGAGGAGGTATTTTCATAGAGCAGTATTAAATTATTGACAAGAGGACAAATGAATAACACAGGTGAAACACGGAGATTCTCAGTAGTTTTATAGAAAAATGTCTGAAATGGGAAACAAGGGACATGAGGCACTAAATGATGAAAAACTGACATCTTCCTTAAACACTGAGTTTTATGTTCTTCTGGGATTTACGTTCTCTGGTTTGGCCTTTATCCCTCTTGCTGACAAATAGCTTTAACAAGATTTTGTCCTATTGTCATCTAAAAATCCGTCTTACTATTCTCTTTAGACCTGATTCTTTTCTTACCAGCCTCAGCGTAAATCAGAGGTGAAGAAAATCAGTACAGTTGAAATGACCTGAGATCACAGTAATATCTATTCTCTGAAGTTTAATATTTCTGTGTGCATATTCCAAATTGAGCATTTACAGGCCTGTATATAAGATTTCTAACTACTGAGTTAACTTATTTTATCTCACTTGGTTTTTTTACCCATTAAAACCTTTCAGACATTTCAGTGACTTCAGATTTACACTGAAGTTTAATATGAAGAACTGCATGCTCTTGGTGTTTTTATTTGCTGTATTTTTGTAGTGCTACCAAGTTAATACAAATTTCCTCAGGGAGTAATTAACTTCCAAGACTTTTTAAACATAGGACATCTATTACTGAATTGTTAATACAACTTGTCAAATCCTTGTCTATAGGCACTGGAGACAATGAGGTTATATTTATATTATGAGACCGAGGAACACATTGTCATCCTTGGGTCTATGCTCTGTCCATATTCTGGCATTCTGTTCCAATAAACCTCAACTATGATTGTCGTTTGCAGGAGAAAGATGTGAAACGTAATCCAAAGATATGTGATATTATAATGCAAAGTTTTTCAGATTTCTGCTGTGATGTTCAGGTGGATTAGAAAGAAGTGAGGGTATCTCTATTCCACAGACACAATGGGATTGTAGTTTTAGGTGTCAAGGAGAGCAAGATTACAAAATTGATACTTTCCACTAATAGTAAATTGCTGTGGATGGTGGAGTTATGAAGAAGATTCATTTCCACATATAAAGGTCTTGTCACCAAGGCCAGCTGGGCATGAAATGGAGTAGCCATGCACAAGAATTCTTAAGCAGATTACTGACTTGGAGTTGCTTGGATATGCAGAGAAGAATTGCTGTAATGGCTATATCGTTCCTGCTACCTGTAGTTGTGCTTAAAAATACTTTATGTGAATCTTAGTTGCAGTCATATTTGTACTGGAACAAAAGGCATACCCTAGGAGGCATACCTCCTTTCCAGAGCTCATCCTGGGGTGTCAGAGTTTTATGTCGTCTATCTGAGTTTGAAGGTTCAGGTCTGCCCTAAAGGATTATAACGTTTGCTAAACTGTCATTTTCCTTGAACAGGAGCTGGAGTGTGTTTACATTAGCATGCGGTTTTAAGCCAATGCAGCTGAGTTCACTGATATGTTTGACTGACAGTTGGCAACTTGTGCTTAGTATTCAATTTTGAAACATCTTAAAACCTTCATTTAATAAAAGCATTTGAATTTCAAATTCTATGAAATACTTCATTCAGGCTGCAAGGTAATACATCTTGCTTAACATGTTTTCTATATGAATGCCTTATTTGGCTATTAATTTTACAAATATTTCACCAGATTCCTACTGGGATTCTGCTTCTATGCCTTTTTCTTCTTTACAAAGACGGAGAGACAAGTGAAAGAATGGAATACAATTCATAAGGAAGCTTTAACTCTGACTGCCATTTTACACACCTTAAACAATAAGAGTTTACATCTCAGTTCAGGGAAACAAGTTTCCTAATCAACATAATGGATTTAGACAAAACAGGCAAAATTTGTCACTGGGAGCAAAAACTGAAATTTATATGAATCAACAGTCATATAGTTCTAAAAATGTAGACAACCCTGGCATGTACTGCTACAGTGGTTCTGTTTAAATCCATCCATGACAGCTCTGAATGGCTGCTGCCTAGTTACTGGAGTGCCCAGACATTTGTTGTCCAAGTGCAGAAGAACCCAACTTTGCATAAGGTCGGCTTGTTGTCAAAACTCTGCAATGTTCCTGAATTTGAAGTAGTTCATGCTCTTTTATATAGAACTGAGAAACCTCCTCAGATCAAAGCTCCTGGATTGTTAGCGTGGAAGTGTTGAATGCTTACTCACCAGGTTAGCTGTTAACTCCCCCTCTAAAAGCAGCACTTGTTGCTTTTCATTCATATTTGTCAGGTTGGCTGTTCCCAAGGGTGAAAGCCCTGCTATTTGTTCCCACTAGCTGCTCTTGTCGTTAGCTCCTTCCATTAGCTTTTCATATCAGCCATTCTGAATAGCAGTTCTCTGTGTTAGCTGTTCCCATTAACTCGTTCCCCACTAATCACTTCCATTAGTTGTGCCTTCTGACCCACTCCATCAGCCAGGCTGCTGCCCTGCCCTGCAGATGCCTGAGCTGCTTGCCAATGCTTTTCTAAAAGTTTCAGAGGTAAACAGGGTCTTTGCAGCAAAGACAGAGAACAGGCTCTAAACTCACCCACCATCTTTATCACCTTTTAAAAAGAATTTTCAGCATCCTCTTTGATCACAGTTT
>VWZT01000748.1:1176903-1264403 GCA_013397055.1 Pachycephala philippinensis
GGCTTGGGTGATTTCACCAGAGCTGATGTCACAAGAGCTAAATCACTAGTAGCAGAGAATCTGCTACCTCGCTGGAATCACCTGTCGCTCAGGGAGGCCCGCCCATGCCATTGGAAAGGCTGTTCCGGCAGGGACGCTCTCTCCAGGAGGATCGTGGCTGCTGATACTGATCAGCACAAGCCCCCTCTGCAACAATTAATGTTATGCTTTAGGAAGATACCCCCTCCCCCCGCCTTTTTTTTCCCCAGCCAATAATGGCAGTCATAAAATTTCAATAAAATACCTTGCAGAAAAACAAGAACTGGTGGTGGATGTCAGGGCAGTAGTCTCAGTGGACCTGGGTGTCATTCCAGAGCTCCATAATGCCTGCAATGACATGCCCCTCCCACCCCTCTCTTTGTTCAGAGGAACTCCCTCCCGAGACAAGGCATTTGATGCACTTTGAGGTAGAAACACCACTGAATGTATACAACAGAATGTGCTAATTTTTTTTTTTCACTACAGACTCCATAAACGTAAGCAGAAAGCTCAAACTTAAGCTAGTTCCTAACACATATCTGTAGAGTAACAGAAATTTACACACCTTTTTTCATGAGAGTCCTCCCTCTTCTCTTTCTTGTTTTCCTTTCCGTAGACTACATGAGATTGCTTTTGAAAGGAGTTTAACTCTTTTATTATTTACTATTTTTATTATTATTGTTATCATTATTTTAAGATTGTCATACAATTAGAGATAAATAAAATAGGATTTTCAGACTTATAAGAAAGAGATGTGGATATGTGACAGAGGTTGGGAGATGCCTAGATTCCAGCTGGACGTCAGAAGAACACAAAATGTTTCCTTGAAAAAAATGAGTCTCTGTTAGGACATAGGACTAATGTAAGTGTCAGTGCATTAAGATTTAGCATTTGGGGTCCTATTTTTTTCTTTTAGGCATGAGAAAATTAATTGCAAATACATTAACAATTGATCCATAAACCTTTACTGAGTGCCTTGAAAAGGCACGTGAACAGGATTAGTATCTTTTGAAATCCACTGCCATTCCCGGAGCTCAGTGTTGAGCAAGAGAGGTGTTTAGCTCTTGAAAATCTAACGACCAGTTTTGCAATGTCACCAATTTTTTTCAATCATCCAAATACCACCAATTCAATTAAGCTCATAAACTTCCTACCCATAGTTCTCCAGGATAAGAAGCTCCATTTAAAAGTGAATGCGGACGAGCTTGTGCTGTCCATGTGAAATATTGTTCAATCAACAGCCAAAGTTTTACTTGTCAGTTTTGATATATCCGATAATAGCTGTAGGTTGTTTTGCAATGTCCAATGTTCTGTGAAGATGGGCTTTTCATATTCTTTATTGTTTTTTTCTGACAAAATGTTGCCTGGACTTTTGCAGTTTTGTGAAATGAAACAACAGTAAAAACAATATATAATTTAACCCTCATAGACCTAGCTGGTCTGCAGATAAGCATCTTTCCCAGGCTTATGGCTAGTTTTGGCCAGGATATAATGAGTTCCTGTTCATTGATCCCTTATAAGCATCATCAATGATTGAACATAACCCCATGCACAGCAGGCAGTCATTCATTTGTGCCCCTTTTCAACTCCATTTTAATCAGCATTTGACACTGTTGAAGATCAAATCCATAATTAAGCTTCACAGACAGTCAGAGTTTTGGCAAATGAAAGCCAAAAAAAGCAAAAATTTGAGATACTTTTGTAGTCAAGCATCTACAAAAATTCTGCATTATGTACTCTTGGTGCCCAATGATTTATTTGTACTTAATGGCTCTTTGTTTCTTTTTTTCTCATTTTCTCTGCTGAGGTTATTACCCTGCGTTATTAACACACTCATGTGTGACTCTATTTATTTTTTACTGGTGGGAATACACTTTTTTAGAAACAGCTGTTTATTGTATATATGGGTTTAAAGTAAAGGTACACAAACACACTCACAAATCAACTTAATAAGCACCCTGATAAATAGCACGGCTGCTTAATTGGGACAATTGCTAGGGAACAGATTCAATGACCCCAATCAGTGAATTAATGGCACACCTAGTTGTGAAAAGTCCATTTAAATGATATGCTTGGTGTTGTCTGCTGCCTAGTCACAGTAGTTAACAGGTGTGAATTGGTGTTCATAGCATAAATTTCCTGCTGCTTGACCCTTTGTTCACTTCAGGTTGCTTCTCTACTCTTTCATAGTTGCTAAGTGAATGGAAATTACTGGATTTATCTTAAATTTATCAGACTATTTTAACGCCTTTATAAGAGCCAATTTTAAAAGTAAGATTATTTAGAGAGAGGTCTCTGTGAGAACCTTTCTAATTATTTACTGGGTAAGCAAAATGAAACCCATTTTCCATGCCATATTCGGCCACATGCTTTTAAAGTAAGTAACTTCTAGAGTAACTAATAAACTGCATTTTAGACAGACTCTCAGTTTATTAATCTGGTTTCTGGGGGAGTGCACCGTTTCTGTGAACTTTGCTGACTCCCTGATTAAGAGCCTTGTAGGAACAGCTAAATAGTGTAATATCTAAACTGTCTGGTGCCTCTTCCCAGAAGTGGACATCTCTGACTCCTGAAATCCACTAAAAGCAGTGGGGCTGTGCGTCCCACAGGCCAGTGTGCCGATTTGTCTGCTCAGTGTTTGTTTCTGAGTGTGGTAAAGATCAGTCTGCACAGTTGATAGGGCTAGATTTAAAAACAACAGGGACAAAACTATTTTCCCCTTCATGTTTGTGGTATCTGGAGGTTGTTAGATAAGTATTGGATTCTTTTGTTTTATATTTCCTTTCTCATCCTTAGAAAGTTTATCCCTTATGGAAACAATGCAAAGGAAGAGAAACATAATAAATTGACTGAAGTAAATAAACATGTCCTTTTCTCTTCTCTTCCTGACTGAATCTGTCACCTTAAGTTGCACTGTGTCTCTAATAGGAGTTTGTCAGCTAAATAAAACTGTTCTGCTGCTTTCTCTAAGTCGCCATCAAGCAAATCTGACCAGATATGAAAAAGCTACCCTGTCATAAAGTTTTATGAGTATAGTTGAAAGATTTATAGCTGCAATCATATTAAAAACCTTCTTTTGTCAAAGAAGATGAAAGAAGAGGAATCCATGAAGTTCATAACTGGTCTCTGAAGTGCTCAAATACAGGATGGATGCTACTGAAAACCTTGTTATGTAGTGTCTTATGTTTCAACACACTACAAAATTGCAAACGTGCTTATACATCCTGGGAGTCTGATGTGCGAGGAAAGAGGAGGAATACATGATCTATGGCTACCATATGACATTTAGCAGTCAGTTCAACACTTCACTGGCTCAGCTGATAGCCCTAGTAGAGTATGTCAGAGCTAAAGATCCATCTCCTATGCCAGCCATCCAGAGCACGTTACAACTTCAAGGCAAACTCAAGACACTAAAACTGTCAGTGCAGTGGCAAGAGAGATGGAATAAGTGGCTGGGACAGCATAAAAAAAGGGCTTTCACTCAATCCCTATCACTTTTTCACTTCCAGCCTTTTCTGAGGCCACTGAATCAACTTGCATTGCCAATAAGTAACCAAAAAAGAGACCAATACCTTTTTCTCTTTCATTTTAAAGAAACCAATGCCTCTTTTAGAAAATAACATAGAAAGTTTAAAAATGTAGTTTTGCTTGGAAATCTTTTAAAATGAAAGGCCTCCTGGCAACAGTTAACAGCAATGTTAGTAAAATGGCAGGCTGTGGCACTATAGGTTTTGGCACAGTAAAAGAAGCCATGTGCTGCAGGAGGTATATAAGAGAATTGTTAACCCTGGCAGAACAAGTTTCAAAGTCCAATTTCATTCCTGATAGTAACAGCTAACTACACACATCTTCAGCTATAGCTCTGCCAAGGAAGGGAAAGCACCCTATTGAGACATTTGGTCGTGCATATGTAGGCATAGCTATAGGTATCTCTTAATAATAAGAAAGCAGTAGATAGGGAATAGATAACAGATTTTTTTTAACCTTTTTTTTAAATTTTGCTTTTTTTGTTGTACCTGTTCCTCTGGGTCAGCTCTTTGACTGTACATTACCTGAAATAGCAAGCAGAACTGTATCAGCCTACTGCCCTATTTAGGAAACATTGAGCTGATGACAGTTGTTCATTTCTTTCCATATATCTGCTTTTCTTCCTTTGTTTTGGAGTTTCATTTCCAAGCAAGAACACCTTCAAATGGCTAAAGACAAGCTTTAATTGAAAACCTGAACACACGCTGAATGTGTCACAGTGCTTGGACAGTCACTGTACACAAACATTTATATTCAATGAAAGGAAAGTCCCACTAACCAAACCCAGCTTGATTGGAATCTGAGACTGCCAAGCAGTATTTGTCAGGCATAACTACAGCACAGAGGCAGTAATACACTGTTTTCAGCCAGATGGATGTAGGGAGGTCAACAAGGGACCTAAGGGGTGCCTGGCTGGAGGTACTGCAAGTGCTGTAGAAAAATTTTTGGAAAGCATTCTACTCTGGACAATGGAAAGTATCTAGGAATTGTTCTTCTCATGGAGATTCAGTCAATAAGAGCTAAAATAGTTTTAACTTTTTTTATTTTTTAATTTCAAACTCTCTACTAGTTTGGTATAGATCAATGGCCACAAAAATCACGTAAAACCATGGCAGCATACAGGATGTACACAACAGTGTAAAGCATCAATTATAACTAAATACACATGCTGTATGAGGACATCAAATTATTTATATATTTTTAACTCCAAAATTCCAGAGGATGTAATCCTTACAAGAGTGTCTTTTTGGTTATTTGCTTAGACCACATAATCATTATACCAAATATAAGCTGTTCTCTAAATTTTTTTTAAAAATACTAAATTGATATTTAGTGTGAAATAAAGTGACTGACATGTGAAGATACCTTGCACAGTGTGGCAGAGATCTTGTTAAATTATCCGTGGTATTGGGAACTTGCAGGTCGTTGACTATCCCAATTTAATTTGGCTAGTACAGGACATTTCTAATAATTAATACTGTAATAACACTTAATGATCTGCACTCATGCAATCTGAAAAACCAGCTAATGGTGCAGTTTTTAGTGACTGCACAAACAGCAAGTTTTAAATTTGTCAAATGCTGCTATTTCAGCATCACACAGTCATGCAGAAGACCCTGCCTGTGGGGCTATCACTGATCCAGTCACTAGAGGCTTGGCCATGATGTAGCAAGAAGTGAAGGACTTGGTCTCAAGGGGGATGTTTCTTTGGAATTAAAAGTGGGAGCACTATGTTCACAAGGAACCACTAACACTCCTTATTTCCTTCTTGTTCCAGGGCTGTGAACAGAAGGGATAAGAAGACAGAGGGAAATGGAAGATCAGAATAAAAAACCTCAATCTGTTTACTTATCTCGCAGTCGTTTGTTAATTTTAGAACTAACTTCTCTTTGAATTCTTTAGTCACAGTCTCTACATGAAATGGTCTGGGTGGTATAAAAGCAGTCTTTATTCTGTAGTCAGAGCAATAAGGTCATTGGCACTGGTTTGTATACTGCAAGGTAGTAGAATTTAAACCTCTGAAAGAGTAGATGGACTTTGTCTTTTACATCTATTTCAAACATTTTTTGCTTTATGAAGGTTTTAGGGAAAATTCCCATTGGTCTATAATGGAAATGACTTTTGAAATGAACAATTAAAAGAAAATCAACAAATTTCAGTTTTCCCCCACTACTATATCCTATGCTTGAGAATGCATACAAGTTAACTCCTTGGTGCTATAAATTCTAAGTTTATTTACCCAGGAAATAGAGTTGGGCAGTCTTTAAAACAGCAGAATTTCACTGAAGACTCTAGTCCAAATATGAACACTAAGTTATATGTTGCTAACCCACACTTCAGGATTATGGAGCTGCTTTTCATTACATTGTGGTCCTTGCTTCAGAAAGTGATTTTATTGACAAACAGTGATTCAACTAAAGTGAGAAGGTAAACACTGCACCCTTCCCTGCACACAGGAAGGAAAGATCAGGAAGGAAAATGGTTAACTACAGAGTAAATGAATGAGAGAGAGAAATATCTCATTTTGACTGAAAGACAGATTTCATGTGAGTTTATAGAGGAATCTATATGAACAAGATCTAAGTGGAACAGCTTAGATTTTGAGGGAATGATAAGAGGTTTATCCTCTTCCCTTAGTTTAACAAAAAATCATGGACTTCCCAATTAAATCAGGACCACATGAAGATTTATTTAAAAAAAAAAAAAAGCTTTATTTTGTACATTTCAGGATTTCCTTTATCCTTGGAATTTTAAAATTAAGATTGTTTTAAATCTTTTATTAATTTGTTCCTGAGCAATCCAGCAAAAGAGGAAGGGCATTTGTGCTTTCTCTTCACAATCCTTTGATATGTACAAATCAATAAAATCCACTCTTGTAACTAATTTGCTGGTATATGGACTGATGAAGGAAGAACTAAATTTTAAAATTTTAGTTTTTTTAAAATGGTTTTAAGAAGAGAACAGGAACGTGTAGGGAAGTTTCACATCTATCTTCTCCCGAGGGCTCTTTTAATTAGGTTTTAATGTCCGAATTATACTAGGTTAATATTTTAGTGAGATGGATACATGCCTTTTATCTCCAGCTGTAAAAGAAAATGTCCATTCCTCGTAGAAGGTGACTCACTTTGGGCCACAGTTCAGTTTATCTGGGTGTAGAGACTGCTGTAATCACAGACATGCTCCTTACATGCAGCATCAGGGCCTCAACTGTAACAATGATTGAACTGTGAGAACTCAGAAGTGAAGGACTACTAGCCAAAATGAAGCCCTTGTGATAATTTTCAAAACTGTTAAAAAACCTCATTGTTCTTGTCTGGCAGTGTAATCCTGGCTCTAGTAATTTCAAGAGAAATAAATTCCATTGTTTTTAGTGGATGTAGTCTCACTCTACATGTGTTTTATGAATATACCAATATACCCCATATTTTACCTATAATTTATTAAATCTTTTTTCTTGCTTGTCATTCACCCAGAAGTCAGTAGCATTTATTAATCGAGAGGTCTGAGTACATGCAAATAAGATTTCAAGTGTCCCTCAAATCTGTTACAAAAGGCACATAACTAATCCAAGCCATTTTATGAGTTACTAGTTTCCACAGGAGATTAAATTAGCAACACACAGGATTTTTTTTCAATTTGTTTGTCTTTGTATCGCATTACAATATTCCATTGCATCAGGAGATGCACAAGGCTAATGAAAAAACCAAAAACATAGAAACAAACAGCTCATTAAAGTTCATGCAAGCCCTGAAATATGAAGGTATATGGCCCTTCCATGCTTATTTAAAGATATCAGTCAAAGAAATAAGCAAAAGAGTAAGTAAAATGTTTGTAGAACTTCCATGTGTAATTTTGATGGATGCAGACTCATACATTAGCATGTGGTTTCACACATTGTTAACAAAGATTACTGAGTCTAGAAACTTAATTTAGCCATTTATTTCAACTCTCTAGTGATAAGAATACCAATCATGACTCCTGGCTGGAATAACTGGATTATCTACAATAACAAACACATTTCCTTTCTGGTTTTTTTTATTAATTTTCCCTTTTTCCGTTTTGTTTCTATTTCTCCCCTCTTTCTTCTTCTTCTTATTTTTTTCTAAGATTATATATATATTTAATTTGTAAATCTACTGAAGCATAACTCCCCCATATATGGCTGAAGCAAATATGGCTAAGCAGATGATGGCCATTTCACCTCACAAAGACAATGCCTTTTCTTGTCAGGACACGAGACAAAACCTCTCTGAGACAAAATGTGAATCAGCAGATCACCAGAGTATCCTTAAAACCCCAAAGCATAAATTATTCGGAAAAAACATGAGTCTGCCATTGGTATGAACAATTTTAGTCAACAGCTTGTGTTCAAGATGAACTCTTTTGCACTGTGTTATTTATTAACAAGAAATAATTGGTCAGAAATATCACTGAATTTAATTTTTTCCTAACTTGAAGAAATAAAAGGAACTTCCGGTCTGCAGTAAAACACTGGAGAATTAATGCTACTGCAAAATTTAATTCATCTTTTTCTGAGATTTTCTGCCCCTACTCTTTGAAAGCTATAGTCATACTTGAAAATGATGTAAGATTTATTTCCCACTATGCCAAACTTGAAGAATGTCCAAGTTTAATATCAGTCGCAAAAAATATCTGACGACAAGTAAACTAATGCCAAGAAACATTCTTAATTCCTACAGAAATCAAGGAACAATGAAACTCAATAGCATTTTCAGGTACTCAAAACTGTCAGTAGAAAAGAAAATGAAAACTATCAAAAGTTTGTTTCTATATGGAATAAATGACATTGAGCAGAAGAGACTGTCAGCACCTCAACAACATGTGTGAGACAACAGTGTTGTGTTTTAGTAAAACACGCTCTGTGTTTTATTCAATGAAGCGCTGAATTGAGATCCAAATTTTTGAGGCCCACTCAAAAACATATGGACAGTACTTTGTTAACTCAGATACCCCCAGTTTATGTTAGAGTCTAGAAGTCCTGTTAACTACAAGTGTTCAATCTGTTTTAGGATCTGGCACAGAGCTTGCACCACGTGTTCTTCAGCATCCTCTGGCAATTTTATGTGACCATTTTTCCTAACAAAGAGAGCTGCTTTTAAAAGATGTTTTGAATTGAATCAACACCTTTGATGTTCTATCTGAAATTCTATGACTTTCCAAAAAGACATGCTCTGGTCATCTGTGTCGCTTAACTGGCTTCCTTATGGTACTATTGCACTTACAGTTTTTATCACAGTCCTAGTTTTTCTGTAACAATCACTGAAATAACTCAGGCATTCAATCCTGGCAAACCACAGACTATTCGGCACTTTGAAATTCATAGATTTAACAGCATAGTGTCAGATCATTTTTCATAACCCTTGTTTCCTTGTCAGCATGTCATAGCCAGTAAAGAGCTGCTAGATTAGTACAAATATATAAATCTTTTCTCAGCTTCACCTCGCTGCTGTTTAATACTACTTTACTACACCACTGTGCTTACTAGTTTAAAATACCTTCTGTTTGGAGAAACGCATATTTATTATTATTATTAGGGAGTTTTTGTGCAATTTCCCTGAGCACAGGCTGACAGCTGCATAGCACTTTGTCATTTATCATTGTACACAAGATCTGTCAACTTGGGAAACAATTTCAATAAAAAAAAATCTGCATGAAATTACTTTGTGAGAGGAAAAAAAAGCCCCAGTTCTGTCTATTGTATGTGCAATTCTGTGGCTCTGTTTATTTATTTATTTTTGTCTACTTTTTCTCTTCTTCTTTTCTTTTTTTTTTTTTTTTTAATTTTGGCTGTGAAAGGTACTTAATGTACCAAAAACAATTTGTAAAAGCATTATTTCACCAATTGGAAGTGTGTACGCCTTGCTGAGGTCTCCCTTATCTAACTGTTGCTAATACATTTTCATGCTGTGCTCTTATGGCTTCATTTTACAGTTGACGAGATCACCCACTCCATGCTGTGTTGGAAATGGGACCCTCGTCACTCTAGTCCACAGAGTGCACTTAACATGTGAACAACAAACAACAAAAAGTTACTGCTTTAAAACATCTTCTTCATCCCTTTATCCCTTTGTTGGAACCTTAGCCTTGCTTTTATGGCTTGATTTCATAAACTTAAGCATAACAACCATGTAAATCAGAAATCCTGTACCTATCAAAATGGATTTACTCACCTATAGATTCTGCTGAGTTAACCTCAGAGGAGGTCAATAACACTCTGCAGATTCTTCTAAAACATATACCAGTCATCCTCTGCTGACCTCATCCTCCTCAAAGTTTACATCAGGGGAAATAATATTTTTTTCATGAAACAGCATTTTTCTTCACTTTTGTTTAATTTCTTATACATCTTGCCCTGTAACTAGATAAACATCTAAGGCCTGCAGTTAATAAAACCAAGTGGGGCAATAATTGCTGTGAAATTATGTTCTGGACAGCTGAAAAGGAGGAATCAGTATTAGAGTGTCTTGTTTTCCACCCTGTCAGTTTTTTCTCCAGCTATGGATTTGTTGTCATCAGCGTCTGATGATTCTGCTGACACCCCTGTCAGAAAATGAATTTTTCACTCTCCACTTGATTGACTCCATTCATAGCGTGTAACTCTGTCAAAAAGTGCCACTCTCAAGCTCACTCACTCATGTGTTTGCATTTTCGACACCAGTGCTGAGTGGACAGACAGACACATAAAACCATGAAATATTCAGAAGGCATATTTCGCCCTTAATTTATAGTTCTTTATTGTCCCTGTGAAATGCAATGTATTCCATGCTTTAAATCGCTTGACTGCAAAAATATTTCTATTGAAGAAGTTTTGCAGATTCTGTACTTGAATTAAAGCACAGATGTTAAGTTCTGCCAGATTTCTTGAGGAAACTAATATTTGAATGTATGTTGTTAATGCCACTCAGTTTCATCTACTACTATTGATAAAAATATGCCTTTCATAGAAGACTAGTTTGTGTTAAAATGACAGATGTCTTCAAAACCTGGTCCATAGAAATGACTCAGTAGTAGTGTAAAATATAACAATTGGAGGATCTTCTAGAGCCTGAATTATTCAGACTAAATGATTGCAGGGAGAATTCTTGTTTGTGAGGAACCAATCAGCCTTTAGTGGCTGTCGTTGGACACTGCATTAAAATGTACGAATCTGCCTACAGGCAACCTACTTCCGAAATGCAAAAATCACAAATCTTTTTAAGTGTGAGCAGAAATTGCTTGCATACCACAATGAATGGCATCGCAAGAGGTCATCTCTGTAGCAGGCCCAACTGTTTGAGAAATCACTTCATTTTACAAGGAGTAGAATAGAATAGAATAGAATAGAATAGAATAGAATAGAATAGAATAGAATAGAATAGAATAGAATAGAATAGAATAGAATAGAATAGAATAGAATAGAATAGAATAGAGTGCAGCAGAATAGAATAGAATAGAATAGAATAGAATAGAATAGAATAGAATAGAATAGAATAGAATAGAGTGCAGCAAGTTTGATAAAAACACACAAAATAGTTTGTGGCACCACAAGAACTGCTAGTGTATTGTTATTAAGATGCTGATAAAAAATTAAGAGCTATTGGAAGAAAAGGGCTATCAACAAAATGAAGAAAAAATCTGCCATAGCATTTGTTTGACACTGGAACAGTGTTCTCAGAATCTGCTCTTATCTGCACTTGCACTGGTGTCAATAAGACATGGCTCAGTTGAAGTTAATGAAGTTATACAGGTGCTAAGAGCTGTTATATGAAAAGCTATCATATTGATAAAAGGATAAACACACATAAACTGCCCAGTATATCCCAGCCTCAATCAACAAGGCTTTGCATTTGACATCAAAGATGGCAAGTTTTACAACTGATATATGATGTCATCACCAGCTGTAAGCAGTCTAGCAACCAAATATAAAATCTGCAGATGCTGTCCTCAGAAAGGTGTTGGACTTCTTCATGTGACTGATGTTTTCCTCAGTATTTTCATTTTAAAAGTGCAAGAAAAGTAGAGAGAAGACAGAGGACAGCAGTACAAACCCCCACAATTTAAAATTACTTTAGGTTTAGCAGCAATAACAAAGGGCTTTCAAGTGTATTCTTGTCATTCATTTTGAAATAATTATCCTGACATGGATATAGTTTTTCAGTATGTGATCATTTATTGAAACAACATCTTTTAAAAGAAGTTGTGGTCATTTTGGTTTCAGAATAATTATTTCAAAGAATCTGTAAATTTGTTTTTTTTAATAGTAAAGTCTTCTATCATGAAGAAAATAGCAAGGTTATTGTCTTTCTTTTTGCTTTAATCTCTGGGATTTGGTTCCAGCAGGCAATCCAAGACAATTATAACTCTAAAAACAAATGAAATGTAATTACCTTTTTATTGACACATTAAAAGGAAATAAATAGTATAATTAGCAGTTATATGCTTTCCTCAAAGGTGTTGCTTTCATAAGCATTATGATTAGCTTATGATTCAGAGAAGTGGGAGAAAGTGGTGAGAAGAAGGCTGTCATGAAAGAGTATGGAGTCAGTGATTTCGTTCAAAAAAGGAGTATTTCTAACACACTCTGTTACACGAACATCTGATTGAATTGAAAGATGCAGGGGGTAAAATTATCTTATAAATTTTTATATATCATTGCATCTCACCTTTACGTACAATATTTCATGACTTTACAATTATGCTCCCCAAGGGCTTCATACTTGTATTGTTTGGGAGCAAAAAATTCTGATGACTTAAATAAACAGTCTCAACAAATGATACCACTGGACCTAGAGTTTTAGTAAAATATCTCTACAGATAATACTTGCAGTCTCCAGGTAAAGAAGGTCATCACAACTGGTTGGTCAATTTTCTATGACAGACACCGAAAATTAATAGCCTTTTAAGAAATGATCTGTGAGAGGAAGTCAGTTGTTGATCTTGAAGAGCTTTGATACATAGTACACTTAGTTTTTTTTAACCAACCTTCTGGACAGTAATCTCCAGTTTGAATGACAACTTTTTTTGCACTTTGACAGATAGGCTTAAGTCCACAAAGATGCTTTTTTGATGGAAATAAAGAAAGAGAAGGGTCTCATAGTACTTAAATTGTATTAACCTACTGCTAAAAGGAAAAAATGATAACCCCCTCTCTCTAAATAGCTAGAAAGAAATTATCACACAGCAGTAAAAAAAAATAACGAATGAGGGACTGAAACATTTACTCAATCACAGAAACAGAGTTTAAAGGGAAAAAAAAATTACAGAGAAATTAAAACAATCACCAGTTATTTTAGGAAACAAATGTTCAGTAATGTCTTCTGAGGATTTGACCGAAGTGGTGCCAGTATCTCACAACATTTTGGATGAAGTTACAAATACATAGAGGAGCAGTCAGAACATTTGATCCAAAAAATTACAGATCAAGGATCTGATACACACAGGGGTTATTTGAAAAATGACTGTCTAGAGCTGAAGCAGTGTCTCACACACATTGTTGCTATAAAAAGAAGGGATAAGGAGAAGGAAGGACAAAAGAATGAAGAAGAGACCTAAATTACAATAGTGGGAACTTCTACGACCTTTTTTTTCCCAACTTTGAAATAAAATGCAAAAATGAAGAGTCATGATTAAACACAAGAGTGAAAAAGGCAGAAAAGTTCTGTTTAGCAAGTCTACTTAAAGTAATAGTTTCCTCTTGCCTGTTATTTATTACAACCCAAGTGTACAACCTAGTGTCACCCCACTCAGGTGGAAATGTGAGCATGTGGGCTATTTAATATAGTAATTTGCCTAATGTAGCACAATTACAGAAATGCGCTGAGTAACTTTGGGCTGATTCCCCAGGAAAGAATTCTTTATGGAGCGCCTACAAGGTACACCTGTGCCTCATTACCTGAATCGGTATTTTTGCCATGTTGATTTGAAGGACAAAATAGACTTAGGAGATTCTACTTCCATAATTACAAAGAACATAAAGAAGAGACATTAAAACTGAAAGAAAAACTTAAAAACCTGCCACACAGTACAACAGGAAGGCAAAAATACAAGGCTAGCTCTAACTTTGCACCTAGGAGCCTCTGTATAGCAAACAATTCCATTTTGTTAACAAGCCACAAGCGTGCACTTAAGAAGCAGGTGAACAAATGTAATTGTGAGAAGTACAATGATGCTTCTAAGTCTAAATTGTGTTCCTCTCAAGGCACATGTGTTCATCTATTGCATAGTATTTTTTGTGTGGTTTTATCTTTCTCCTCTATTTTAAAAAAAATTAATGGCTTTCCCTTAATGATCTAAAAGAGGTAAAGGTGTAAACCTTAAAGGATTTCTTTTCAAATATGTCACATCTCCTCTTTCTCTATTATTAAAATAAAGTAATCATCATCCTTTTCTCTCTCTATATTCCTGGCTTCAGTCTGGCCTGTGAGGTCAATACAGACTAAAGGCCATTAATATCTGATAACTGCAAAGGACTTGTACTAAACACTGATACTCCCATTATGATCTCTGGTGAATAGGTTTCCATATCAGAAAAACACCATTAGAGTTATCAGCAGCTGGCACAGTTTTAACCTCAGCAGAGGCCAAGGAACAAACAAACAGAGACTGGAATACCCCATTATCTCTAGAGGCACTTACTACTACTCTGAGCACAGGTAGATTGGTGAGGTACCAGGGGGTAAATTTGCCCTCTGTCTGCTCCTGCCATACCCATTCCTTGCACAGATGTAACCTCCATGACTGTCAATCTGACCACTGTGACTAGCTTTTCATTCCATTTATTTGCTCTTAAGCCTTCTTTGCAGACACCCTTTATTTCAGAGAATCAAGTACACCGCAAAATAATCCAGGTGTTCAGATAGCTTCAAAGGTAAAGGCTATGATGAAACTGGTACTGAAAGTAGGACTTTTAACCTTTCACACTTTGATGACTTTAATTAGACTCCACATTTAAAACTCTTATTTTTCATGGGTCAATTTCATTCTCAGTAATTTATATATGTCTTGTATGAGAGATCCATACACTGTGGCAGTACAAAAACATAAAAAGTGCTTCATAAAGCCCCCAAGATTATACCACTTCAATCTCCAGCAGTTGACCCATATTTAACACATTTATCACATGGAGTTCTGCACAAACCACCTCAGATGCAAATGGCTTTTGTGATTTGAGCCTTACAGTCAGAAACCATTTCAGAGCGACATAGAAATTCCAGTGGACTGCTGAGGCCTTCTAGTCACTTCCTTTTCCAAATCCTGCCAGCTGCACTAAGGTGATGTGTGTCTCTGGCTAACTGCTACTGAGACTGGCAGTCTGGTATGGAATATACTTGTCTGTGGGTGTTAGGATTGGGACGTGGGAGGGTGCATAAGGAGAGTTTTGGAGGTGAATGTGGATTTAACCAATCAGTTCTGGATTTTTTGCAGAGGCATTAGCAGCAAATGCTCAAGGGAGCATAAACATTGAAGAAAAGCATGTGGCATCCATGCTAGAGGGAGTCTGAAGACAGGCTGAGAGAGCTGGGGCTGCTCAGTCTGGAGAAGAGAAGGCTCTAGGGAGCCCTCATTGCAGACTTTCTGTGCCTGAAGGGGGCTTACAAAAAGGGTGAAGAGGGACTTTTTACAAGTAGTGGTAGGACAAGGGATAATGGCTGAAGGAAGGTCAATTTAGATTAGACATTAGGAAGAAATTCTTAACTACGAGGGTAGTGAGGCATCGGCACAGGTTGTCCGGAGATGTTGTGGATGCTCCATCCCTGGAAGTATTCAAAGCCAGGTTGGAAGGGACCCTGAGCAACCTGGTCTAGTGGGGGGGTGTCCCTGCCCATGGCAGTGTTTTTGGAATGAGGTGATATATGAAGTCCCTTTCAACCCAACCCATTCTGTCATTCCATGATTCTATGACATTGCAGTCATCATCACCTTAAATGGTAAAGAGAGCTTAATGAGAAAGACTCACCACTAATCAAATGCAGAGTCAATGCCACTGTTCTTGTTGCTTGTTGCCTGGAAAGGAACGTAAGTCCTTATATACAAGGTGGAAAAGCAAAAGATCTGAAAGTTTAATCTAAACAGGCTTCTACTTACCCATGTCTTCCATTTTCATTCCCCATCCTGCCTTCAGAAGGTAAAATAAATTGCTGGAGTGTTTGCAGATCATGAGCACTTGCTGATGGCACGGCACCTGGAATCAGAAAAAAAATCTGCCTTATGTCTCTGTTGACTGGAAATTCATTTGTATATATATGCTACAAATCACTATCTCCACCAACTGCTTGATATGGAAAGAAGAAAATGATGCTAGTAATGTATGACCCTGAGAGTAGAGGAATTGTAGCTATTTACATCAGTTGTCAGCAACCTGCTGCTTGTTTGCGGTGTTGCTGCATGGATATAGATAACCTCTCTGAAACATTAGCTGAGACAAAGCAAGTAATTCTTTGTTGACACATTGTCAGTTTCTAATTTGTTCTCAAACTGTGAGGTAAATCCTCCATCTCCACTGGAAAAAGGGCCGCTCTATCTCACATCAGTCTTTCTGCCCTTTTCACTTTCTATTCTCAGCTGGAAATGCAGTCAAAAAGGAGTTTCCTGCCCGGAAACTGATAAAATGTACCAACAAAATTATCTGGAGAGTTTAACCTTAGCTGCGGTCCCTTTACATCACCCTGAATAAAAACACAGAGCAATGTGGAAGGAAAACTGTGATCCTTATTACAGCAGCATCAGAAATCAGGAGGGCTGCAGTTGCAAGGGGCAGAGGTTATCCCTTGAACTTGAAAAATGTTGCTTCAGCTATAGAAATAAATGCCTCAGAGCCTGGTCTTGGTGAGCAAAAGTGAAAAGCTGAGAAACAAAACCAGAGTGATGGCTCTTCGTGAAACATCGTTATGTCACGAAGAAACAGCAAGTACTGTGGCAAGGACTTCATCCTCCCTCCACTCCTACTTCTTGGTACCTTTGAGGAGTCTGCCCTAGGAATACAGTAAAATGTGATGTGCTAGGAATTTCCTCGTAGAGAGATTGACCTGATTACATTTCACTGGGCATAGGAGCTCATTCTTCTTTCTGACTGCTGCTCAGATAGAAGACTGACAGCTGGACTCCATCACTTGGATTAATGGGTTAAAAGCTGACATCTTTTTGGTATTTTGGACTTTATTTTCTTTATCAGCTTGACTTTCATGCTCAGAATGTTCTTGCCACAATATTCTTTTAAAAGTACACTTGTCAGGGTCCATTTGCTACTAGCTACCTTGATGGTGACATCAGCGATGGCTGCGGTTTACCTTTTGACCTTAGAGAGGCAGCAGATGGGCCCAGTAATAAATCCCGATTATTAGTGAAGGAGCCAATAGCTTGAAAAGGAAGAAATAAAAGTCAGGCAGTTTTACACTGCAGTTCTTGTTATTTGCTTTGATATGAAGTTGTGGGCCGTGTCAGGGGCGATGTTGAGCAGCCTGGGCTGCCTGCAGCCCTCCACTCCTGGGCAGGCAGTGCGTGCCGTGCCTCCAGCCTCATCTTCCTGCTCTCCCTGCAGCAGCCCAAGCTGCCTCCACACTCGAGTCCACTTCAGCTTTTGACTCCATGTCCCGGTTTTAGAGACAAAATTTTTAGGAGGAGACGCTCTGGAGTGAGCACCTCCTCCCAAGGGAAAGGGGCCTCCCCCTTTCCTCCACCAAAGGGGAAAAATTAACAAAAGCAATGAAAGTGGAAGAAAAAACCCTGAACTATTTATTAACACAAAACACAACTGGGAGAACAAAAACGGAGAAAAAGGAAAGGATGCCCGGGAGGAGCCGGTAAGTGGTCACCCCCCCCCCCCAGTCTCCGGGAAGGGGAGTCCACACAGCAGGCTGCTGGAGAAGGGCANCACAGGCCCCCCGGGCAGGAGATAAGGGAAGGAAAGCAGGGAGGTCAGGGCAGGAAAAATGGGAAAACAAACAAAACCTTTTCTAAACCTCGGGAACAACCAAAAACCCAAAAGAGAGAGAGAGAGAGAGAGAGCAGCGCAGCGGTGACGGTGTGCTCCCTCCCCAAGCCCAGCTCAGAGCCATTGCCCGGGGCGTTGGGCGGAGCCGTTGAACTGCCCTGCACCTGGGGCCTCGCGGCTCCAGCCCCGCGCCCCGGGCCCACCTTAAATATACAGGTACTGGGGCCACTAAGCAGACGGCTATGGAATAAAGGAGCCTCATAATCTCACCCCAGGACACTCCATGACCTAAAAGCAGCAGGTGGAAGGATATGAGCTCTCAGAGTAGCCAAGGGGCATCCAGGGCTGGGCCCTTCTCTACAGGCTGATGTGTTAATGGCTGATCTGTGCCGTGCAAGCCCTTGAGGAGGGTGCACGGGGATGGAACACTGTCATGAAGAGGCCTCAACACAGCCCAGGTTTGGCAAAGGACAAAGGAACTTCATCGCGGTTTTTACAGTGTTTTAAAAAGAAACCACAACCCCCCAAAAACTAATGGCCAGTCTCCTACAGCATCAGTTTTGTGTTCCCTATGCTGGGTTTGCCGGCGGCGTCGCTGAGGGCTTGCAGCAGGTACCTTCAGGCCTTGGGTACGGAGAATGCTGCGCAGCTCAGGGCAGACAAATATTTTTCATTTTTGGAATAAAGATTTTTATGTTTTAGTCTTGGCTGGTTAGGGGGTTTTTTCCCCAATGTGTATAGTTGGATGAAAGAATTTTCTTAATTGTTTCTAGGGGTGTTAAGTAGTTTATATACTTGAATCCTTCAGGAAAACTGTGGTTTTGCATGAGTAAAGACAGTAAGATGTTTTCTCTTTATATAAACACAAAATAGCTCAGCTGCATAAACCAAGTCTTCAAGATCCCTTTGTAGCCACATGTACTCACAACATGGATACATCATCATGATCCAGTACAAGAGAAGGATGAAGAAATTATTGTTTTACTTAATTATTAAGTATAAATCACCCAGGAATAATACATACTAAGATTTTTTTCTCTGAAATTTCTATGTATGGTTTTTGTAATTTTAATATTTTTTTCCTTTTCCTAGGAAATGTGAGAAGGCAAAACACCTTTAGCATCCTTGCCTTAAGTCTGTCATAAAAGAAAGAGTCAGATAAGTAATTTTGTCTTCTCACCCTGAGTTTTTGTTGATGTTTTGGAACATTTGAAGTCTTCCAGGAGTTGCTGTTCTCTCAATAGATATAGAATATATCTTTCAGATGGGCCTTGTGAACAGACTACAGCTTTTGAACCAAAATAAAAGAAAATGTCACTTTTCTCATCTTAAGAACTTTCCTATTCATTTACTTGGAGGAATAATTTTACTTTGTCCCGTCTTAATTTGCAAACTAATAATAAACTATTGGTTTTGTAGAAAGTGATTTCCAAATGAACAGCAGTTTTTCGGTTTCCCCACAAATCAGTAATTTAAAAGTAAAGTGACTTATCAAGCAATTGATTCCCCAAAAACGTATGCATGACAATTAGGATATTTTTGATTGCTGGCTAAATTTACTTCAGGAATATGATGGATAAAAGGTCTTTTCACATCAGGAAGTTTGATAATTATTTTTCAAAAATGAAAGTCCTTTCTAGGTGGAAAAAAAATATTTTTGCTTTTCAAAATATAATTTTTATAGATATTATTCATTTATCTGAGTAGAATTTTTCTGTGAAAATATTTGATAGTAGTTTTAAATGCAGTGCTGCAATCTCTGTTAAGAGAAGTAATAGAAAAAATCAAGTTTGGATGCCATTTTCTATCTCTGTGTCATGTCAATGAAGAATACACATTGGAATCGGGCCCTTATTTTGTATAACAACAAACACAAGCTTACTGTGAAATTATTAACAGCTAGTGGTTTTACTTCATCAGTCGTTAGTTATATCAATCATTTCTGTGCCAGCATGGAAACAGAAGCTCTACTGTTTTGGAGAAGAAAGTGTATGTGTATGTTGTGTGTGTTCCATATAAATTACCCAGGTGTTTTAACACATCCAGGTGGTTTTTTATTCCTTTTGGAAAAACAGAAAGGAAACAACCCAAGGGCTAATGTTCTAATTATCAGTGGTTGTGCAAGCCTCCAAAAAGCATGTATTCTATAACCCCTGGAAAAATTCTGACATGTTATAAACTGGCTAAATTAGCTTCAATCAGTAAACAAACAAATTGGTGCCAGCACAATAGTACAATAATGCAGTGCATACTAAGTGACTTATTTTCCTAATGCCAAAAATAGCTACATAAACCAATGCTAAATAGCTTTGATTTTTCATTGTATAATTTGAGTTAGAATTTCTAAAAAGTCATAATTCCTGACCTTTAAATAAGAACAGTAGAACTAGAACATCTATTTCTCAGAGATTTCTGGAAAATTCTTTCTTAACTTTGGCTTGCAACCCAAATCACATATGATTCAAAATGTTTAAAATGAAACATTTCATTCAAATGCTGTGGTAACTCTGGAAGCTCAGGTGCATGGTTTTTTTCTAGTTTAGCATTGAAAGAGGAACACAAATTCTTCTTCAAGGCAGATCATATTGAGCTAAACCAAGTAATATTGAAATAGGATCTCTTATGTAGGAGAAGAGCCTACATAGGAATTTCATAGAAATAAATAGAAATTTCATAAAAGCCTGTAAGGAAAAGTTAAGATACTCCACAGTGGGCTTTGGAATCAATGTTAGAGCATGAAAATGTAACGAAAAAGCATACTTTTTAGTTCTCTAATTACTGATGGTTATTTATCTACTTTTTGGTTCCATAGTGGAAGATACTGTGAGTATGTCAGTTTCCTCTATGGCCATACCTGGTTGCAGAAGTGTGGAGAAAATGTTGCAGGAACCATTTCTTTCATTGTTGTGCATATTATAGTTTTTTGCCGTCATAGAGAGTGTAAGTATAATCCTTATCCATGATTTTGGTAATAGACTTTGGTTGTAATCTAAGTGTGAATATAATAAATATACTTTGTAAATATAACTTATCATGTGTTTAGGAAATGGAGCCAAACTCAGTTCAGAGTTTTGCAAGGTCTGAAATTCTATAACTTCTTAAATTTTTGGTTATTGAGTTTTTAAGGCAAAATGTTCATACACTGTCTCTCCTATGTAGGTAAAGAGTTCTTAACTTCATGTTTTTTTACAATGACATAATGTCATACAAGTCATCAAAATGCTCTATACATGTTTTTATCTTCTTCTGACTACTCAACACATTGATGTTAATATCTATGCTGGAATACAGATCCTTACATTTATGAATTAATACGAAAACAAAACAGCATATCTCAAGTACTTGCCTCTTCCCAAATCCAAAATGCTTTTTCATAAGTGATATAGAAGATTTTTATCTTTGAAAATTACACAGACAGACATAGACACAAAACTGTAGAAGAAAAGGTGTGTATGTTACTGAGTACCTTATTTTCTACCTCTGTCAATAATATACCTATTTTGACCAGTCAATGGTACTGGAAGCTGCATATTTACTGACAAAAGTGAACTAGACCTATGTACATGAATTTATGCTTTAAATGAGAAACACTTTGTTTTAAGTGTTGTGTTCTCTCCTGTCTTCATTTAGCTACACTAACGTATTTCTCCATGTGAAACTGAATAATTAATTGTCCCAATGGTGCCATCAGGAAAGTGTTTTCAATTGCTGTTTCTGGAGACTCCGTTGCTACTCAGCTCCCATGAATATGTCGATAAACATACATGGTTGACTAAAACAGAATATATTTCTTTTACACACTTCACAGTCTTTTTCAGAGACTATAAGAGACCTAGATATTTAAACTGCTGGTGTTCTTTGTGCAGTAACAGAGTCCTTAAGTCTGAACTGTTGCTTTTCTAGACTGTGATCAATACATTGAAAAGGAAAATAACTACTGGTAGCCTTACTAAAACACATTTTTACCTAAAAAGAACTCTAATAGTGTAACGAAACATTTCTTCATCTTGGTAAAAAGCAGACATACAGCTGTTGTTTGCTGGTTCTTTTTTTTTTTAAGCTGGAATATCCTTGGTGTTTCCTCAATTTTATTTGCTGCTTTTGCAGAATCATGTTTGATAATTTTTCTGACAAAACATATCACATATTTACTGCAATTTACCTCCTTGTGAATTAATCAGGAGTATCTAGAGTATATACAGACATTTTTTCATAATAATTATTCCACATGCAGTTTTGTATCCTTTTCACGGTAGCTTCACACATTATACAGTATGCAGCACAGCTACAGTCATGAGTAGTTCATCCTGGCTTTCCCTTGTCTTCCAAAGGCTATAATAAATGCTAAAAGATATATAAGTGAATCTATCAATCTCTCACAATCTATTAAACTCCATTAGGAATTACTGTCTATATCCAGTCTGCTTCCTGGTACCCAAATTAAGAATCTAGAGAAATTACTTCAAACTATGTTACAAGGCAATGCTCTTGCTATGGGATCCCACCTGTCTGCACAGCAATGGCATCTCTTCTGGGATCTGTCCATTGCTATACATCTGACCCTATTTCATAGCATATTATTTTGCAGTTCGAAATTCTCTGGTCTTGGTTGTGCCACTGAGATGGTGCATGGAATGCTGCTGGTTCGGTAACAATGCTCCGTTAGAATAATCACATCTTGTAACTTTCCTGGGTGCCTCCTGCATGCTCTCAGCACTCAAGGTCATTGACTATGACTGTTCTTTGTTGTACAGAAGCAAAGCTGCCTCTCATTGCCATTATTATTTTGATCCATGAATGCTTGGGAGATCAAGCAGAAAGTGAATTTTTACTTCTGTGTCTATTTTTGTGTCAACCATCTGACAGATTTTCTGCTCTTACAGAGTATACAGTACATCCACTGGCCTTTCTCCATGGACAGTTTTTGATGGTCAGTTTTGAGAGACACACAGAGACACAGACATTTCTTTTTATATATTGCATCTATTGCGTTCTATTTAAGTATAAATTGACAGAGATTTTCTGCTGAGTTAACAGTTGACTTTTTCAGGGAAATCTGGGAGAGATTCCCCATCCCACACTCTTTCTAAGAAATTCAGTAGCTGGGAACCAGCACCAGATGAGTTCAGGAAAAAGCTGTGCAATCATTTTTAACAGAGTGGACAGGTGTTTATTGGTATAACTGACACGGCTATTGTAGATTCTTTCTTAATGCAGAATAGCTACAAGTACTTAGTTATGAAGAATTTTGCGTAACTTAATACATAAAATGACAGGCATTCAATAACCTTATATTTATATTACTCGTGTCTTACTTTGCTGTGTGTGATTGTCCCTCTATATTTATGGTTATAATCCATCTGCTAAAAGGCATCAGGTAATCTTTTTGTAAATGCGTTTTGCTACTCTATGGACAATTTCTTCTTAAAGATGTTATTTAGCCATTGTATGTGTTCTGTTGTATCCATCATTTTAGAAAAAAACCAGTTACGTTTATCACACTGCAAGAGTCTTCTGTTAAATCAACACAAAATCTTATCCTTTTCTTCACAATTACACCTCTAAATGCAAAATTATTAATTCACTCTGTTAGCTCACAATCTGCCACAGACTTGCAAGTCTTGAGCACTCCACAGAGACCATGATATAATCCACAATCTTCTGATCACTTTCTATTTTATGTTGGGAATTAAATTTTCCAAAACTTGATCCTTGCATGGCCAAGGCAGAACTTCTTTAAATAGAAAACTTGCCTAACCTAGGTCTCCTGCAGTGTGGTATGGAAATTTCATTCTGAATCCAACAAAAGTTACTATTTTTCAGAAAGAAAATTATGATTTTATAAAACATCGTTTTTCAAAATAGAGAAATAAGTCAGAGTGGTGTAAAGTAGTATGTAAAGATGCACGTTTTAAGGCTCAAAATACCACTACTAATTCAATATCAAGGGTTAGAAGATGACTTAAAAAACAAATTCTTAGGTGATTAAACTCAATTTATGGTATTTTTCATAAATCACATTCAAATGTGACCTGAAAATAAACTGCCTAGTGTTTGCATGAACTCCATTGCATTAGAAATGTCAGGGTCACCTGTTTCATTCTAGCTAGATTCCACTTGAGTTAAAGATTAGGGGCTGAATTAGTCTGTTTTGTGGTGGACTGGATGAATGGGTTGGTTGTTTTTTTTTTGATTGCAACCTTTAGTTTTCCAAAATCAATCCACATTATTTATGTTTCAGGGATGCGTGTTTTTTACTGTTTGAAGGTTAGCTGTCATGACATGTTCCTGTGTTGCAGAGAGCCTGCAACAGTAGAAATGAGAGACATCATTTCTATTCCTATTCTCCCAAATCGAAGACAATCCACATAAATGCAATATTACAAAGGTAAAACAATGTTCAGGACGAAGTACATCTCCAAATAATTTTTAATTTCTTGTTCATTGAGCAACCACTGAAGCAGAATAAAAACGTGGAAAGTATGAAAATAATAGTTATTTTGTTCTACCCTTACTTCTTGTCTGAGTCAGTGTTTCTACACACAAAGGTGAGATAGACTTCAAGATGTTTAGGTACTCTCAACTTTATTTGCTCCTAAAGACTCAAACATTTTCTAGTAACTACGAATGGGCCAGTATTGTTCTCACGCTATTAAAAATGAAACACAATAAATATTATCTAATAGAAGGATGGAGAAATTTCCCCAGACTAGAAGGCAACAAATTGTCAGCTCTATTTGGACAAGAACTTTAATTTTCAACTAAGCAATCCCATGTACTAGGAAAAGAAAATCTTTTCAATTTGGAGGACTTTGACAAATATTAATATATCACAGTTGCAATGGGATTCATTTGTGCTGTGGAATCCAAGAGGTCAGTACATCTGTAAAGACTTATAGTACTTAAGAGATGATCGTACAAGACATATGGTTTAATCATGATGTATTTAAGCCTTTTTTATCTGCTTAAGAATTCAATGTTTTTCTTTCTCTAATTTAAGAAACCATTTGTGATTCCTCTCAACAACCAAAAAAGTATTAATACAGCAGCCAGAGTGTATTAAAAATGGACTGAGAAAAGTCAAAATTATGTAACTATAATTGATTACAACTATGATTAAAATATAGATATAATGATTTGAGTGTTAATCCTTATAGGCTTGACATCACACTATAAATTGTTATATATGGGTGAATTTCCTATAGAATCTCATTTATAGCACAGTAAATCCTCAGAGGAAGATAATGAAAATGCGGAAGGACTCTGTGATTTATATCTCAGCATTAATATGTTTATGTCACTAAAGCTACCTTGTAAGAGCAGTTTATTTTTCTAAAACCATGTCCTCCCAACAATGATCATAACCATTGTTTTAATTTTAGAATGCTAACACATGCACATCCACTGTTGCATGAACCGTGGTGGAAAAAGCCTGCCAGGGTTTAGGTGTCTGCTTGTCATCATTGCCCAGCTTGCCCTTCATCGTCGTTAGAGTGCATATGCTCCCCCCTTCTCATTGATGGCCCGAATTTGGTAAAGGAACGTAGTAATCACAAGCTGTAAAATTATTCCCTGTGCCAAAATTATGGGAAGCTTTCCACACAGAAATATCTAATCCGAAGAGATTGTAGCGTTTTCAAATTGCTTATTGAAGGTGGCCTGCTTGTGGTGCGACTTGGAATTGAATGCTCAAATCTGTAAGTGCAGGTCAAGTGTGCAGGCAGCCACATGAAACATCCTATTGAAAGGGTGCATGGCTACAGCAGCACCACATGGAAATATGACTCTCTCCTGGAAACTCAGCCACCAAGTATCACCTTTCAGGAATGTTTTTCTATTTTGCATTCTCCTCGGTCTTATTATTTAACAAATAATACTTGTATGTCATCTATCTAGCCGTAGAACAGACTATACAGAGCACACACAGGACATCAAATATATTCCTTTTATCACCCAAACAAGGGTTAATATTAAAGGCCATTAGAAAAAAAAAATCCTAAAATTAAAAGTTATTAAACAGTCCTGCTCATAGATTATCTGATTATGGACTAGGAAAAAATACAAGTTAAAAGTTAATTCAAGAGTATTAACTTGCAGTCTTAAACATAGGGTTTAGTCTTTAATAATAATCAAGCCTACAAAGAAAACCAAGGGAAAAAAGATACAATCTTAGTGCAGAACACCCATATGTTAATTCATAGTGTAGATAGGAAGCTGCAGTTTAATTTTACCTTGTTCAGGCAGTTCCTATCAAGTGCACCAGGATTTACTTTTATCTGTTAACAGAATGATCTTTCATACTGTTCATTGACATATGTTGAAAACATGTCATTTTCTAAAGGAAGAGAAGATTAGCTGTAATACATATAGAAGTTTTAAATCTGTGATTTAAATAGGACTAGGCTTCTGAAATCTGTAGTTTAAGCTCTGAGCATAACCATGCCCAGTAGCATATTTCTAGCACTATGATGCATCTCAAAAAAAGATTAAAGACAGGAAGATGGGAAGTGTTTTATAGCAGGAATCTAGTGGCAGCAAAGTCTACGAAAGGGAATAATTTGATATTTTATTAATCAGAAATTTTAGAACACAAAATATACCTCAGTTGGGTTCCTAATCAAAGATGAACACTGCCAATGCCTAAACTTTGTGGTTTTGGCTTGCTCTGGAAGACATAAGAATTTGATTTGGCAAAGATTTGATTGTAGATGAAGGCTGCTCTGGATAGCACTCTATTGGTTGTCCTTGAGGAAGTACAGGGAGCTTGTAAGATAAGATGCAAGTTTTTAGCCATCGGTATCTCACACAGCATTAAAAGGACTTAAGGACAGCAATAACCTTATTTGATTCCTAAAATACCTGTTGTATTCAGCGAAGGCACCATCCTACCTTCCTTTCATAAATTAGTAAGTATTTATTCTAGGTAAAAGGTACACTTGCCCTGAGGGATAAAATTTTCCCTTGTGATAATATGGAATACCTTATAATTTATGCTCTGAATGAATGCAATTGCCTGCTCAAAAAGATTCTGCAGCATTTTCTTTGCAGATACCTTCCACATGTGGTTATGGTAGAAACTCATGTGATACTGCCAGTGCTCTGAGTCTGCTGTGCATGGATTTGGATGAACAAAGTATTTGGATCTAATACTTAGGATCTATTAACAGGCAGCATCAGAGAAATGGATTCAGAACCAAAAAAAAAAAAAAAAAAAAAAAAAAAAGAAATTGTATTCTTATTTGTGCAAAACCTGAAATGCTGCACCAATCTTTTCTTTAGGAAAATCATATTTTGTCATGCTTAAGTTTTCCTTCATGGGTTTTTCATTGACATGTTGCTTTGAAACAGGTTTTATTGAAATCTTTCTTTTTAACTACATTGCATATTGGTACTAAGCAGCCTTTTTTTTTTTCATTAATAACAAATGCTGCTATGGTTAAATAAGAGATTTTTTTGAATCTAAAATGCCCTGGTCATTTTATGTTCAGACTATCAGCAGCCAGGCACTTTTTACTTCTAGTGACTGCAGCATGTTTATGTGTGTCTACCTCAACAATTAGAAACAAATAGCACAGAAAGGATGTGCTCTTAGCATCTAAGTAAATAATGGAGATGGATAAATGAAAGTTACTAAATCAAGATGAAATACATTTCTAAAGCTGTGTCAGCTGTGCTTTCAGGCCTAAGGAAAACAAAATTGATCACCTGGTCACAGTCCAAGGTCAAAGGCCTGAAACAGAGACTGCTGACACTTAGGTAAATGACATGTTTAAAACAATAGGATAAGAGAAGTTTTCATCTAAAAGGGAAAAGAAGCAAGGAATGTATGTATATAGAGCAGTGTGGCCTTCAGAAATATGTAAAGACTTTTTACTTCTTTTATTTTCTTCTGAAATAACTAGAGATGCAAATCCATCTGAAATCAACAGAATCCTTTCACTGATTCATGAAGTTCCAGGTTTCATAACAGATGTCCAATTATGTTCTGTACTCCAGTACTGAAGGGAAAAATCAGCTTTAAAATCTTTTTTTTTTTTCCTCTGCTTATGTTCTTTTTCTTAATGTGTTAGAAGCATCATGTTCTCAAGATTGCTTATCAATAAATAATTCTAAAATGTTTGTAAAATATTAACAATAAAGTAATCTATAAAATCATGTTTCATCTCATGAAATGAAAAAAAATGGAAAATCAGTCCTGCAGAAAACTGTACTCCATGGAATTTTGGGGGTTTTGGTACTTCATAAATGTGTAAGATTCAACTCTGTTTGAAGAAGTGTTAATGGCATCAATGAGAAAGTTTTACAGGGGGATACCTTGTAAAGCAAAGCCACAGAGATAGGGTTTTCCAGGGACTGTCACACTGGATATATTATTTTCTTTAGCATGGAGTCAATTTGGTATCAATTTAGCACAGTAAAAGCTAACATTGTATTGGTACTGTAGCAAAAGAGGCAAAATGAGTCTTATTTCCAGAAAATCAGGGAGCATGAGATAAACAATCTTTTGCTAAAGATTAACTAAGAATTATACATCCAACTCAAGTTTTGACTATAGCCTGCTCAGATAACAGTACAAATTCCAGATGAAATGCTGATAGAAATGATGTTGTCAAGTAGTCTAACCTAACAACTAATCCTTTCACTCAGCTAAAGGGATATCATTATAATTATTAATTATTTCATTTTTACTTGTGCATTAGTCTAGATAAACCAAAGTGACTGCATTTTCAGACGCTGTTACTTTTCAGTCTAAGATGGTTACTGCATCACCTCCAGTCAGAATAAAACATCTCTGTTGTGTATCAAGATCCATCACCCAGCTGAGCTAGAATTCCCTCTTTGCTCTGAAATTGTGGTCTCCTACATGACAGTAAAATTTGTGAAGTCCCATCTCCAGGTTGCCCTGACATTTATTAAATATTTTAGCCAGAAAGAAACATTAAGAAGGCCTACAGACTAGGAAGACAATTGAAAAACCTCTAAGAAAGGAAATATCTTATTAATTCATTAAGTCAAACTGCTTGTATCTACACTTGTATGACTAGAATTATGGTTCATTAACTTCATTTCTTTATATGAGTTAATTAGCTCAGAGGAGGCCAGAAATTAATTACCAGCTTATATAGTTTGTGCAGAATGGCATTCTGTTTATTTAGTTTCTCCTATTAACTTTTAATCTCTTCAAACAATAAAAGAGGTAATTAGTATTTTATAAACAAAAATGAATGCAACAAAGGCAAATAATTTGCCAAATAGTGAGGCTCCTGTGTGGAACCTGATAGTTCTGTGGTTCAAGTTACAGACCTTTTCACTGTTAAGTATAAGCAAAAGGAGATTGAGAATATAGGTAGTCTTCAGGCAGGGCCATGCTATCCATCATGAAAGAAGAGCTACCTACTATTACCTCACGGAGCAGAAAAACGAGCCTTAAAAAGTTTCCAGCTGTTTGAAAATAATTGCCCATGTATTCAGCTACAGTAACAGTTGTAGCCAGCTTTACTAAGGTATGGGAACAGAGCGGAACAAAGTGGGAAAACAAAAAGAAACCCCTTTCATTTAGGTAAAAAAAGACACAACAAAGCTTTTGAATGAATATATAGGCACATAAATGAGTATACTATCAATATTATACTACACAATTGTGATACAAACAAGATCAAAAGTCACCAGTGCCTAGTGTGTAACTAAGGTTTCTGCACTAACTATAACATATTAAATCTGTTTAGCAACTTATAAGATAAAACCTTGCATTTTGGGAACATGTATTGAACTTTGCTTCATTTTTTCCCTCTCCAGAGACTGCATATGTGACATTCTTTGTGACTTTTTGGTAATTTTAATAAGCACACATTAAATGTACAACGATACATTACAGAATATATATTCATCACCATATTTTTTGTGTACATGACAAAATAAATGCAAATATGTATCAAGCATGTTACTGAGGAAATATTTCAGGAAATTCTTGATGAGTGTTTAAGATTTTTATTAGCACTATTCATTCACTTCCCTACATCTGCAAAACCAGGTGCCCTTGTCCAACTCTACAAAACCCAGAGAGAGCCATAAAAGCCCTCTTTAAAAAACCTGAAGCCGCCATGAACTTAAAGTCTGTAATCTTGAGCCTTTCATGGACTAAAAACACATTGTGGGTCTCATTGAAGAGTGAGCCCATGTCCTTCCCACTGGGATCCATTTAAAGTTCCAGTTATATATTTCATACTGTGAGACTAAGAACTGCTAATGTTTCTATGTACAAGAAAGTGTTATAATCTTACCCTTTCTTAGCCTTTGGCTGTGTGCAATTTTGTGGAAGCAAAGAGATAAAATATTGTGGGGTAGATTGTTTTGCCTGTATGAGGCTTCTTGAAGAGTGAGATGAGCCTCAAAATAAATTGATTGCAAGACACTGGCTAAATGTGTTAGGCAGAGAGATATTTTTATATCATGGTTCTATAATTCACCATTTACCTGTAAAATTAACAGTCACTCCATACAGAGCTGCTTTTGGGTAAGGAAGGAAAAGGTACAATGAGTATATTAACTATTTACCAGTATGGCTTAATTGTTTTTTTTTTTCTAGAATCAAATAATATTCATTAATATATTAATAAAATGACATCCAGTACAGTCTTTAAATGGTGATCACTTGAACCATAATCCTCTGGCTAGTGGTGTTTAATTCGTGTCATAAAACCAACATTACAAAACCTTGCTGGAGTTGCTCAAATCCAAAACAACACAGCACAGGTCTTCCTCATGCTTAGTGGGGTAAGTTTAGGCTCAGCTGAAGACAACAGCAAAACCTTACTGACTGCAAAGAGACAAGGGTTGCCCCCACTGGAAGCCTACACTTCAGAACTCTTTCCAACTTCATCTAAGCTAAAAAATAGAAGTGTCCTTTCTCACAGTGCGTCTTATTATCAGGTCAGCACATGATATAAACAAAGAAACATTTGGAATAAATCAAAGAAACCTTCTGCTAGAATTAAAAAAAACTTCCTTTAAATGATAGAAATATCCAATAACCTTTATTTTTGCATAACTCTAAGAATAAAAGCCACAATAATTAATGCCATTTTGAAGGCTGTGGCAACAAAGGATGAAATTGTAACTTTCTCCCAACATCCTAGAGACTTGGACAAGTAAAGGAATTTGAAAGGATTTCAAGGCATTCAATGAGACCTGAAGCTGACTGTATCAATGCTTCATCAATGAAACACAATATTCCCCACTATCTCTTCAGCATACACAAAGGTCTTCATTGGAATTGTTTAAATCATCACGATTAATTTTAGACTCTGACAAAGAATAGAATTTTCCTTTCTCTCTCTGTCTTGTATTTTATTCTTCTTTTGTCTTAAAATCCTCTTGATGTGAAACAGCTGCCATCTTCAACCTGATTAACAGATAGACATGGGTTCTTTATTGCCAGCATTAGCTTTGCAGCACAAATCACACGGCTTCAAAAGGCTGGGGAAACGATCAAACTGCTCATGACTATTACAAATGAGTTCAAGCAATTCACCACTCCTAACTGGTGCTGCCCTTGCATGTGATTTTTCCCAGATAATTCCCGAATATGCAGACATGCCGTGTCAAGTTGATTTCTACAGTTCTGACAACAAACAAAACTAAAGCTCTCATCTGAGCACAGTCCTGGACAACTTAGCATGATATATATGCTTTTTTATTAAATTTGCCCCTGTTATTTCCACCTAGAGACATCAGAAACATCTATGTGTATAGACAGAGGTGAGAAGAAGGAAAGTGGTAACTTTTAAATTCTACCCTTAATTTTGATTTCAATGACATGAAATGACATTTAGAATGACATTGTCCTTATGGAGAAATGAAAATAAATAAATTTTGATGTAGCAGCTCAGGAACTTTAATATATATGTACAAATATTCCTGCTGCATTCCAAACAAATGAGAATTATTTCAAGTTCTTTTGTTGTCACTTCAACATTTTCTTTATTTTCATCTTTATTTACAATTTCTACTTCCACTGCACTATCCATTAAATCGTTTCAGACGGAATTTTATCTATTCCTAAGCTAGCCTGAAAATAATATGTTTAATTTCTTATAATTTGGAAGAAACAGGAAAATTCTCATCCCTTCCACAACCTCATCTCCTTCTGTGATCCATCTTCTTTCTTTCACTGTCTAATAAAGAGAACTCTCCCAGTGTCCTCACCCCTCACAGATACCCTGCAGACACTCAATACTTAACCTGCACTTTGCTTAGTAATCTCTGCCTACTGCTTCAGGTACCCTTTCATCTCGGCATCATTTACTGCATTTCAAGAACCCCAAATAACCCCCTTCTCTAGAGACCCATATGGCTAAGTATTCAACATAATTTTCTCATCTGAATATGATTATTTCCTCTGACAAATTCTATCTCTGAATACTCCCACCCGATACTCTTTCATTACTTATCCCCTTTTTGTTAATTACTAGCTTTACAGCTCTAAATGGTCTTGCCAGACCTGGTCTCCTCTGACCTTTACTTCCTCATTCTTCCATGAAGTTTTCACAAAAGATATTCTTGAACAATGAGGCATCTTCCACTTCATGCTAGTTTACTTGAATTTGGGTGAACAGCTTGCTAATTTTAGTTAGGTTTTTTTTTTTTCTTTAGACATTTGCTGAAGCTGGGATTTCCCTTTCTCTTTGCTTCTTTCCCTACATTTACCAAGTTGTTTTGTAATTGACACTGACGTTCTCTTTGATGACAGATATCAGCATCTTCTCGCTGATCCTAGTGGTTATGTGTCCCTGTTTCCTGTTCTTCTGCCACACCGTTTGACCCTGCCTTTCACTTCACCCTCTGTAGCTAATTCTTGCTGAAGCAAAGACCCTTTTCTTTGCTGAGACACCTGCATTTCAAATATTATCCTCAACTGGGAGCCTCTTCTGTTCATCTAAAATTGTTTCAAAGTCCACCACAAGTTCTTCTTTGGAAACCAAGTCGCTTTGCTCTAGGAGGCTGCCAAACAACAGCTTCCCTCACATGTGACACTGACTTGCAATTTACTCTGCTGAACTACCTGAGAAGAAATCATGACAAGCCCATGATAAATATCTACATAGTATGGATATGCAAAGCCGCTTCAATAATTTCTCACCTGTATATTATACAATGCTGCTTCTGTGTTTCCTCATCGGCATTGAATTCAATGCTATACCTATGTTTTGACCTGTTATGATCCCATCTCCTTATGTACCCATGGTTCCCCTTTTTCTTTTACTACCTAGTTTCCTTAAGATTCTTACTCATCCCTTTCAAACTTGCAGATTTGATACTTTGCTGCTGCTTCTGCACTAAGAGTCTGCAACTGTCTAGCCAACATCCTCAGACTTACTGACTCTGTTCCTTTTTTAAATGCAGCAGTAACCCAATCTTTAATCAGCACACTGCAGCCCACTGCCTGCTTTTTGCTTACAATTTCCTATCCTCTATGCCCCTCCTAACCTTCTGCTCCTATCATTTTTCACTGCAACCTTCTATAACTTTGTCCATTTTGGTAAATCTTTTGTAGGGTATTTGTATGAATAATGAGATATAAAATTACAGTGTGCTCTACTGAGCATGACATAGGTCATCTTTCCTGCTTCCATGAAATCTGCTTACACATTTTGGACATTTCAGAAGCCTTCTCATCTTGATGCATATGAAGTTAACCTTTGTCATTCCTGCATTCATTTATTGACATGTCAACCCAACTAAAGCACCTTTGAAAAGGGAAGTGAATATATAATGTTAGATATGAGACTTCCATGATCACAGGCAGCCTACTGAAGTATTTTCAAAGTGCATGATTTGCTTTCAAAATTTAACCTGCACAACTGATTTTTTCTACTTCCTCTTTGTCAGATTTTTACAATGACCAGTTATTTTAACATGATCTGTTCTTACAAGTACCTCTTTGGTAGTCTCAATGAAAAACATGTTTTCTGGGACCTTCAAGCCCTTGCTAGATAGCAGCAGAAGAATTTGTTGCAACTTCTATAAAATACTTACGCCATCTTTCACCTGCAAGAATGCTTCTGCAATTATTTTAAATAAAGCCATATTTCCAGTGGCTTTTTTTCTTCTGTTTTAAATCCCTCTTAAAAATTTCCTCACCATAAATCCACAAACTAAATGAAAGGACATTAATCCAGCCCATCCCTCCTCCTCCCTACATCCAACCATCTCATTAAAGTTTTTGTCTCCTCTTTCTTACGACTATATACCTGCATCCATGTGAAATTCATATACCCATGGTGGTGTACATTGTGGCACCATCGTGAAGGAGAGGAAATTATCATTTTTCCTCCTCGTGCATTCTTACTATTGACCAAGGTTATTCTCTTTATCATGTGCAGATTTTATTGAGTGATGCCAAGTGAGATGAATAGAAGCAAATAATGACAGTGCTGCAGTGATGAAATGAGAGACAGAGGTCGTCTAGGTTTTATACTGAACAAATTGAGTCACATCCACTTCTCATCCATTATTTAGGGGTGATTGGGCAGGCTTGGCTTCTATAGATTTGATAATCATTCAGATGTCCATATTAAATATGTAACATAAATTTCTCATTTGGCTGTCGATGACTTGTCACCGCAAAACAACAATGCATAAAAAGGACTTTAATGTATGGATTCTCAGAAATATTTGACATAAATAAATATGTAAAAGGCAGATAATAAAATCTGTTTCTGTCTGCCTGCCAGCTAGCCTTCATGTCAGACTGGACAGCCCCATCTAATACTGTGATTTTATGCAGCTGTATCCTATGAATATTGGCCTGCACACTAGAGATTAAAGCACAGCAGATGTTTCTCTGCAGGCTAACAAATATATCACCCCTGATAACGAATGACAAATGTTGTTCCATATTGTGTCAGACAAAACCAGGGCTCTTGTAAAACAAGTGTTACAGCTGGAATAGGATATTTTAACACAGTTACCTAAGGAGTAGACAAACAGACAGCCGCCTGCTCAAAAGGTAGCAGAATCCTAACCTGCAGACATGCAGGCATAGCAGCTATCAAGTGCTGGAGTTCAGGAAAAGAGGAAAAAACCTCCTAACAGTAATATGAAATATTCAAGGCTTTCTCTGTATTATCATTAGATTTTTGTGTGTGATCCTGTCATGGATCATTTGTAGTTATCCACCACTGTTCCTCAGTCATAGTGATACAGTAGAGAGCATGATTTGGTGTGGAAAAAGGGAATGTGATGTTAGGAGACACAGAGAAAGTCATCCTGTTATAGTCCAAATGATGAGTTTATTTGGTCTATTTTCCTGCAAACTCATGCTGTCCCAATGGCTTCCAAGAGGCTGAAAGATGGATGTAAGGAGAGGAGGAAGGACAAAAATAGCCTCTGTATTATGAAATATTGCACTAGGCTAATTAGTGTACTGCATTGTTATTTATTACTGTTTTATTTGGGTCATTTTTCCCCCTTGTGCATATTAGCAATGCGTTAATGTCTGGTCAGCAGCACGCCTTAGCAGCATGTCTTGGCAGCATGGAGGTAATAGTAAATTCTGCCTCTTTCCTATTTGTTATTTTGGTATCCTTTATCTTGTCCCTGGCAAAAATAGACCCTCTAACCTTCACTAGAGACAAGGTGCTTGAAAACTCAGCAAGTAAGGAAGATAGGATCATATTCTGATGCTCAGAAAATTTGGAAGTTTCAGCTGCTCTACTTTGTGATTGTACGTCATTAGCATTTTTTTCGTTAGCTTTGGAGTTGCCATTTGTCCACTGAATCGAGTACTAAGATAAATACAGTTTTACTGCCAGCAGAGACAACAGAGGAAAAAGGCAATACAGAAACATGGCAACTTTCAATCACTTCCTGACTTGTTAATGAACTTTTTTTTCTCTTTTCTAACTGAGCCTTTGCTTTTGAGCTACGGTGTTTTCCCCAAGCCATTTTATACAATGAGATGGTAACAGTTGTTTGTCTGATAAAGCACGTACTATTTAGAACACAGATGTTTGATTATTATTTATTTCTCTCTGAAGCCTGCTAATTCAGTCCCAAATGATCTTTTTTTTTCTTTTTGCTTAAATTTAATTTGGAATGTATGTTGTTGGTAAGTGACAGATAGTTTAATTATTAATAGGATCCCGCAATGCAATGCACCATAGTTTTAAAGTCATCTGGGGCCAAAACAACACTACTTCCTTCCTTCCTTCCTTATGCTTCTGGGATTCCTGGAAGAATGCAAAGGTAATTACAAAACTCATGACAAATCTGCATGTATTATGTCCTTTCCTCAACATTTGTGCTTGCCTATGGTTTTACAAAGTACCGTTCTTACTATGAAATGGTAATGAATCAGGAGAGACTTCTGCTATGGTTGCTTCCTTGGGAGAATGGACTATCTGGGGAGCAAGGGGAGGGGGAGAGCAGAGGAAGAAAGAAAAGGAAGGAGGGGGTTGGGATGCTGAATACTGGTGCCGCAGTACATTATACTGAGACAAAGGTGGGTGCACTCAGCCCCCATAAAGGAATGTGGCTCCGTGGGATCTGGCTGCTGTCACATGGAATATCTAGTAATGTGATCAAAATATGAACAAGAAGACAGGATTGAGGAAATATCAGGGAAAAAATCTGGTACAAACTACTGAAGTAATTGATAATTTCTCCATGCTTGGCATGTAGTAAACTCCTAGTGAGGTTTTTACTGTGGTGATGGGTTAGACTTTCTAAGATATTGAATGTCTTCCCTTCATAACTTCTGGCACCCAGAATATTTCATAATTATGTGAAAGCTGTGTATCAATAAAAATTGGGAGGGGGGTATGCATTTGCACAGATTCTGCTTCTAGTGTATGCTGCTAATATTGGAAAGCTGCAGAGCTGCTCACAATGTAGCTTAAGTTTAGATATGGGCCTAAACCTGGATTATGTCCTTGGACATTGGAACAGAGGCTTATTCCAGATCGTAAATTGATCAATGCTTCCCAAATCTTCCAAAAGAAGGAACATAGTTACACAGGGACTACCTTTCCAACTTCAGACAGGACTGTAAAAGCTGTGAATTTAAACAAATATTGAAGTCACTCTAAACAAGTTTGGAAATTAAATAAATGAAAGGCCTTACAATGGTAGGCATCATTTAACTGATCTGAGATCTTAGGTGTAGGTTTAATAGGCTGCAAGGATGAATGCCTGCAGCTGGGGAGTAAAAGGTGAAAGTTTCTTGGTGGAAATTTATCAACATGACCCAGATTAGATCATAGCTAAGAGGGCTGTCTTTAGGCAAATATGGTATAAAAACAAATACAGTATAAAAGGCAAATGTGGTATAAAAACCTACGCAGCAGACAGAATGCTTTAACTGGTAAAACATTAACAAACTCTTATGTATTTTACTAATGTGATTGAAACTATTGCTAATGTGTAAAATCCATTCCTGCAGAGAGGCAGCAATAGAATGTTATCAACAACAGTTTGATTTTTAAATATTGCATCCCACCAAACAGTTTAGCCATTCCACACTATTACTGATTTGCCACTGAAACCTCTGGCAAAATAGCATTAAACAAATAGCATTAAAAAATAGCATTATTGTGCGGTGATCAAAGAAGAAAACAAAAATTCAGGTGAAGTTTTTTCCATCCTTCCTTTTCTTGTACATAAGACTATTAAATTCAGACAAAGGTCACTCAAACGATATTAATAAAATTGTAACTATCTCAAAAATAATATCTAACCTGATTTTAAAACAAAGCTACTTATTTTGATGAGCAGGTGTCCTTTGGAATTATACTCAAGCTAAACAAAAACATGTCTTCAAAAGACAACACTTCTGACAGCCTGAGTGCTTCCTAAATTGCTTTGGAAAAGTAGGGTTTAAAATTCTCAATACCACAGGCATTTTTGAAAATTTCTCTTGCTGGTCACTATTCTTTCAGAACAAAATTGCTGGAAAACAATAGCCATATACTCATCAGTGAAGGTGACTGGGAAGTAAACCTGACACAATGTGAAGACCTTATTCTTCAAAATCCTGAGTATTTAGTTATTTTTCAACAGAAGCCAGCCATTGCAAAAAAAATTGAGACAGACACACTGGATAATATAGCAGGTTATCACTCTTACATACTTTGATACTTTCTAAAAAATAATTGAAAAAAACAAAACAAAACAAAATATTATGGAAAATTCTATGGGAGAAAGGTGCCAAGACATTTAACAAGTAAAACACAAGGGTAGCTATAGACCAATGTATATATATGGCTGAATGAAAGTATCCAAAATAACTCTTAACTTGAAAATTAATATTGATTTAAGCTTTGTATCTATTTTAGATAAGAAATATTAATCCCCTAATTAATAAATAATAATGCTGATTTGATCATAAGATAAATTCATAACTGGGAAACCGGGGGGGGGGGGGGGGAGAGAGGAAAGAAAAAATCTAACAGAAAAACTAAAAGCTCCCAAAACTCAAACAAGAAAAAATTAATCTGATTGTCTCCAAATTTCTTAATGAATGTTTCCAAATCTCATGTCATTGCATCTTACTGTACTATTTCCTGAGATTCTACTTTGAAACTTCATTTTTTTTTATTGTGGGAGCAAATGAACTCAAAACTCAGATTGGACAAAACTATTGAGTTGATTTCTGGGACAAATCACACAAAATCACAGGTTTCAAAATGTAATTGAGAGATGAGACTTCTTTCTAAGACCCTTGTCTCTCTTTTGCATTTTGCATTCTTCTACAGAGCTTCTCATATCTGTATTTCTTGAGAACTGGCCCAGGAGGAGAACACCCCAAACCAACAAACCAAAAGAACAGGAAAACTGGCTGCATCTCCTGCCAAGAAGCAGTCCAAGTTCTCATTTCCAGTCAGTGCTACACATTCCCTTGACTGCTCTGGCGCTTTTCTCACAAAGGGTTGTTTCACAGGAGTGGAAGTGGTAGGAGTCTGTCCATCCAACACTTCAGGAAAGGGCACCAGGTGTCACTCCTCCCACCACACAGCCCTTTTCTCTTCAGTATGGTTCTGCCTTGAGGCTCCTCCCTGGGATTAGTACAGACTCAGCAGAAAGGCAGGTACATTACTATCAGTATGACTCTCCCTGATGGTCTGACTTCATTTGTACGGCTTCTCTGCAGTGAAGCAATTTTTCTGCCTTGAAGGAAAACCTTGCCTGTACTATTCAGCTGGGAGGGATTCCAAAAACAAAAATTTGTATTAGATGGGGCCAGATTATTTCCTACTATATAGTAAAGGCTGTCCCATGTCCCTGAATTTAGTACAAATGCACAGCATATTTTCTACCATGTGAGAGATGAATAATTGTGATTACTGCTGAAAACCACATTAAACCATAGGGAAGTCTATGTAGAAAACAGAGGAAAGCGGCTGAGCTTCATTTTGGAATATTTACTTGTGCCCAAAGGCTGCAACTAGAATGATGAGACTTGGAAATTTATAATTCCTAATGAAGACTTCAGATGTTCTTTTTTATCTCAAAAGCTGCTTCAACATAATGATACCTGTAAGACAACCCTTCCTCCTCACTCCCAAGTTTCATCTATAACTTTTATGAATACAGAGCTTTATCCTCCAGCTATAATTAACTTAGATGCTTGGACACCTGGTAAGCGCTCCTCACTGCAGTGGCAAAATTTATATATGGTTTAAAAAATATCCTGGTCGAGAATGCTTTTTTCCTCATAAGAAGACAAAACAGGACTAGTGGGAAAGAAGAGCCACTCAGCAGCAATTACATTAGATTCTCTGAAATGGAAACAATTAACAATCAAGCACATGCCAAAATGGAGTTATACATGTATTTTTTACTCTAAAAATAATGAAAACTAGTGGTAATGATAAATACGCTTTTGCGTTGTCTCTGAAAAGTACTTATTTTTAATAATCACATTTTTGAGAGAAACAGCAGTGACTGTCATGCTTTCAGGATTAAGATTATTATATACAGCCCTTTATAGCTTCTGATTCAGTACATTACTTCCCTTTTAACAGAAGACACCATTCTCTCAATTCCTTTGTGCTGACAGTAAAATCCACACATAAGTTTAAAAGATGTTCCTTATCTGTTTCTATGAGTAGGAAAAAATCATAAAGCTCCTTCTGATCTAACATCACAGAGACTGCCATTGGGCTCTCATATTTCTACATGCAAGGTTTTAAATGGACTAATTACATGTGGCCCATTTTTTGAAAGTCCGACACTGTCTGGATACGCAGAATTTACCATGAATGGATCTCCTGACCCTAGGCATGACTTCTGGACATGTTGGACATACCATGCTTAAGCTGTTGAGATAATCTGCATATTCACAGTGATCACTGCTCTAGAACTTGCTGCCAGCAACTCAACAACTGCTAAAACTAGTATGTTGAATGTCCATAAATCAATAAAGTGGCCAAAACCTCTCTTTTTCTACCCAGATAGAATTCATATTGGGAAATAGGGCAGGTTGAGGAAATCAAGCTGACTTTGGCAGCTGTAGTCAGTAGGAAGCATAATGATGCAGAAGTGTTTCCCTTTCTCAAATCCACACAGTTGTAGCACCTAGCCCTCTCTAATCAGGTGAATTTGGGTTGAACAGGCCACTGAGGGCATGCTACTGATTGCTGTGGCTACAGAAATTGTTTAAGTAGATATCCACCACCTTGGATAGATACCTTATCCCAAACACAGACTCACTCTCAGTGCACACTGAGCCATTTACCTCAGTAATGATGACTTTGAGGTTATTGTTGGCAATATAATTGTCAGAGGAATTATACTATTACAGAACACATCTTAGCCAGAAATTACACACTTTAACCAGAAATTATCTGATAACTGTAGAATGTTCTTCTAAGACAGGTCCAAGTCAAGTCATTGACAAGAATTTTTTTTTGTTTTATACTTGTCCTGTGGAAATCTAACTAAAATGAAAGCAGAAGGGTGTAAAACCTAAGTACACAGAGGCATCAATGCACTCATTGCAGAGAAATGCATGGATTCTAAGGGGCTGAACATGACAATACAAACTGTATTAGGGAAAGAGTGCAATCAAATCAAATTTTTGTTCCTATTAGAGATCAAAATATCTATTGAGCAGCTATGAAACAGCATCTGTGACAGGACTTTTTTTTGTCTATGAAAGAGGGAATAACATCCTACTGCTTAAAATGAATAAATATGAATGTCAACTAGTAAACAATAAATAGTTAAAAACAAAACAACAACAAAAAAATACCCCAAACAAACCTTACAGTCATATCATTTCCTCCAGCTGGAAAGAAATCAATACAAACACTCCTCTTTTGTCATACTGTCTAAATGTAATTGATGTACAGTAAACAAAACTGAATTTAACCAAGGATGAGAAAAAACAAATTCACCCACAAACTCAGGAAATTTGTTTGGAGCTCATATTCAACCTTTTATGTTCTGCTGCTTAGCATCCCTCTCCTCCTACCCCAACCAATTAAGACGAACACTATATTTCTCCCCTCCTTTTTCGGTCAAACAATCTTGGCACAACCAGCACAAACAAACTTTGCTAACAGCTTTAAACTTGGAAGGCCCGCTTTTTAAATATTTGCCGCTACATAATTGAAACAGCTGTTTTAATGAGATACCTACTGTCATCATTTTACCCTGGCTGAGCTGGGTGACAACAAAGCAGTAATAACGAATTCAATAATAATTAACTCGGGTCATCTGCTCATCTGTCATGGCTCATCAGCTTTAGGGAGAAAAATCCCAGTGAACTTCTCTCTTTTGTGAGCTTTCCAAAACTCTGCAATAAAATGCTTAGAGAGGACTCTAGGTAGCCCTTCAAAAGTTCTAAGCAAACTGGTAAGTAGGTTAATTAAATTTTATGCATGTTTAAATGCTAATGATTACATTCCTAACATTACAGTGTAATCTGTTATGGAATGATGTCATGCAAGCAGTGGTTTTTAGTGCCTCACACATTTCCATCCTGATGTGGAGTAGCTCTGGATCATTTGTCGGAGGGCAGGAAGTTGACAGTGGTGTTTCGGAGCCAGGTTTTACATTTAGATCCTCTCCCTCTATGTTGAATGTTAAGCAGGGGAGTTACAGAAAGCCACTGATTTTATGCCTACTACCACATCACAGAGGGTGATCCAACATACCCACGGCGAGTTTTCTTAGCTGCACAGTAAATAAATAAATATAATAGCAATTCTGGGGAAAGCAGTAAGGATGGCAATACTCCCAAATTACTCTCTCCCCAAAGGAAAAAAAATATTTTGCGACTCACACTGAGGTAGGTTCTTTTTGTGATTTTTTCCCTTTTTCATGGCGATGAAAATAATTTTTCAGAGATTAAAAAGTATTCTTCTAAGAGAAATCAAAGGCATTGGTGTGTGTGGTTTTGGTTTTTTTGTAAAATGATTTTGAAATGAATTAAGAAAATAATATCTTTGAACATGGATCTTTTTTCTTGAGGAAAAAAGCTGGTCCTTGCATCAATGACAGATTTCTTTTTTAAGTTTAATTTGGATCAGCTTATGAATTCTTATTTTATTAAAGTTATGGGATAGCTGCTGCAAGCTTTTGAGCTCATTTTGTCATTTTGCTTTCAGTGAAACCTGACCATGCATATAATTTACGAGGCAGGTGTTTGTTGGTTCATTGATAATCCCTACCTGTATACTAAAAATTTCAAAAATAATTCAAAAATCAAAAAAACCCAACCACAAAAAATTTGAATGGCACTAGCATATTTTTTGTCGTGTCAGTAATACTATGACCAGTTCCATTTTGAGAAAGGGTTGTGCTGTACACTGATTTTAAAAGCAGCAGTAACAAACATCAGGTAAAACATCAGAATCTGTCCAACATTCTTGCAGAAATCTCAGAACGACTTTCAGTAATGCAATGTGACATGAAAGGTGAATTAACAAGTTATTATTACAGGATCACCACCACATATGTCATCTAATTAGACATCTAAGATTTTCAAAATCTCTGAATTTTTGAGAAAGAGCCTGCTATTCCCATCTCGCTTTCTGGACTTTTTGGCAAAACCTGATACAGTTAAATGGGTTTTTTTCTGCTGAAAACTAAACATATTTACTACTCAATAATGAAAATGTAAAATGCATTATTTAGTTACTCTATGAAAATTATTCCTAGGTATCATTATTAAATAAAAGAAGCAAGTTATTTACTTCTGAATAACGGCAAATAAACCTTCTAGAGGAAGAAGACGGTTTGACAAAAGACTAGGGAATGCTAAAGAAATGTAGGGGAAAATGAATTTTGAAATCTGCCAATAGGGATGCTTTGTTTTGTAAATAAGAAACAGGGTTATATTTGTACTACTCAGTTAAAGAACATAAATAGACTTAAATCACTATACTGCAGTAGCAGATGTGATGCATATTTCCAGAACAAAGGCTTTGAAAATTGACATGATGTCTTCATAGACTGAGGTACATTCAGTACAGTGTAAATAAAAAATATGCCATGGGCAGGAGGCAGTAAATATGACCATGGTGTATAAGGATATATTAAAAGCCTAACAGTAGATATTTTAAAATAAAATAATTTTATTTTCAAATATTGATTACAAAAAGCATTTTGAAGAACTACAGCACAAAACTAATAATGTCAATATAAGCTTTACACTAAAAGTGTTTTGTTGTGTATTTTATGCAAAATATTCACATAAAAAAATTTTTATTTTCCATTTCCCCCCCATATTTATACAGTAGGTCATGGCACCACACAAGCACCGAAGAGAAAGAAAAGTGTTTTCTTCCTGTAATTCAAGATCACACATTGATTATATAGTAAATTTTGACTCCTGGATGGCACACATGGGATCAAAATTCTGCAGTTTTCAAAGCCATTTTTTAATTTTTTTTTTTTAAGGTAGATTAAACTACTTTGCATAAAGTAAAATCAGTTGAAAAATTATCATTAGTTTGATATATTTTGTGAGAATTTACCAGTTTCAATGAAAACTCCAGTGTAAAAAAGGTCTGTCTGTGGTGGAAAGGATGGTGTTAGTGGCTGAAAGCACACACCAGAAATTACATGCAATGAGCCTGTTCTACTCAGTGTCTTCTATTATGAACAGTTCATGGCCATTATTAAACTTTCGTGGGCTCAAAGAAAGAACAACTCAGAAGTTCTTTGGCTAGCATATTCCTTGAGGACTAATGGGTCTTAGTCGTTAGTCTAAATCTAAGGCGACCACCACAGAGCTCAAGGTCTTCATCAAATGTCCTAGCTATATTGTATCTTTCTCTTCTCTCCCAAATCAGCTCACAGGTAAACATAAGGGGTTTCAGTTTCTCTGAAGCAGGTGCTGTGGTTTTCAGGTTTGGGTTTTTTTTAATGTTGAATTTTTACAAACTGATGCACAGCTGAAAGTTAATCAGTTGAATGGCTATAATCACATAGGGAGGCAGCAGAAATTCAGGGAAAGAAATGCATCATCCAGGAGACCCTCTTGCTTCTGGAAACACGTTTACCAGTTCAGCATAGATGCAACACACACTACTGTTTGGGACCGACAGACCTACAAGAATTGCCAGACAACAAATTACATGCTTCTGCTTCTTCACTAGCTGCTCAGGAGGTGGGCTTTGCTTTGGGGGAAACACTCTGCTTTAGGTGTGGTTTCAGGCAAAATGAGGAAGCTGAAATTCTTCTGACTGAGAGGTGGGTGTGGGTCAGAAGCTGGAGATCATCCTGTGGTACATTGGGAACGTGCAAATACACAATGTGTGGAGCCTGACTGAAGTCTAGGTTCCATAGGAAGCTGAAACTCAAGACAACACCCATCCAACTGAAATAAGTGGCGAAAGCACTGTAAACAGTTTTTATGGGACAAAATCAGTGTATTTCAGAGTTCTGCTCACATTTTTCAACTAATGGTGCTAATTGCACCCTTTGTTTTGTTTTTCATATCCTGTGTTTTTTAATGTGTTATGCCAGAGACAAGCGATTAAATGATACCTAGATATACTAGTGCAATATGCTGTTATTTTTAGCCTCTCGTGTGTGGTGGCTAGCACATGAGAAAACAGATCCTATGTTTCAGGACTGACAAATGGAAACCAGAACTAACTCTCTTCTCCCTTCTCTTTTTCAGTCCCCTTCCTTCTGTGTAAACAAATTCAACGGTCCATGTTCATCCCTGATTCATTGGGGTTCATTCCCAGAGTCTTCAGTCCAACGTAATGGTTTATGGTGTTAAAGGTTTTATAACTCTTGGGGGAGGGTTTGTAAACTCTGTTTAGCCTAACCTTCTGCCTGGAGTATTCCCACAAAAGTGACATGTATGAAGAAACTCTCATGTGGATAAGCTGAATCAAGAAAAAATCACAGTTTTACATACATACATTTTTGAGAATAATTTTGACACAAAAATTGCCTTATACAAAATGCACTGTTGAATGGAATTTTCAGAAGAAAAAAAAATCATTACCCTTGCCTCTTCTCAATAATGTTTTTCTTTTTTCTCAGTCTAAAATATTGGTGTTATAAGTAATTTACAAAAACAGCCCAAATGTCTAGGTGAATTTTGTAAGGGAATTTTCACACTTATGGCACTCTGGTGAAGAAACAATTCCACATACATGAACACTATGGTGTATATAACCTGGGAATTACAGTGTCAACATTATTTCTAGTTTTAGTATTATTGTGAAATCAAGTCAAACATCTATATACAAGCAGTATAAAACAACACATATTTGATAAAAAATTAAGTAATGATCATGTAAAGTGTTTATAATAATGATTACCGTGAAGATCCTTGTTCTTATTTTGCATATATTTTATTACTGTTATGATTTTGTGTGACATACTGTGCTCTGAGAAGGATCTATTTCCCATGCAGCAAGAGAGAAGAAAAGTTGTTGATACTGTTGCAGAAGACATGGCTGTGTACTGATGAGCTAAAGACTGACAACAGCTACAACACTTGCATAACAGACAAGTACTCATAAAATTCACACTAGGGAAAAAACCCATTTATTTTTCTAAATATGAAATAGGAGTTTACAACTGGATAAGATATTCCACAGGTCTTCTAAAGGAAAGAGCCATGTGTAATGATTTCAGTACTACTGTGGAGGTAGTGCACAACTTCCCTTCTTGTAACTAAATGACAACTGCAGAAATCTTAAATGGCCTGGGCAAACTATAAACAAACAAACAAATAAATAAAATTTTGACTGTAGTTACAGCGGTGCAATTTCCTATATCCAAATTTAAGGCATTTCTCACATGAAAGCATTTGCTCAGGTAGTGCTCGAACTAAATATATCCTGTTTTTCATGGCTTTTGCATCGCTCCCATGCAGACACTGAAGGCAGCTTACATTTAAACAGCTCAGAGCATGAAAAAAGCACTGCACAGAAATACCTCATTCATGTTCAATACTGATTAACTTCTTGAGAGCTTACAATTTCCCTTGTTATTCCAAAGGGTGCAGGTTTGATTTCTGTAAGTCTAGTGGTAGAAGTCAATCTGTTTCTTAGTGCATTTAATAATTTCTAAACCCCACCCCCACAAATTTTGGGCCCATTTCCAGGTATCCAAGAGGAATTTTGACAAAGCTTGAACTATTTTTAGTCTGATGAAGGAAGAACTTCCCACGTCACAAATGCTCACTTTTCTTTTCAAACACTCAGACTTTCCAACACCTCAGAAACTGTAGGAGTGTTTCTTTCAGAACAGATTTATTTCTGTCTACACATACAGGTGGACAGCAAGCTCAGTGTGCCATCTACACCTCATGCAGAAGCCAAGAGCCAGTGGTGCTGTGAAGTGCTATAAGCCCGTGAAGGCCAGGTTCCTCAGCCTTATCTCACCATCACAGCTTCTGTCTCTTACTAAAGTTTTCTTTTATGGTTTCCCTTATGATCTCTGGAGACTGGAAAGAAAATATTCACGCACAAAGTTATTCTATGTATAAGGGATAAAATCCAAAGCACTGAAGTCAATGTGAAGCTTTGCTGTTCGATCAAAAGCAATGCCTGTTTCTTGGTCTGGGTGGGAAAAGCATGGAAGTATTTTCAAGTGCCGGACATAATTTCCCTTTCTCTTATATATGCATAAACATTGGAAACCTTTCCTATGAAAATGAACAAAATATCAATTTGTAACACAGGTTTTCCAGTTCCTGGGGTTTTATATTCCAAAATTTATTTTATTTACAAAATTAGAAATCCTGTTTCTATGAAGTTGGGCAAGACAGTTTCAAACTTGGAAACTGACTCTGCAATATTTTAAATATCAAAACTTTTCAATTTATTTTTACATCTTATTTATCTAATATTACATAGATTTTGTTATTTTGTCACATCTGTTTCACTGTAAGAAATGCCATGAGTATTGTTATTTTTTAATTGAAAATCATAAGGACAGATGACACACAATGCTGAGGAAAAAGCCTTCTTTTTCTTCCCCTTAAAGATAACTTTTTATTCAGATTGTAAGAACAGAATTTAATACTTGATAACTTTTAAGAAGTAGTGTTTACTGAGTTGTCTAATTCTTAATTTATTCAAGTTCTGAGTTTTAAAAAGTCATTTAATATGTTAATAGGAGACTGCTATTTGCAATAGTATGGATAAATATTATTTGTTGATATATGGAGCTATAAACCATATTTCCCATACTCATTAAACATACGAAATGTATATCGGGGCTCTGAAAAGGGAGTTGTTGCTTGATATTTGTGACGTAGGGATAAGGGGGCAGAGGGAGAGAAAAAAAGAGAAGGAAGGTTCTTGAAAGGTCCTTCACCTTGTAACTCTGACCATAACTGAAAGAGTAATGAGTTCGCTCCCTCCTCTGGGGAAGCCTTCTGTTGTCAGTGTACTGTATCACCAGTTGTTCCATGTTCAGATATGTAGCTCTGTATAAATGGAGTAATCCAAGGAGAAAACAAGTGCTTTCTGCAAGAAGTTAACGAGTCAAAACTCCGCCTCAGCTGAGCAATCTTACCAACAATTTGATTCCCTCCCACGTGTGGTGAGCAACAACATAATTAGATTCACTTCTAAAATTTATTTAATACAATTTGACAATCCATTTTTGTCCAGCCAGTGCATTTATGCCTGTGATTAATTTCAATGAGACTTGATGCACTAAAAACAGACTTTTCATGCTATACATTTTACATTGTTGAGGTCTGACAGACAGATTTGAAAAGGTACTTAGAAGCTGAAAAAAGCCAAGGGATCTTGCCGTCTGGAACTAGATCCGTGAGACAGGTGAGTCAAGACTTTGTGCAAAAATAGGCCCATCAATGGCTGAAGCTCATAAAAAAACAAAAACAGAAACACCCCCCCGCCCCAAACCAAACCAAAGCAAAACAAAAAAGAACACCAAAAAAACCCAAAGCAGAAGTAGTGGAATAATAAATGATTACTTGGTTGTATAATCTGAATTAGGATCATGCAGATCTGGGCACCAAAAGTATGAGTAGAAGTTAACCACAAAGAAATCCTGCTTTCCTACTATCTTCTAGCAATTTGCATGCTATGAGGTTTGCTTTATAGAAAACATCAAGAGTAAATATTAGAAAAATTCAGGCTGCAGGACTGGCACAAGTACCTGAAAAGATGCAGAAGCACTGGATATTCTAAATAAATAAATTTACTTACACATAAAATCTACTTACCTGTCCATGATGCATTAAATTTTTGCAAACTTGTATGTGGGACTGGAAATTCTGTTAAACTTAACATTAAAAGCATTTTTGAGATGTTTTATTTTGAATATTACACAGCTGAACATCGGGACTCAAATAATATTGACTGTTGACCTTAACGAGCTAATCTGCTGAGTCTGTTTGGAATGCTAAAAGCTTAGCACATTTATAAGTTCTTTTTAGGATGACCATCATTAATACAAGGATATCAATAAATATGCAGTATTCAGTATGTTCCTCCATGTACTCTATTATAACAATAACACTTGACCACAAACGTGTTTTTGAGCTTTTAGCATAGAAGATGCATGCAAGTTTTCAAAGTGAAGCTGGAAATTTTAGGTTGCAAGCAGATAGAAGGGCTATCTAAGCAAGGACTTTGGGTTTTATCTAATCAGTTAGATAAGATCTCTTTGTCAATGGGACAACTGGCATGGACTGGGCAGAGTTTGGGATAAGCCATTTGAAGGAGAGGATGATATTTGCATAAGGGAGGAAGCCAAGGAGAAAAAAAGAAAGATGAATCAGAGATGTGACCTGGAAGCTTGCTAGATGAGTAAAAGGAGCAGGCAAGTTATGGCATAATATATTCACTGGAATAACTTGAAGGAATTAAAAAAAGGCTGTTTGGGACAAGAGGACTACATGGAGATGAAGGGCACGAAGCCTGAGATTGATTGTAATTATAAAAACGGGTGAGAAACCATTGAGACACACAAAATGTGGAAAGGACAGGTCAGAAGGGTGAGACAAAAGGAATCACACTTTAAGGACAGGTGAGAGAATTCCTCTCTACACCTCATTTCCAAATCCCCAGGAAAACAAAGTGGAAGCTCTCTGAGTCACATCTTGCCGCTACAAACATTCTTGAGAAACCAATCCTGCTCTAGCACTAATCCAAACAAATAATAAATTACTAAGAAATTCTTACTAATGCCTGAAACTTAGATGCAATTATTGTATAAATTCTGTCCTGCTGAAGATCAGTGTTTTGTTACAGTAGTACAAGACAAAATGTTTTGATTTTTTCAAATTGTAATTTTACATATAAACTGCTTGAAATAATATGAAGTTTTCAAGTTTTGCTTTTCAAAGAAGTAAAACTCATAAATAATGTCTCTCTGTGCAAATATAATTCAGCTTCCTTGTGTGTGTGAGGACTTGGTGCATTCATTTATTGCTCTTTCTTCTAGACTTTGCCTTCTGAGTCAGGGGGAATGTGATGGAAAAGGCTGCCTTCTCACTTTTGGCATTTCTGGATGGGAAGATCAGCTCTCATGAGTAAATTGAGTGCTACCAAATAGTGCAGCTACACTTTCCACGTGATGCAAGCCAAGTCCTTTGAAGTGCATACTCAGAGGAGACATTAAAGGTATTGTCCTTTTCAGAGGACAGCTTGAAAGTGTCAATAATGTGACTCGTAAATATATCATGGACAAGAGATACTCTGTGTCCTGTAGTCTGAGTGCTCACTCTTACAACCCCAATCACCAGTCTTCAGTATTTTAACCTTTTCTGTCTGTCAAATGTTACTTGTAGTGGCAGTAAGATAGACTCAAGTCATCTGAGTCCTTTTCTGCCTGATGGAAGAAAGTCTGTGTTTCACAGCATTAGTAATCTAGCACCTAAATTTACATAATTTTTTAAATTTTAGAAGCCCCCAGTCATAACTGATAACATAAAAATTAACCGTAAGCAAAATAGTAAGGAAAAAAAGGGAGAAGTTCAACTAACATACTGTTCACAGATATATTTTGATGCATACTAGGAATTTCTCTTTAATTTTTTTTTAGCTACTCAAAGGATTTTTTCTTTTGTATGTTAAAAACTCTTAGAAGTTTATAGAGGCTTGAATTCATTCTAAACAGGAAGACATAACCCATATAAGGACAGAATTCCTGCTTAAGTTCTGTGCTTGTTTTACCATCTGAACTTTCTAGTCCATGTCTTAGAACTGCTTCACAATAAACTAAATTCTATTTTTTTCATTGATTAACTGTTGCAGTTTGACGCTGGCTAAGCACCAGGCACCAACGAAAAACTATTCACTCATTTTCCTCTGCCATAGCTAAGCAGAGGAGGGAAAATTAAAACTTCATTTTCATGAGTTAAGGATTATTGAAAAAAACCCACTTTAAGCCAAAACAGGTTCAAAACTTAAACAGTATAAAGAAGATTTATTATTAACAGAATTAAAAGTAAAAAGGGTAATGAGAACCAAAGCAAGCCTTCAGAACACCTTTCTTTCCCAGTCCCTCCCTCTTTCCACCAACCACGCAAGGAAACAAAACATGGGGTTTGGTCAGTATTTCACTTCTTAAAATCTTTCTTCAGTATGCTTAAGGAAAAAAAAAATTCTTCTGCTATGCTGTGGGATCCTTTCCACAGGAGATAGTTCTTTGCGAGCTTTTCTAGCATGGTTTTAACTTTCACAAGCAACAGTCCTGCCCAAACCTGCTGCAATGTGAGTCCCTTCCATGGGCCAAGCAGTCTTCCCACAACTGCCTAGCGTGGGTCATTTTAGTTCATGGGATTTAGCCTTTTAAGGACGAGCTGCTCTAGTTTGGAAGCGACGGCTCTCTTCCTCCATCTCTAAAAGCAAAGGTCATCTCTCTCTGTTCGAGTTCCTCACTAGGTTACAGCTTTTCAGCATCCACGCGCTCCAGCGTGAGTACTCTTCTTCACAGGCTGCACGTGGATCTCTGCACCCCTCCATGCACCTCATGAATTGCAGGGAAACAATTTGTTGTATTATGGTACTCACCACGGCTTGCAGGAGAATCTCAGCTCTGGTGCTTGGAGCACTTCCTCCATCTCCTTTTTTTCACTGACTTTGGTGCTGCCATGTTGGTTTTCCTCACATGTCCTCACTTTTCCCTTGTCTCTGACTTGGAAGAATGTCGGTGCGTGTAAGTTGCAGTTGAGAGGTTGATCCCATCCGGACTCTGCATTGGGGAATTGCTCGCCCTGTCTCTCGCTGCTGGCCACATGGTCCCTGCCAGCACCACACAGCGGGCCCTGGCCTCAGGAAGGTCCCGGCCACGTGGGCCCCGACAGTCCCCTGCCGGGATGGGCCCCGGCAGCTGCCTCACCTCCCTCGGGGGAGAAGAAAGAGACAGCTTCCCACTTTTTCCTTTCTTAAATATGTCATCACAGAGGCGTTACGAACTTCTCTAGTTGGGCTAGTAACCTGCCCATCGTCAGAGCCTTCAGCGATTGGCTCTGTGCCAGACACAGAAGTTTCAAGCAGCTTTTCTCCTACCCCCACTAAAAATCAGGCTGTGTTAAACCAACACATTAACCTTATCTTAAAAAGTCCAAATACACAATTACTTTGAGTGAGACAGTACAAATTATGTTGACTGAACTTTAACCTGGCACCTGGAAGCTACAGAAGCCAGACTGGAAAGATCTAAGTTACTTTAAAAAAACATTTATTTATCTATGTTGCCATTTTTTAGGTTATGAGTTATATGCTTTTTTTAAAAAATAGTTCAGAAATACTGATCCTGATTGAATTCAGATGCAAACAGATGTGTATGGGTGGTAGAAGTGAGGACAAGGTTCCTAGGAGAATGGCAGACTCATCATGTACACCTGCAGCAATGCAGTTTGGATGGCCTTACCTTGACTGCAGCTGGAACTGGAAATCATATGAGCTCCTTTAGGTATATCAGGAGAGTAAGGAAAACTTGGGCCCACTAAAGAATGTGGAGCCACTAAAACAATGTGTCACGTGGAAAACCCTGAGAGTTCCTCTGTGCCTGGGTGGTGCATCTGCTTTTAGGCCTCCCACATCTCTTGTGGCAGAGTTCAAGAGAAAGAAATACAATCTGCAGTAGAGGATGACCAAGTTTGGGACTACTCTGTAAATTGGACCTATCCATAGGGCTGGATGAGATGCATCCACCAGTGCTGAGGCAGCCTCCCAATGCCTTTGTAAAATCATTCTCCATCTTTACAGAGAGGTGGTGGCTTTAAGTAGAGATGAGACAAACATTACATCCACCTTTAAGGCAAAAAGGCAAAACAAGGGAATGGCAGGCCATAAAGTCTTAGTCTTGGAAAGACTGTGGAGGAGGCCCTCATGACAGCTGTGTTCAGGCACCTGAAGGACAAGGGAGAACTAGGAACAGTCAGCATTTATTAGTATGGACAAATTATACTTGACCAACCAGATTGTCTTCTCTGACTCAATCTGTGGATAGGGAGAGGAAGGCAGTAGCTGTGTATCTTGAATTTAGCAAGGCTTTTGACACAGTGTCCTTCTAGCTGAACTGGGAAGGGGATGGAAATCTGGCTCAGACATCAGGATCAAAAGGTATTTGCCAATAATTCAGAGTATAATTGGTGTCAGGGTGATAGTGGCGTTCTTCAGGCATCAGTACTGGTACTGATGCTGCTTAATGTCTTCACCTGTGACATGGTCAACAGGACAGACCACACCCTCAGAAACTGCATGAAAGGTTTCAGATCAAAGAAAGTGGTCCTGGAGGACAGGAGTGCCTTCAAGACAGACTGTGACAAGAAGGAAGAATGGGAGCTATGTTAACTTCATTGAATTCAAAAAGGAGAAAGTCCTATCCCCTGAGACGGACTCTCTGTAGGCAACACCCCATTCTGGGTGCAGGCTGACTAGAAAACAGCTTTGCAGAAAATGATGTAAAGGTCCTGAGAAGCCGACTTAACATGCTTCCTTTTCTCAAGGCAGAGAAGAGATCCATAACATATTGGGATGCATTATCAAAAGAATAGTCAGCAACTCAAAGGAATTGTAGCAAGGGAAATCCATTTAGACATAAGCAAAAAAATTTACACTCTGATAGGTGTTAGACTATGGTATAGGTTGCCCTAGGAAATTGTGAAAGTATCAGCTTAAAAGATATTTAAAATTTGATTATACGGGGCCATGGCAAATAAGATATAACTTGGAAGTTAGCCCTGCTTTAAGCAGAAAGCTAGACTAAACACCTTCAGAGATGGAATAGTTTAGGTTCTCAGTCTAAGTCATGGAATCACCAAATCACAGAATGGTTAAGGTTTGAAGGGACCACTGGAGGTTGTCTAGAGCCATCTCCCTGCTCAAGCAGGATCCTCTAGAGCACATTACTCAGGAATGTGTCCAGACAACTTTTGATTATCTCCAGTAACGGAGACCCCACAACCTCTCTGGGCTGCCTGGTCCAGTGCTTGGTCACTCACACAATAAAGAAGTTCTTCCTCATGTTCAGGTGGAACTTGCTGTGCATCAATTTCTGCCCATTGGTCCTTGTCCTATTGCTCAGCACCTCTGAGAAGAGCCTGGATCCCTCCTCTTAGTACCCTCACTTCAAATACTTATAGACATTGATGAGGTCCCCTCTCAGTTGTCTCTTCTCGAGGCTGAACAGGCCCAGCTCCCTCAGCCTGTCCTCATAAGAGAGATGCTCCAGTCCCTTAATCATCTTCATAGCCCTCTGATGGGCTTGCTCCAGGAGCTCCCTCCTGAACTGGACACAGTGGTCCAGGCAAGGCCTCACCAAAAATTATTCTTAAAGATCAAAATATAATTTTTTTTTTTTTACCCTTAACTGTACAGATATTGAGCATTTAATTTTGAACTGCCATGAGGTCCATTTGGTGCACCTCAAGAAGTTGCATGTATGAGGGTTTAAAGCAATCTAAAGTAAAAAATACCATTTTCAAACCAGCTCCTGTTTCTGTGTTCTCAAAGTAGACTATATTTTGCATCAACCTATCTGGAAAAAGTGATGAGCTACATCCAGTATAGCTCCACAACCAGAAAAAATACAGTTACGCTGATTCACAACTGTACCAGAGCTAAGTAGCCCTGAAAAAGAAGATTGCAGCTTAATTCAACCTGAGTGCTATCTTAACATAGGGAAAATGCCTCTGGGATTTCAGGTTGTGTCTGAACATGGTGCCACACTATGCATGCAGTGTCTCTTTTACAGGGAGACCACACCACACAATTATAGAACTTTCTAGTGGCTATGACAGATGAAATTATGTTTTCTGCATTCAGGAAAAGAAATATGTAAGCGAGCTGAACTTCAATGCTTCCTAATTTTCAGTAAAGCTCTATTGATTTAGAGGATAAGCCAATACTATGTCTTAAACTACAGAAGAAATATGCACATGCTTGATTTCTTTTCCAGTAGGAAGGTCATGTAGGATGAATTGCAATATTTAGTTTAAGCCCACCAATAGCAAAATCAGGACCGTAGCTGTAGATAATAAATTTGTGCTTATTCCTAGGAGGATATCTCTGATAATTGAAAGCAGAGCTAGTGGTTTAAATGGAAGATATTTGGCTAAAACTACTATATTTTTCAAGAAATTTCAGTTTCTATTTTTCCTAGGATGGCAGAGAAGAGAATAAAGATAATTCTAAACCTTAAAATGCATCTCAGTGTACTTAGAACAACTGGATTACTATATACAGTGTGAAATAGTGTGAAATATTAGCATCGAATATAAAATACCATTGCCAATAATATAGCTAATAACCACAACGAGAGAGAAAATGGTCTTCTGGTGTGTGAGAGTTTTTCAGATTTCTGTGCTTTGTCATATCCACACAGGATAAGAAGTTGAATTCTCAAAAATAGGGCATGAGAAAAAAATCAGCATCAGGTAATAGCCAACTTAAGTATTTTTTCCAATAATGTTCAAAGGTTGCACTTTAATTTTGGCCATTTTCAGGTATATTTTAATGGAATTTACATGTCAAAATGAGTAATTTATATTTTCAAAAATTACAGAAGGAAACAATAATTTCAAAGCCGTCCTTCTCACAATAGTGCATGTATATATTTGTTTGCATAATTTTATTTTATTTTTTTTAAACAATACTGAGCCTTTCCAGAAAGAAATTTTGAATTTGAAGGACGAATGCATTTCAACACCACTATCAACATAGTCTGGTTATTTGAGGAAAAAAAAATCTGCTTTTTTTCTATTGCTAGCAGTAGAGCCAGTGAATCTCAGGTGTCTATCATTTTTGCCTTCTATGGGAGACTTTAATCTTTGAATAACATTGGGCATCAGCTGTAACATGTATGAATTAATCACCTTATTTATATAACTGTTTACTTTTATTATACCTCTAAAGGAAATTAAATGGATTTGACCTGTTTCAGCATTTACAGCTGTGTTCTTGAAGAAATTTTATTGTGAGTTTCAAAGTTCAAAAAGGTTGTCTTTTGTTTAGGATATTTGGGTTGTTCTATTTGAAGACAGACACAAGCTAATTAATCTGAAAGAAAGTTTTAAATTTGCCATTCTTTTATGAGTTCTGCAACCATTTTGTGTAAACCTATATTTTTCACCAAGAGATGACAAGTTAGGTTTGGAAAGTAAACTCTTTTTCTTCATGCTAATATTTCCAAAACCAAAAAAGGAAATTCAGTTGCATTTGCTTTCTCTGTTTTGATGATAGTGTAATACAAAAGAAATTTGGAATTAGAATCTCTGGTGTGACCAGTTTTGTACACAAATTAATGAGGAGAACAAAGAAGATATGAACTAATCTCACTTCGTAGCCTAGCATGCCATCATCGCTGAGATGATCCTATTTGTACTTATAATAAAACAGATAGTCAAATGCAAATTCCTTAAAGGAAAATGAAACCTTCTCCGTATCTTATCTGCCTCTGTTAGCATTTTCGTAGCTTTCCTCCTTTCAGAACGGTCCATAGTAAACTATCAGAAAATGAGTAAAGACAATGCCTAAATTTCATGCATACTTGCATAGACCAAAGACATTATCATTGTGGTACAGAATGGGATTGGAAAAATATGCAGCCCTTGAAAATGGATTAAATGCACATACATTTTGTAATGAGTGACTGTAATGAAAGTCAAATGAATTATAATAAAATATAGAGTTTTAAAAAAGAAAACTACTCAATGCATAATGTTGCTAAGAAAACATTTAACAGTTTTTCACTGCACGCTATTGTCAAAGTAAATAACTACCAAAGACAAACTTACAAAGTGGTTTTAACTCTAATGTGATGCAGAAAGTCAGTCATTTAATTTGTTAATTAGTAGTATGCCAGAAACTATCTATTCAATATGAAGCAAATATGTTTACAATCTTATCTGCCATCTGTTTAATAGATGGGAGAATACTTAGAGCTGGGATTCTCAAAGAGGGCTGTTGAAATTTTGTTCTACAATTAGTGGAGCATATTTTTTAATTCTAAAGGAGTTTTTCGTGCTCAGGGAGCACCTCTGTGAAGGAAACTACATCACAATGCTGCTGTTCAAGATCAGTGATTGCTCATAGCTGCTTCTGGCAGATGCTTCCAAAATGCAGAAATACATATAGATTTTAAGATATATATATATATTTTTAAAAAAAGGAAAAAGAAAAAATATAATGCATCATTAGATCCAGAAGATTAAAGCAGGTTTTGTGAGGAGGTTTCTGTGACCAATTTTCATGGCAGCACAATATATAGGTCTGAGTACTTTCAGCACTCTTCATATCTTTCTGTAATCAGCAGTTTTGCAAGCTTTCTTACAAAGAAGCCCACAATTATGCAGTACACTAGCCATTAAAGTGAATTCTCAAGGTGCTTTTTAAACTGCATATTAAGAATGGGTATTAAATCATCATTCAGGAGGTGGATGAAAATAAAAGCCTAGATAAGAGAGCATTCTTCCTAGGATTAAAACTTCTTCCTTTGCCCTGTTTTAATGTATTTTAATTTTGAGAAGGGCTATATTATTGCCTAATACTGGCTAATATTTTTGTTATTATATACTAGAAGCAATATTTAGCCCAGAAAGAAAGGGGGTTTTTTTCTGAAAATTAAAAATATTTTCATGTTTAATTTTTAAAGATCAAAAATGAGACTTGAGAAAAATATTAACATTAATTTTTAAACATAGGTTTTATAGCTTTTATAATTTTAATTTTAATGTCAATGATTTGACAGGACTGCTTTTTTAGATGTAATTGATTTTAATGAGTATGAATGAAACATCTATTTGACACCAAAGGTGAGAGACACATTTTTAATGTAATGCTAAACTTATCATGATTCAAGGATTTTTATATCTCACAGCAAACTTGAAACTAGACAAATTGTCCAAATGGGTATGAGATAAATGTAAATTATTTTCATAATGAAGCTGAACATTTTTACATTTCTTAGAATTTTTCAACTTATAAATGACTATTTTTAAGTGCATAATATTTATAGGTGAGTATTGTAAGTGCAAAATAGTTATAGCTGCACAAATAAAATATGATGCTTAAAATGTAGCAAACCAAAACCATTAAAATTTTCAGAGCAAAGATGTGCTCCTTACCAGAATGGAGAATGTTTTCAAAAAGCCTTCTTGAAAATTGTTTCTACTTTATTTTCAATAGAAGTGATTTTGCTAACTTTCTTTACCTACCTACTGAAAGCGACAAACTTTCTGTACAGGATTTATTTACACTCCCTTGTGTACATCTTAGTTTCCCAATACATTTGTGAGATTTTACAGAGTCATGCATCAACAAGTGAGATGGTGCCACAAAGAACAGTGAAGATTTTTTTGGTTTACTGTCTTTTGTAGGACAGCAACACTTGAGATTTGAGCCCTAAGTCTCAGCTTTGTGTACCACACCGTTCATCCTCGCTGAAGAAGTACAGTGTAGCAATCTGTTTCTGTTAAATGGAAATATATCTCCTCTTCATTTTCAGGCAGGAGGTAAGAGCATTTCCCTTAAAAATGATCTCTTCCTCACTGCCCCTGCCCCCCTGAGATAATAACAATTAATTTGTGGAGAAATTTGCTGCATAGCATCAGTTTCAAAAGGGCATTCTGAATTTTAAAGCCATTATCAGTTCTTACATTGCTGTTGTACAGAATTGTACAGAACTGACCTCTTAAGCTGCATATCCTGAAGCAGCTTGGTGAAGGGGGGAGAAGAAGGAAAGCTCTTCTGAGCCCTGGGACCCCTCTATGTAAACAACATCCTTTGTAGCATGCCCAGCTTACTCTCTTGACATTTTTTTTGTGATACCCTTATGCGACGAGAGAAGAATTAGGTGGGGAGATCCAGCTAGTTTAGTGTAACAGGATTTTGACCCTAGTGCTTCCACAGCAGTGAATGTTTAACCCCAAGAATATCTGCAGCTGCTAAATATATGTATTTATAGAAAACGAAACAACAGCAACTGGTTAGGTCAGGAACTTGGCATCTGTGATTTGGCTGCAAAGACTTTAATATGCACACTCCATCCGTTCTACCTCTCCTCCTTTTCCCTTCTTCCCTCAAAATTAATTGCATTTCTAGCTAACAAGGTTTAGTTACAGAGGCACCTGACTCCTTCAAACCTTTTGGACACAATACAAAAGTCCAGTAGTAGACATTACAGGATTAAATCCATTGTAACATTCTAAAAATCAATTCATCTGTTCCTAATAGTATTTCAATAGTATCCTAGTAACCTTTTCTGTGAAGCTTCATATGGTCTGTATTTGCAAACACTATTAAAAAAGGCCTTCTTGCTTTCAAAAAAAAAAAAAGCTAAATCTCTTCACTGAGCTGCTGGAGAGGTGCAGACTCCAATGTGGGCAAGTGTATTTGCCAACATGCCATATGGGAGCCATGGTTGGGACTTTTTTTTTCCTAGAATAATTAAATGTTGATGGCAGAGTTCAAATGGATCATTAAAATTCAAAAGTGTAAGAAACAGATTTTTTCTTATGTTGCTGAACGCTCCAGAGGGCTGAATAGCTAGCAGAAGTGAGGCAGGCTGCAGCAGTGATCAGCGTGTGCTGTGATGGTACTAATTTGATCATAATATAGTCATCTCTGAAGATTACAGCTATTCAATTAAATATTCTAATTAACCTGAAGTATTAGGCAAATGATACTAATTACAAATATTCTCCTGAGATTCACAGCAATGAAAATCCCACTTGCAACTGATACTTCTAGCCAATGTTTCGTAACACAATGTCCTATATCATAGGCTTTCAGAATATTAAAATGCAGTTAATTTGCCTAAACCTCATTTGTTTAATGGCATTAGCATTTTGTTTGAAATTGTAATAAACGTACATCCCGCTTTCAAGTAAAATTTAAAATGAGTGTACTCTTGGGGTAACTTAAGATTCCTGTTTACAGACCTAGCACTTTATTCAGTAAGCGGAACAGTTTGAGCTTAACTTTCAGCCATTAAACATATTGAAATTGTTTAAAAATGCTAATAATTTGTCTTTTCAAATAAGAAAAAAAAAAAGATATTTTGCAGTAAAATTTCATGATGTTACCCATGTGACCAGTTTCCTACTGTGAGGGCCCCAATGCTTGAACTTGCCTTGTAGTTTTTTAGTAGAATGTTTGTCTTTTGTAGGTTGTTGGTTTCTGTTTGCTTTTTTAACTCCCTCTCCAGGCAAAGCCACAGGGACCTTATTTTTTCGTTTTCTGCCTTTCTCTCTGTGCTCCCTTTCACAATGCACGTGGACTCCAGGTTGGGGGTACCGTGGCTTTTGGAGGCTCTGATTCCTGCATGGTGCTCCTGCACACCTTTTTACTCAAGTGCTCTTCTCAAGTCGTTTAAGTCGTTTGCAGGGACAGCCCAGCAGTTTTACCTATTATTGCACTGAGAACATAACCTGGTTGTCTGTATGAATTAGGCAGAATGTTACTTGGAAAATACAGCACAAGGTAGATCTCTTGGCTAAAAAAAACCACAAAAAAAACCCAGGGGCCCCTGACCACCTTTTGTGGTGAGTTTTATTTGTTTGTTTGTTTTGCTGTGGCATGAATGGGGAAGACAGACATTACCCACCAACATAAGTGGCTACTTAAAAAATAATCAGTTTGTAACAGTTATAGAAACAGAACAGACAGCAGGTTTCAAGTGCTGTTTATGAGCCTCTTTTGTGCCGATCACCTTATTAGAAGGCTAAAGGAATGGGAATGTTTCTGGCTTTCCATATTTTGCCTGTTGATTCCGTAGGCATAAAGCCTTTAAAAAGATCACAAAAAACTGCTTCCTAGTTTTAATTTATTACATTATATTATATTAATACTGTTGCAAAGCTTTATAAAAGTTTAACTGATATGACCAATGTCTTACTGTGATTATATTCCCCTTCCTCAGATCCTAATGTACTTGTCTGAAAGAGACTATAAATGCTAATCTTCTACCTGGTACCTCAGCCTGTGAGGGATTGCCAAGGGCTAAAAGCAAGCGAACAAAAAGATTTTCAGAATTTCAGGATTTTCAGAATCACATTATCGAACTACAGCAGTTCAAACAAAACTAAAGCAATTTTACAGTATGAGTGACTGTAATTTTCATGTTGTAGTTGGCCAAAGTGTAGTTCAATGTTTGTACTGGAAACAATGGAAAAATTTGCAGCAGAGCAGACCTTTCCATGACAGTTTCCAAAATATAAGGAAATGCAAGTACTACTTCTCTTCAGATCTCAGAAAATTTAGAACAGTTTGCATCTCAAACGCATTGAAATCATTGGAACTAAACTTGGAGAAGAGGGAGACTGCAAAGATGGCATCATGCTGCCATATGACCTTTCACGGAGCAGAAAGGAGACACAAGGGAGCACGTAGCAAACTTGGGATAAAAGAAAATCCTGGGCAGACTGTGTGCAGCCCTTGAGAGACATGTAAGGACTGCGGGTTTTGTTTGGTTGCTCGATTTTGATGTTTTTCTTCGGTTGCTTACTTTTAACCCTTACTTAGCTGTTTTTCCTTTTGTACTGTTAGAGCTTGTTGAAATTATTAGATACCCCTCTTTTTCCTCACAGAATTAATTGAGGGTTTGTAACACCTTATTCTGACTTGAAATCAGCTGATAGCTTGCAACTCTCTTTAGGTCAAAGATATACCTTAGGATGCTCTATGATTTTGGAATAAGATATCAAATGCATTTAATCAATTTGTATTAAGTCAGATCCACATCTATGTAGCAGAAATCTCTGTCTAGGAGCATACTTCTACTGGACTGAGCTTAAGAAAGTTTTGGAGAAGCATGTAGAGGTATAAAAAGAACAGAGAAGATCCAAGTAGAGTTACATGCTTTCATCTGCTTCCCTTTTGGTTGTGTGCTGTGGAGGACCGGACACATCCACTGACATGGAGCAGCAGCAGAGGGAGGGGTGCGACTCGCAGGGAGTGAAGCATGGCACAGCATGTGCAGCTGACTCCTCAGTGAGTGCTCTCACTGAGCCTGCTCAAATGGGACAGGGAATTGAAAATGAGGGGCCAGCTCAGAGCTTGCAGGAAAGGTGTTTTCCTGGTCCGGATCCCCATTTCAACTATTAATCTCAGCCCTCATTTAAATTCACAGCAAAACTGTGAGATGAGCAAAGCCAAACAAGCAAACACAAAAAGGCAACCAGCAAGGGAGAGCTAAGGAGAATAAACAAAAAAAGAAACAATTGAGGAAAGAGGCAGCAAAAGCAGGGAAGGAGGGAGTGGAGCTGTAGAGCGTCCATGTATATCTTGTCCAAAGTCCTGTGGGAACTAGCTGCAGCTCTCTAGAGAATCTCTGAATTGCTATGAAGAAATAAGCACATTCCACTGCCATATTAGCCCCTGAACAAAGTGTTTATGAATAAAATACTGTATATACATATACTGTAAAGGAGAATATGTTCACATTTACGTGTAGTGTAAGTGACCAAAATGACACAGTCTTTATTTATGTGGGGATTTAATGCAGTGATCTATAGGTACAACCCTGTGATTCTACTAGAGTGATTTACTTTTATAAAGGAAATGAATACATTGATGTAATAAAATTGTCATGTACTGCATTGATCTCCTTGCTGCAGAGTAAGTGAGGAGGAACCAAAATTTATATGAAATTAATATAAAGGAATAAGAACTGAACAAGAGTTAATATGACAGAGTAAGGTACATATTTACAAAGGAAATAAATATAGTGAAGTGATCCACTTTCATGAGAGGAGGACATTTAAAGAAATCATTTCCAAACCTACAGAACCAGGAAGCTTGGTAGGTCATGCTTTGTAAAGTAGGGAACATGGAGCAGCACAGGAAGTACAGTGGCGGGAAACATAATTATATTATTAATTTTTGCTGACCCCAAATATTACATGGCAAAGACCTGCCAATCTGCGCAGCTTGGTGGAACCACAGTCAGGGAAAGAAACAATGATGATATGAAAATAAGGACTTGCCAACATGAAGGAGACATGAAGCAAACTCAGGCTGCTTTGTGGAACCTGCAGGACATTTGGGCCATCACCAGTAAAGATCATCAGAATGATTTCCTCAGTCCAGCTGGTGCAGATGCTGGGGTTTGCCCCATATAGATCCACTGGATAACCAAAACCAAATATCTACTTTGAAAATGTATGGGTGATGACAGTTATAATGAAGGCAGGATATCAAACTGAATAAAATGGAGAGTAAAGAATAAGCCAGTCTGGGAACTTGCAGGTTTTCTACATGTAGTCAAAGTCCTGCTTAAATCAGTGACCTAGATGATTAAGCCTTATTATCAGACTGGCTTTATATTAAGTTAGTCTATAACAGTAGTTCTAAGGTAAACAATACCATAAAAGTAAAAGCCAGGTCTATACAAAAAGTTGAGTTCTTGGTTTGACACAGAAATTTCCTGTGTGGGAGGGGTGTGGATATTGTGGCCCATACTATACTTAAGGTTGGGCCATTGGATGTAGTTGTCTGCACTAGCCTTAAGTCAGACCCGACCCTTTCTTGCTTCCAGTCAGAAGAGGTAGAGAAAGGGGGTAAAATACATGAGATAAAAAAGATCTCTGCTTCTGAAACACTCATCCCTGCCTTCATTCCTGACCCCATCAGAGGCCTTTCTAAGGAAGTGAGGTTAATACCCAAAAGCCCTCACCCTTGTCATGGTTGTGCTGATCCAAAAGAGGATAAAGAAATAAGTAGTGTGCCTGTCTGGAAGATTCTAAATGAGAAAGCTCATAGACAGCAGGACCAAGCAAGGGCAGGTCTTGGTGCATCTGACCTGCAGAACTCACTCCAATAATGGGAGAAGTCTTCAAAAAGTGTTTCATCATGACCCATAAATTCTCTGTTGTCTTCCATCCCCAGGCAGAGCTCCATGCACTCCAGAAGGTCTCTCACCTAAAGGAAGATTCCCTCTCCTCATAAAATAGTTTGGGGTGGAAGGGACCTTAAAGCTTGTCTAATTCCAACTCTGACATGAGCACGGAAACTTTCCACTAGACCACATTGCTCAAAGGCTGACCCACCCTGGCCTTCCCATCTTCCCATCCTGAATCCTGTCCTTCCTCAAGAGCCTGTATGCCCCCCATTGCAACACTCCAGTCGTGGGAGCCAACCCACCACATCTCTGTGATTCCCAAAGGATCACTGCACTGCCACTGCACAAATTCATCGCATTTATTGCCCACACTGCATACATTAGTATACAGTTTTCCTCTTCAGAATTAAGATACAAAGGAGACATAGAAGATAGCTAGAGGATGCTTGATGTAAATAGGTAGTCTAAATAAAAGGGTGATGATCAGCATAGAAATTGAAATTTAATGCAACGATGTGCTTTTAAAGTAAAATACTACAAAGCATGGAAATGGATTTCACTAAATGGAAAGTTGTAGCTCTAAAATTACATACCTTTGTAAGAAGCCATGTTAAACTAGAGTTAATCTTTCTAGCCCACCCTAAATCTGAATCTTAACCTTTTGTGTCTGCTAAGTCTCTTGAGGACATCTGTGTTATGCGATGAGTAAGTGAGGCCTTTCCTTGTTCTGTAAATTCAATATGATTTAGTGCTTTGAAATAGTATAGTAATGTAATGTGAATAAATGCAACTGTTCAGAGAGGCAAACTTAGAAAGCCATGCCACAGAGATTATTGGCAGTGTTATAATTCTCACAAAAAATCAAAGGTTAACTCGTCCTTTCTCCTGGCTCTACCGCCTGCACAGAGCAACAAAGCTATGGAAAGAATTTCCTGGGGCATTGAGTCAAGTTTGTACCCATTCATGGAAAAGCATTTCATAAAATCCTGTTTATCCAGATGAAGGTTTTATACTCGTATGCCCTGGCTGTATTGCATGCCCTGCTCCTGTTGGAAAGCTGCTAGGGAACAGTGACCCAGAGCATCTTCAGTAGTTGTCAGAGACTGATCCAGATCACATATCTGAGATGACAGTTTTGGTTTAGATATCAGACAAGTTCTAGCAGGTGCTTAACCCAGGGGATCCAAAGCCACAATGAGCCCTGTGGTAAATTCTGGATTCTGTTTCAAACCCCTTTCCTAAATTTTGGAGCAGCCCAAAGTAGGATTATGGGCAGACACCCATCTCTTAATAAATGCAGGCTTAGATGAGTGTTTTGTGGAATAGTTTCATTGTGGTGTTAGGAGGGATTGCTTGTCAAGAGATCGACTCTTTAAAAAGAAATGAAGTTAGTGGAAAAAACAGGCATTCTTGATAGCTTTACTTGATTCTCTAGCATGTGAAATATTAATGGGAACCACTCCGGGCAGCACCTTATCCTTTATCTGCAACTAGCTGCAGCTTTATCAATTTTATTTTCAACTTTTTCTAAATTCCCCTAAAATTTCCAATTCCCCTTTCTCAAATCATAGCTTTCTCTCTCTGATGCCACTCCAGTGACCAGCAGGAGTTACTATCATAACTTTGCTTCCTGGAATGGCAGTGTCTTGCCAAGCAGGCCAGCCAAATTGTTGCCTCTGATGATTTTTGGCAGTGAGTTATCAGTCTGTAGGGTCACAAAACTAGCGCATGCATAACTAAATTTGTCTAAGGGAAAAATACAACATTCAAATAACACTTTTAACCCACATATCATGAATTTTTAATATTATCACACTGCTTGCAGCTTCCAAACACCTGCTACAGCCAGAAATTCAGGGATTTTTACCCAAAGTGAACTAGACCTCTATACCACCTCATTTTAGTACTAACATATGCACTCTTAAAATGTTTATATGTGATTCATAACGAGTATATTCATTCCAATGTGCATACAGGCACATATGAATTTGGGTGCACATATATATAAATTGCGTGTGTGTGTGTGTGTGTGTGTGTGTGTGTGTGTGTGTGTGTGTGTGTGAATATTTAGCTATATACCTCCATCACAGTAATTTAAGTCTATGTATCTTTCTTCTAGAAAAGCAAACCTTAAGAATAGTCTATTACCTATCTGGATGCTCACATCTAGCAGAGGGCCTGCAATTATGCAACTATTTTGAAAACAATCCCCAGTCCTCTAAAATAACAACTGTGCAACTGATGCAAGGAAAATAATTCTACTCAGAATAAAATCAGTATGAAATCAGGCAAGTGTGAACGCCTGCAAAGTAACTATTTTGTTACATCTTTTTATGACATAATTATATTGATCTGAAAGACACTCATCCAGAACCACAACCTTTTATACCCAAAGAAAAAAAACTGTATAATCTTTTCAATCACTTGATATTCATGGTCTTACTCAAAGGTCTCTGAATATGTCATGTGTGTAATACCAATGCAAAATTTGGCACTATAGTCACTACCAGCAATATGTTTCAATAAGGTAATTTTCTTGCTGCCTAAGAACATCAGCAGGGTGCAATCCTGAACAAAAACAGACTATGACATCTTATTCAAGCATACCTCTGGAGGACAAAACTATACTTTATTAAAGGAAAATGGGATTTCAGGATTGTTTTGACAAGCGGTAAAAGCATGTACCTCACTTTACATACAGTAGAGAGTTTTAAATTCAAAGTGCTTGTGTAGCCATCGTTAAGTAAAGGCTGGAAGAAAAATAGTGCCATTGTAACTGGGTTATGCAAATATACAAATGAAGTCTAGCAATCTGTATTGTATGGATTTTTTACTGAGCTACATGATATAAAACTAAGATGTAAAATATAATTTTCATTCTTTTATCTGTAAAGAAATCCTTTTATTTATACTTAAGAAGGAAGCACACATGTTTATTCTTTGAATAAATATTAGATGTTTAATATTAGATATGAGCATTCATTTCCACCAAGTGTGTTCAGTTTTCTATTTTGTTTTTATATTTTGCATTAAAACTTCCTTTTCCTGTGTTCCCCACCACTTCCACAAGTTATTATCGTGAATAATAATAAGGGAAGGGGAAACAGTCCAAATGTGCTTTTTAAAAAAACCCTAAATTTAATTATTAAGTATATATATTTTTAGTGTTGGATTGTCCCTAGAGTATTAAGACACCAGGTCAGATACTGAATAGTGCTGAACATGTCTCTTGTGAGATAGTAAGCACGTGGTGGTGAGAGGTCATAAAATAATAGATTTTTATCACTGATTTCAACACAAACAGAACCAGTGCTTAGGGCCATCTGCCTTCCTCTAGGGTCATGTTTATGTTTACACTTTCAAGTAGTTGGTGACCATGTGTAAAATCTGTTCTTAAACTTGAAAAACACTGATATAGTGCTATGTGCATTAGAAACATATTGATATGGAGAGCATGAATTGAGCAGTTTGGCAAGACTGCAGGCTAAGAGGAGGCTGTGTCCTTATAGCTCTAAGTGAAAACATCCAAAAAAAAAAAAAAAAGTCACTTATACTCCCTAACATTTGTACCATAAATTACCACCAGATTTGTTGTCATTTGTTTATCTGAAAACAGATTTATGCTCTGTTATTTGAAATCTGTAATGGTTTTTTGCCCAAAAGCAAGCACATTCAGAATAGTATGCGATATGACAAGCGTCTCTCCTGGTAATGCACTGTTAGAGTGGATGTAGTACAAGACTGAGCATACTTAATATACACGGTGCCAAGGTTATTTGGAAGATCCTAGCCTAATTTATTTGACTAATAACACTATTAAGCAGCTAATAGGGCGATTTTAACCAAACTGAAATCTTCAAGTTATACAGCTTACCTCAATTATCACCTCTGTCAGATGAGAAATTATTGATGGCTGCTTTGGACTAATCTCCTTGAAATCCATACTACACTTTATTACTGCTGTTTCTGCATATTCAAAATGCCCATCACTGCAAAGGGAAAATGTCATCAGCAAACTGGAGGCTTGACAGCAGGACTGAAAGGGATGCATGCTAAAAGAAATTACAGTGATGGATGCTTTAGCATAGCTGTGGCTCTTGAGTTGAGTGATGTTGGACCAAGCGCAGTTTGTAAACTGATTCATTTTCATTTTCATTTTCATTATTTTCATTTTCAGTTTCATTTTCTTTCCTTCAGAAGAAGCACTACTTTAAAAAAAAATTTTTGGAAGATGCTAAACTCAGCTTTAATTTTTTTTTATTTGTACCTCCCTCCCTAAGAAAGTTATAAGACTATTTATGGATAGACTGCTGAGGAAGAGGAAAATGAGTATTTTTACTCTTTGGAGTTATGTAAAACCTTTGCAGACATCCCTTTAGTGGCCATGTTTGAGTAGCTACAGCCAGCAGGTTTGCTAAAGGCAATTTACTGACAGAAAAATTTTTGTTTATGATTTAGATCTTTTTCATATCAAATTGTATTATCATTTGATTTTATCTGCTTTCACCATTAGTCATTCCACTAGACACTTGTACATCACTCTCCGCCCAAGACTGAAAAACACAGTATATTCACAGCCAGGTACTACAGAAAATGTTTAGGAGAAATGTTACATCCTCATTGTCTGTGCTTTTTATCCATCTGTGACCTTCCATCCAGGCTCACCTGGTACTTTGCTTTTAGCGTGATGTCTTCCTCTTCATGTCAGTAACCAAAATATTTTGTAATCTTTGTTCTAGCCAAATTCTGGCATTCTGCAGTACAGTTTCATGATTCTTCCAAATATTTGACAGGCACGTTTGAATTATGTATTGCGGAAGTGAATTGGGAAGGCTCTCAAAATTATCAAATGACAAAAATTAGCACTTGAAAAAAAATTTATACTCACACATGCATATATGGAGGTAAAGTCCAGTGTCTGGTATCTTATATATGACTAAAATATATTTTTCTATGACAAACTTAGCTGTACTTAACTGCATACTTAAACATTACGGAGGAAATAATCATCTTGACCTCTAGTAATGAACCATGCTTGTGTTGAAATGTAAAGATGGCATTTCTGTATTTGAACTAATGAAACCAAAGAGGTCACTGTACATTCATATAAATCCCTGGACTAATATAAATTTATTTTCACCTATCTTTTAATATTGACCCATATCCTGCAATTTATAGCAACCCTTTTATTGCATAAACTTCCAAAAGATGGAATTAACAGCCAAAGCTGGTAAACCCTCTGCAGATTATTGATGGAAATCTTTTTTTATGGTCTTTGAAAGAGCACAGCACACATATACGGATGGCAATGAAAAACAGTTTGAAGGGTAGGAGGTGTATATATTTGGTGGGGTGGGAAATGAGTAAGGAAATACACATCATATTTTCCAGTCACCAAGAGTTTAGCAGTCTTACCATTTTCAATTATCAAAACCTTGAATCCCATCTTTCTGTCTTTGTCTCCACTTAATGCAGTAAGCAATTTTAATATAAAGAAAAACCTCACTTAATATGATAAATTGAAAATGCATATTTCATTTTGGTTTTTAGGCCCTAAAATTTAAGGCCTAGTGATGCCTGTGAAGGGAAGGAGGTGGGGGTAAAGGAGAGGAGAAACAAGTATGCCAAAAACCAGAAGGCTAAAGCAAAGTTCACTAAGAGGTATGAACAGAGTAGCAGCAGTGAACAAGGAATTGGAAACAGCAAAAAAGCTGTGCAGGACTGAGCAAAAAAAGGTTAGGCCTAAGAAAGAGGAGTGCTAGCAGAGGTTAGTCTCAGAACTATGAACTCACTCCTGTGTGATTCCTGTCGTGCCTGTTCTAAGTAGAGGAGCACCACTGCAGCAAAACAGATACCTGAAGCATCAAAAATTCTGCCTCCAGCTGGAAAAATAAAATAATCTGCAATATCTGGCTAACCTCTCAGGCTGAAACAAAGGAAATCTGTCTAAATGTCTATAAAAGTTTATTCACTATGTGTGAAGTTAAATGCTTACTTCATTCTTTCAGGGTTTATTGAAGGATATATATTTGCAGTATCTTGAAAAATATCTAAAGAAACACCTGTATAATTATATTACCAGAAAATTTGGAAAACTTCATTCACAATTTTGCTGCATATTGTCCTTCTCTCCTAGCTCTCAGAAACCCTAATTTTTCATGTCAACTTAATCCTGAGGTGTTGCATAGTACTTCTCACAGACTGTAGCAAAACCAGCTCTTGTTAGAAGAACAGTCCTGAAGTGGTATTATATACTGCAATAGTGCACTATATAGTGCTCAGGGATTCTGAGTAGAATGATATATAGCAAAAACTATTCTATTTTATAGAATGAAAGACAGCCTAGTGTTAAAGTTCGTATTTTTATTTAGGCAAACTGTTACTCAGTCACGCTCTTAGGAGGTTCCCTATTTCTGCTTGGGATATATAAGGCACATTACTTTTTCAAAGGCCTTAGAGGACAGTTTCTGGAAGGAATATCTCTGATCAGGCTCAAGTACTGTTACTCCAAAAGTGGTTTTGAGTTATCACAAATAAATGTTAAAAAATGCAAGCACTCTGAAAGGATTAATGTGGTCACCAGCTAGAGGGTTATGCTGGTGTAAGGGCAAGAGCTCAGCCTAACTCACATATGGAAAATAGCTTGGAGATGAAAGCAAACCTGTGTGGTCCAAGCTGTCTATAAGCTACTTTATGTAGAAATCTCATAGCTCTCACATATTTAATACAGCTCCACAAGGATTGTATTATAGGCTCCATGAGATTCAGATAATTAAGAGCCTTTGTTTACAGCAGGCATGTGGGGGATTGCATTCCACCAGAACCTACCAAAACACAGGGATTTCTAAACTTGGGAGAAACCTCAACTCCTTTAATTTAGGCATTACTTCCTCCCATTGATGTCAAAAGCTTAGTTTTATTGTCCTTAGTTATTACAAGCATAACTACAATTTCCTTGTGACATTTGATGCAATTGGGTGTATTTCCACCGAATTAGATCTTGTCTCTACCTAGAAGCCAAATAATAGACCATTCTTATACCCCAAGGCTAAAAAGGGAAAACATGCTCCTAACCACATGCAAACTTCCCACCTAATTCTTACATTCAGTTTTCCTCACGGTTTTTGAAAATACTTTTCACTTTCAAATTTGTGAATGGGACTTGGAACAAGAAGAGCTTAAAATAATGAGTAATCTTGTTCGCTTGATATTTTCATCTCAATTTTTTGAATCATGTGTTTTGGACAATCCAGAGAAGGCTGTGATAAGTATCCCAGATTTTGAATGTTCATCCAGAGGAATCAAAATTAAAAACGGTGGCTATTACTGGGAAGTGTGCTTCTATACGCATTCTATTCTCTAAGAATAACTATAGTTGTATCACCCTGGTATGACAGAAGCACCAGGTGGGGTAGCAGAAGGAATTACTTGACCTGCCAATTCATAATTTTATGGCTTTATTTCTAATAGACAGATGATATATGTATTCCGATGTGTATATATGTCCTTTCTTATGCATCATAGCCCAAAAATACCCTGTGCTTATGCTACATACTGACAAAACCTGCCTAGAAAAGAACTAAAGGATAAATACAAATAGGCAAGAAGTTGCTCAGAAGAAAAGATGTCCTTAGAGTTGGTCAAAGATAAAGTTAATAACTTGCAATGTAGATCACTGAGTGTCTTTGGTGAAAACCCTGTTGTTGGTGGTGACATCAGAACAGTTAAGCCTTTAGTTTACCAGGCTAAATAAACCAAGTATTTTTTATTTGTTTCTGCTTTTTGCTTGACTTTTCATTCCCATACCCATCCTTCATATGTTTTATTGGCAATTTATACAGTCAGCAGAAGACACCAAAGCCTTAGCAACAAGATCTTCTGATGTACAAACAAAATGCATTTAATTTGACTCAGTGTATTACAAGCATTATAATCCCTCTTCTGATTTCAACATGATCGACTAATCTCATCTGCTCAGAGGGATAAGCCTTGTCTCAGCCATGATGACAGGCTTAGAGAATGATAAAAATTAGGGCATTCTCACAGATTATATACTGTAACAACAGATAAGGCTTATGAATAAAGAATTTACTACAGGTGGTTATTTGTAGAAATGTACTAGATTAAGGGGTTAATGTTGGAGAAGTACAATGTCATTTGTAGTTAAATCATAGATACACACAAGTGTGGGAAAATCTTTCTCACCTGTGTAAACATCAGGGGAGATGAAGCAAATTTCATCGCTCGTTTCACAAGCAGTCAGAATGAGCAAGTACGTTCCCAAAAAAGGGATAACCCTAATTTGCACTCTAGAAGTTCATTTTGATAACTACTTGTCTTGGGCAAAACAGAGAGGCAAAAGAAATCGCCTGAGGCGAGACGGCAAGAGACGTACTACTGTGGTTTTTTGTAAGTGTCTGGAATGCTTCAGCTTAGTCCCAGGTAAATTTAGTGCTTATGATTCTTCTGTTTGGATTTGTAAAGAACATATGGTACAGCAATAATGGAAGAGGTGCATGAGGCAAGGGGTAAGCTCCCTGACCATTGAGCAAGACCGCTAGATACACACGTCTTACCAGCAAATGCTAGCCTTGGGTGATTAAATCTCAGTGCATTGCTGTGAAAAAGTAATGAAACCCATATAGTAACAATGCAGGAAATGCAATTACATGCCATCTGCATGCTAGACTCACATTCAATCTTCCTGGGAAAAAAAATCTCAAACCTGACACGCTTCTTCAATCTGTTAAGCTTAAGTAAATGAGAGGACAAAGCAAGCAACAATTATTTTTCTAACGCTTTTTATCCTTGCTTCGAAAAGCACTTCCTTTATATCATATTAACATCATGTGATGTGAACTGATCTGCAGACACTTAACAGAAACATCTGTGGAGCAAAGGATTAGGTTATCACAATGTGACACACATTACTTCAAATAATTACTCTATTAATATTAATAAATGATATATCAAAACTATGTAATTAGACACCATACATATACAATATAGGGTAAATAATTATTATCTTTATCTTTCTTAATTATTTTTACTTACTGGGTATTCTACTCTTTTTCTTAACCTCCTAAATAAACAAACAAACAAAAGATCTTGCTTCTAGACCTCACTATATTTAATTGATAAGTGGTTATTTATTTTTTTGGATTTGGACTCTGCATTCTGAATACCTCAAATTAAGAAAAAAGAATCATATTTAATACTTATTATGTGATGGCAGAAAAATTAATTTTTCTATCCAGTCATTGCTGAAATTAATAGGTGGCTACAATCCTGGATATATTTTTCTACAAAGTTAATTATCAGAATATTTAAAAGCAACAAATTAATGAATAGGACTGAATTAGTTCTCAGAATGAAGCACCAAGGAAACAAATGGTTGTACCTTGCAAAATAACAAAGATAATACGAATTTACAAGAATATTGTTTCACGCCCATAATCTACTATGAGTAGATTTAGAGATAGGGGCTGGCATTATTAAGAGTTTAAGTTTAAACCACTTGAACTTAATGCAAACTGAATGAGCAAGCTGGAGAGACCAAATATCCGTTTTGTTTCCATAGGAACTCCTCCCACGGAAATCTGCCACCAAATGCTCGTTGGCAAGTAGAAATGCTCCCAAAGAGCATGTCTGGCAGCACGCACACCCGGAGTTCCCCTGTTGCTACCTTTTCTCTCACCAGCAGGCGTGTGCAAACCAGCCTGTGAACAGCCCTGGAGAAGCGATGGCCCAGACAGCAACAGACACGTCAGTTCAACCAAGTAGGTGTGCCTCTTATCCAGAGTAATTGATATGTACTGCTGGGAATGTGCTCCCCAGCAATCATCCTACTTAAAATGTGCATGTCGTCTTTCTAGGATGCCAATTAAGTGCATCCTTCTGTAGTTGCTGACACTAGATTAAACCTTACGGTTTAAACAAACATTAGAACTGCATAAACCAGAAACAGCATGACAAGTCTGACATTTTCCTGGCTCCTATGGCATTGCATCACTGTGCCACGATACACAGCTATGATGTAGCTAAAGGACATTTTGCTAAAGGACATCTTCTTTGATAAGTGTCATGTACATCGACACCACATGACAATGCAGTCTCCTGATCTGGAAACACATGTGAAGACTTCTTTTAAAAATAAGGATAAAAATGCAATGGAAAAAGGGAATTGAGGCGGCAGATTGATGATAATACTGTAAGGAAGGTTTTTAGAAAATACCTTAATGGTTTCATAAGTTTAACTCACCTATGAGCATAGAGTTCATCTAACCAGGTGAGAACATGACACTAGAAGCAATATGATAATGAACTAACATCAAGTATTAAAGAAGTAAAAAATCAAAAGCATCATTTTCAAAGAAAGATTGGCAGAACTTGCCAAAATGTGGAGTCTGAGGAAAAAAACAGGTGAGGACCCTCAGTATAGTTTTAATATAGTTTTGGTTAAATGGATTGAAAACCTGTGGTTGAAACTGTATCACCCATCCTACATCAACAACATCTGTTTCTGCTGACTCTGGTATATAAAACTCTTGCCACTTTGCAACTGCAAAAGAAAATAATGAGTCTTAAAGTAAGTGCTACGAACTAGTTTATAACAGAGGTGACAGTCCCAGGCAGCTGCTGCTTCTAGGGTTTTGTCAGAAATTTTGTAGCTGCGCCTGCTTTTCGACTCATGGATTGAGAGAGCAGCCCCTGGAAACTGAAGGATTGCAAATACAGGAATGTCTCAGGCCCTTATCTTTGGATCTAAGTGAGAACAGAAAGCACAACAGCTCTTCAGACTGCAGAGGTTGATTTAAGACACTTCTGTTCACACAGATTCCCGAGATCTTTCTCCAGCTGTGTATATTTATCCTGTGCTGACAGACACAGCAGGTAGGAGTTTTTGGGGCAAGGGATATCTTGATCCCATCACCTTTCCTCTAGCTGCCTCTGCTACATCTGAATCAAGAAGTTAGAGAGAACTGAGAGCCTTGCACTTTAAACCTTTAATATACTCATGACTTTTTGCAAAAATGACCATACACCCTTCAGGAATGTGCCAGCAATTCAAATCACATCCCAGCTTAGGAAACTCATTGTAACTTTGCCAAAAATCTTATGAATAACCTGATCCATTTAAATATGGCCATATACAGAAAACAGATTCTGCAGAAACACATTTGATTTTCACTTATCTCAAAAATATACTACAACAACTCAGTTCAAAATTAAAGGCATTATTCGCTTTTCCCAATCACTGTGAAATGGAAGGTTGAAACTGAGATTTCCTTTTTCCATGTCACTGCATATTATAAATGCAGCACAAAGGAACACACTAACACAACTGTGGATGTGCAGGAGGTAAATCTAGCTATTGTAGTTTCCCATAACTGCTTTGACTAGTTAAATCAAAAGAAGCTATATAAAGTCGGGTTATTTTTCAGTAAAATATATAAAGACTTGAAAGTAAGGTGCAAGAAGCTTACATAGTCAGACTGCTGCAAGCAACTGCAATTTAAATTCCAAGTCACCTGAAAGCAACTGCATCTGTAGCAGGATAAATTTTTAAGTCCTCCCTGATCTGTCTTTCCAGTTGCATCTAACACCAGGCAAGTACCATGCAGAGCTCACGTGCAGAGTAAAGGAACATCTGAAATCTGCATTAGCTCACTGATATCTCCAGTGAAAGCTAGGCCTAAATATCAGCTACTTCTATGTCTTGCTGCTCTTTAAAGTTTGAAAATAAGACATTCCCTGTCTTCCAAGATCTTGCCACAAAGCATCAAACTTTTTGTGTAAAGAGAAGATGGCTTGTTATATATCTGAAATTTTTATTCAAGCCCTAAAGACTTTTGTTGAGGGTATAAAATAAGTAAGAATGTCTATGGGGAATCATCATCTCTTTGTGGCAGGCAAGAAATTCCAAAAATGTTTAGTCTGTTCTGCTCTGTGCTCCTGGAGAAAAGGTTGTATTTCCTTTTTCAGTGCCCATAATCTTTTTAGAACCTTTTCTTTATTGAGCCCATAAACATCACAGTGAAGCTGCAAATCATCATAGTCTGCGGAAACTCCATCAAGGAAGCTGCAGAGTAAACGATGCTGAAAAGTTGATGTTCATAACAATACGCAGTTGACTGACCTCATGGTAGCATGCATGACATCTGAGGTATTCAAAAATAATGCAGAGGACTATATAATGGATGTCATGGTCTCAATATGACTTGGTCAATCGACGGGACCAAGATTCAGGAATCTTAAACATATACAAGTTCCCTCCCACTGTTCTTCACTAGTCTAGTTTTGTTGACACAGTCTTCTAATTATGCAAGTGCCTTCAAAATGTCTTGTTGACAAAGTCAGTGGCTTTTCTCATTTTTGAGAGTAGTTACCAAGTCTAAAGAAATCAAATATGAAACTGTATTATAAAGCAAAAATCTTTAGGAAGTTGAACAAAGAAATGAGAATGATCAGAACAGAAAACATCCTCTACTTTGCAAAGAACTTGTCTGCCATACATAATTTCAATGTTTTAACCTTTGAATGACAGGGCTATAAACAAAATTGGCTTTTTTCAGATTCATTGGGTGCTTTGGTGTTTATATATCCTTTGTGCAATCTGGTGTTATGTTGGGGATATACTCCATTTTCATTTCGGAGACTGCAAACATCTTGTCTATTGTGCTGGTCCATAACCATAAGAAGGTGGTAGAATTCTCCATCAACATATTTTGAATATTGATTTTTTTAATCAAATATTTAACATCTTTTTTAATAGATAGATTGTAACAAATAGAAGAGTGATTCTATAAAATAGATGGAAATGATATCAGCAAATATAGATTTGTTTTATGGAGAGAAAAAGTTTTTTATAATGTAATATTTACAATTTCTTAGTGAACTGATTTTAAATGTTACCACTAAACTTTCCAAACTAAATTAGGAATATTGAAGGAATTTAGGTGCCTAATTCCTATTAACATCTCACAATTGATTGACACTTCAGTTTCTATCTTCCTTAGCTAATCCCAACAACCATTATTAAGTTTTCTTATTATTCTTAGAGTGAACCATGGAAACCACAACCTTTATTTTCACACATTTTTATTGTATTTTATGACCCTTTGATTTTATATTACTGAAATCATTAATAAGTCTGTCTGAATGGACATGATTATTAGTAGATGACAGAAATAGAAATATAAGTGAAGCAACGACACTATTAATATGCTTGTTGCTCAGGGCAGCAAATGTTTAAAAAGACATAAGAGCCAAGGCACTTACACTGTGCAATATATGTGTTTATAGGTTACAAATTAAATTGCCATCATTTGCCAGCAATAACTTCATGGTGCTATAGAGAATCACCAATCTTCTGAGATACAGAGCACATAGATATTGTTGAGATGCAGCAGTTTCTACTATATTTGGGAGGAAAAAAAAAATCACAAATGGGTAGCATCCAATGTGCGTGGGTGAAGTGTCATGCATAAAATTCAATTGCTTCTTGAAAAAGGATCAAATGAAAAGAATGCACAATTCCTTTTGTTGGTATTCCAAATAAATACATGGCTCTACAAAATTAGAATCAGAAAAGAAATGTTAATTTCTATCCTAAAACCTTAGCAAGTACTATATCTAATCTCACTGAGGAGTTTCACTGAAATATCTCTTTGGATGGAGGCAGAGCTCTGCTTTAATGAGTATTTCAGAAATTTGATTGCATGCAGAGAAGATTCTCAAAGTATCATCAGACGAAAGAAAAGTGACAAACAAGCAGGGGTCTGTTAATTAATCTCCTGGCCTTGTCAAATGGAGTACAAGAGGACAATAAAGTGTAGAACTTGGAGTGTGGTAAAATGTTTATCTCATTACTGAACAAAAATATCGGATAGAGTCAAGCGAAGACCAAAACAAGAAATTATAAAAATGAGCAGTTGTAAAAGAGGAGTGCATGGGAGGGCCATTTATGAAAGGTGCTCATTAGGACCAAGTTTGAGAGCAGTAGTTTTTGGTGTATATTTGGGTCCACAAAGAACTGTGTTTGTACTGTCAGTTTAGCATCATATTCAATCATTACCATACAGATAAAATTGTGTAAGAAATTTCTCTTCTGTTATCAAACTTTTGAGATAACTCTCTTTCTGCTACAGAACTTTTAAACTTTTCAGTCTTCCAATTAGTACTCCCTCAAGAAGAATATGACAATTTAAAAAATTTTTAAACTTCATTACCAGCTGATATAAACTTTGAACAATGATGAGAATAGAGCAAAGACCTAAAAATTACCCAAAGCCATCTACATCAGCAAATGTCAAGAAAACAGCTGTACTACAGTTTAAAAAAGGCTGAAGAGTTGTGCCTTTGTTTTTCAGATCACAGTTCTTCCTTATCTTCCTCAACCCTCTATTTAACTCTCAAACATGAACATTAATATAACTTTCTTTTTCTTTATATGGATTAAAAATGTGTGCTTCTTAAAAATATTTCTTGAGATACAATATAAAAGAGGCAACTTTTCCCCTACCCAAATGACCCAATGCACAGTGGCCGCAAGCACCAATCCCTGTGCATCAGAGCACGATTATTAAAATTTCTGTGGTCATGTGATGAGTCAAAGGGGCAAACAAAGGAAGGAATAAAAGTAAATTCAGATATCAGAATATAACAATAGCCAGCTACACTAAACTACCATAACTATGTGGTTTAACACCAATTAACTGAGTATACCTTGTCAGTACTCAGTGATGGAAACACTGGTCTGGAAGACAAGTGGCTGGTTTGGTTGGAAGATCTGTGGCTCATTCACAGCTGTTCTGGGAAAAGGTAGCTACTGTGTGCCTTTGGGCCCTTGGCTGTGCTACAGGAAGACAGTTTCTGCAGCATGTTGGAAATCTAACAGGGTCCCTTGGGGGATTTAGCATTGAATTACAATTGATTTCAGAAAGTCTTTACAATCCTTTTGCATGGAGTCTGTCTCAATGGTAAAAGTGAACCTGCAGTCAGAAGTGCTGGAAGCTGAATTAGTCAAAGTTTCATGGAGGCATGTCACTGATGTTTATTGAGACATGTAGACTTATCCAGGAAGCCTTGGAAATAACCTTCTGTCTGATGGTTTAACTTAGAAAACTTATCAGACCATGCATGAAGCTCAGCAGTCATGTGCCAGGGTATACAATTGGTAACTAACAAGAGGCAAGAAATCATGCATTTTCAAAAACAAAAATGACCTTTAACATTATATTTCCATTTAGTGTTTCGCTTCAGGCTTCTATGCCACAAGTACTGACAAACTTGTTTTCAATAAGAAGTTGGTTCCACTAACAAGTCACTTTCAAACTTCTTGTGTATTATTGTCTCATTAAAAGAAGCAGATTAGAAATTTAATTATTCTGTTATATATGAACAAAACATTAGAACAATATGGTATCATGTGCCCAATAAATAATCACACAAAAAAAGCAAAAGACTTCCAGAGCAGAGCAGTGAGTGTATGCTTATTATTGCCAAGGGTACAGCAATAACCTGTGTGCTTATTGGCTTTTAAACAGCATTTAAAAAATTGCAAACCAAACCCAAACAACCATGGAATATTTGCCTCTTGATCTAGACCACTGTTACCTAAATAGTCTGATACTAACCACCACTAAAATATTAATCATACATAAAGCTGAGGTACCTGGTAAAATAGAGTCTTTTAGGTAATTTCTTTAGAGAGGTGTCTCCCATCGAGGTTCTTCTTAAAAATCATTCCAGAAGGCTAGTCACCTAAGCTGAAATCCACTAAAATAAGGCAGAAGAAAAAGAAGAAAAGCCATATTTGCCTCTTACTCTTCCCTGAAAAGAAAATCAAAAGTCATCAGTCCTCCCCTCAAAAGAGGAGAAACTACTGCAGTTGTTGAGTGTGCAGGAAGTTGACATATTTTATTTACCTAGAAACCCATTTTGAAATACAGTAGACAAATATTACTGTTTCTATGGAAGGAAAAACAAGCTGACAGTGCTCCCAGGTTTTGGGTTTTTATATCCAGTTCCAATTAGAATTAGACTAAAAAATTTTTATTATCAGATGTTAAGCAGAAGTTGCCCTTGAAATCCATGAGAAACCAATGGTTGCCTGATTCCTATATTGTCCCATGGCTCCAGCCATGTCCTTGAGCACGAGTGGTCCTAGCATATCGATTAGGCCACCAGTGCTGTATCTAAAGGTTACTTAGGTAATCCACTTAAACAACATGATCACTTTTACACCAAAATATATAGTGAACAAAAATAATAAGATTGGATTAATTAAAAAAATAAACCCCACCATACCTCTACTGTTTGAATTAATATGTATGAATACAGGGTAGTATTTTGGAAGAAGGACTGTATTCTTCTTTTCAACTGTAGGTTTTAATTTTTTTTAAGAAAATATTACTTCTACAACAGGGAAAAAAATAAGTGTCTTCCCCCCAGCTCCCCCACCCCAGTGTGACTTTTAAGGCTACAAAATGTGCCAGATTAAGACCTTGAAGATGGAAATTCGATGTTTATCCACAGGGCATGTCCAGCATTGCCAACAGCTGTGCAACTTTTCCCAAACAATGTTCCTCAACGATGACTTGAAAGGACCACAATTAGGGGCAGGAGAATAGTTTAATTTCCATGCCCATTCAATCCTTGACTTCTCTGCTGAGCCTGCCAACTATTGCCAATTGCAATGGTGGATTTTGTGACATGGACACTTGTCCACTAAGAACTGGACTGAGGCTGCAATCCAATGTAATTATTTTCAGTCACTATTGACCTACAAGAAGTTTCAAACAAGGAAATGTTGAAGTTTTTCTGCTCTTACCAGCTCCCTCAAACAATGTTCCCACTGCAGCAGTGATAGCTGAAGTGTTCTCTGACAATTTCAAAAATATGTTTATCATTTTTCAATTTTTAACCCTCTCCTCTGTTTAATTTGTTTACCAGCTAGAAAAAACCAAAACTATAAAATCCCCTTTCAATCGTATATCAAAAATGAATACTAAACATATTTTTAAAAAAATTAAAAAGCCCCTGACTTGAACTGCACATCTTGTGATATAGTAAGTATAAAAATACTAAGATCTACTTTTCATAGCCACTATGTACAAACCACTCATCCTTTCCCATCATATATGAATAGCTACCTTCATGGTTTTTTCCCTAGGATGTATATTTGAAAAAGTAATTTTCACGCCATTTACTCATGCATAGAAATATATAATTATCTTTTTCAGTTCTATACTTAAGCAACTAAGAGGTAATTTGGTAATGATGGGACCAAAGTTATGGCAAGAATATGCAGTTCTCTTTGACCTCAGAGTATAGGTAATCCTGGCTTCTGTTTGGATGGGAACCCTGGGTGCCACAGGCACAAAGCAAGATTTAATAATTGATGAATAGGTATCATTTAGCTCTAATGTTTTAAAGCTAACTTAACAGGAAACAAAATTATAAATAATGCACATTGTATTATCAGACTCAAGAAGGAATAGAACAAACAAAAAAAGAAAACAAACAACAAAAAAAAATTTTTTTAAACCAGTACTCCGGTAAGCTTGCTTTGGCCTTCCTCCCAGTCTGAGACAAGGGAGGAGCAGAACAGGAGCTAACTGCACAGATCCCCCTAGTGGCAGCAACAAAGATGGGATTTTGGCTATGTCTGAATGAGCAAGTCTCAGGGCCAGGAGATGTGTTAGGAACACGGGAGTCTGTAGTAAGGGAACCTGCAGAGCAGAGCTGTGTGAGCTGTCGCTGCGTAAAGGCTGCCTGATCTCATCAGTACCTGCAGGACTCAGTTGTGTCGCTATTTAAAGTGCAAAGAAAGGAGAAGAGCAGGACACCAAAGGGTGGGGGAAGCAGCATGCAGGGAAGTCATACAGTTCTTTGAAGCTGAGCTGTGTTGCACAGCCAGAGAGTAATACCTTTCTGCATGCTTTGATTAATGCAGGTATCCAGATGGTTTTGGGTCATTCCAAAGGATAAATTTTATACTGCCCACACATCATCCAGTACATATGGTTCTATTCCTTGCAACAGAAAGGAACTAGTCTCTTTTTTCTGCCCTAGAGATGAACTGTTGAATGGTAGAGCATGAGCTTCAGCATGTGGAGCCTGTAAAATCACCTACACTAAAAAAGAAGGCCAGGTCCTCATCTATAAAGTCATAAAGATTCAGTCCTAATAAAGGTATAATCTCACTACCTAAGAGGTATGTTTTTTGACAGAACTCTTCCCAAAAGTTTAATGTGCTTTCATATGTCACATCTGCTCTTTGCCTTCCTGTGATACTTCACAGCATTAGTCCTACAGGAAATACTCAAGTATATAAAAGTGTACAAATCATCCTGCCACCCTAATCTGTTTGGGTTCTTTATAGAAGTCTGTTCTAAAGGAAGCAAGAGACAAGAAATAAAACATTAGGGCTATAATGGGGAATGTATTTTGCAGGCTTATATCATTAAACATACAATAAGTTTATAATTCACTGTAAGTTATGCAATGGTTACTTTGCCTACAAATTATTTGTTGATTTATGTATTTTTTTCAGCTCACCTGGATTGACATACGTTTAATTAAGTGAGGAGAATTTTTCTGAATTTGAGCTTATTTATGAAATGGACGATACAGTATGACTGCCTTCCATAGGTAATTCAGGACTAGGTGATGAAGAAGATCCTAACAGACAACACTTACTTGGTTAATATTAGCATAAATTTCTTGGCAAACCCACATCCTGCTGCCTGTGGAAAGGTTTCTCTGTTTAAATTTTTTACTAAATTTACTCCTCTTGAGATATTATTAGAAATTTCTGGAAGTCAATTACAAAATCAGCCTAGAGAAAGTCTACTTCTACACTGTTTTGAATACTAAAATACTTTGAAAGCCGTTTCTTGAGAATTCAGGATAGTGTTTACAGAAGACTTCCATTTGAATCTGTTGTAATATATGGATACTTTCTACCATGATTTAAAGATGAATCATAAAATATCCTCTAGATGAGTTTAATTGATTTAAAACCATACAATCATAGAATAGTTTAGGTTGGAAAATACCTTTAAGACCATCGAGCCCAGCCATTAACCCAGCACTGCCAAATCCACCACTAATCCATGTTTCTAATCACCGTACAGAATCACAGAATCAATTAGGTTGAAAAAGACCTCTGAGGTCATCGAGTACAACCTTTTGCCAAACAGCATCATGTCAACTAGACCCCCAACACACCCTAAGTGCTGTGTCCAGTCTTTTCTTAACACCTCAAGCGATGGTGATTCCACCACCTCCATGGGCAGCCCATTTCAATGTCCAATCACCCTTTCTGTGACGAAATTCCTTCTAATGTCCAACCTAAACCTCCCCTGGCACAGTTTGAAATTATGTCCTCTTGTCCCACCACTGGCTGCCTGGTAGAAGAGACTGACCCCCACCTGGCTACCACCTGCTTTCAGGTAATTGTAGAGAGTGATAAGGTCTCCTGAGCCCCCTACTCCCTCAGTCACTCCGCATCAGACACTTCAGGCACTTCATCAACTTCGCTGCTCTTCTTTGGAAGCACTCCTGCCCCTCAATGTCTTTCTTGTAGTGAGGGGCCCAACATTCTTGAGGAAAAATTAGTTAGTGAACAAATTTTGGCAGAGTTGAAATCCAGTATGAATCTACCCAAACCTTACAGGGTGAGAAATCTTGAACAGTCTCAGGGAGCACGAATGGTGCAGAGGTACCATGCTGAGGAGCTTTGCAAAATCATAAATGTGTATTTATGATTTTTTTTTTTTTTAACTAAATATGTTGTTCACATGGTTATCTATGGATGAAGTTAGCAATGCAGCTGGATAAAGTTTAATCGTTAAAGGATTGTGGTCTTTGTATCTGTCAAATGGGGTCACAGTAAAATATTTTACCCTGCATTAGGCATCTGTACAATAACCATATTGCAAAAATACCATTGCCTATAATAGGCCAAATTTTTTTCATGATGATTGTGGCATCTATTATCTTTTGATTGCCATTACATTAGCACATTACTTGAAGATAAAGGGACAATCTTGCTTCATGTAAACGTTGGATGCATGTCTTAGCTTATAGAAATATTTTTTCTTCTGTTTCAGCTCCATTAATTCTTTTAATTGAGAGGAAATTTTAGGAAACTTTTCACATATTGCTAGAACTCATTTTTAACAAACAAAATTAAATTGCTTTTTGTGGGTTTTTTAAATGAGAAATTAACTGGATATTAACGCTTTTGTAAACAAGGGACCATTACCTTTCCTTGAGCTAGTGAGACAGGCAGTGGAAGAATTTAAATATAATCACAAAGAAGCAAACACTGATAATATAACAGACTGCATGTCTGTAAGTGGCTCTTCACTTCCAAGTTAATGTAGCAAGTTTAGCACTTCTGACAAATTTTAATGTGTCACAGAAAGAAAGTAACATGATCAGCTAATATTAAAATTATTTGCCTTAGAATAAAGTATAAAGCGCAGCTCAGAAAAAAACCCCAGGTCTTAAACTACTGTAATATGAAAGAAAATGGTCAATTTTCTTCTGAGATGGTGTTAAAAAAAAACCCAGAATAAACCCCCATCATCTTTAATTCTTGATACACAAATGTGCAAGCTGATGACTTCCCCTTTTCTCTTGCAACAATCATTTTGACCCGCATTGTCTGACTGCAGCTCCCAGATTTGTTTTATATTGCACATGCTGCATAGTACAAAAGACTTCTGTATGTGCTCCGCAGTACTACGCATCTTTTTAATGAAGAGAAACGACTGAGCTGCTGTAGGAAGTAAATACACATACATACTATTTCTATCTAGAAAATCATATTGCAATAGAACTCATAACTTCTGGTATTATATAGTTTTGATAATGACTTTTTTACAGAGATGCCTCATCTAGTCTGACTGAGACCTGTAGCAAGACTTCAAAGTCAAAGAACAGAACACTTTGCAATAAGGAAATAAACTTTTACTTTTGATCACTTTTACTTTTGGTCACTTTTTTTGAAAGTACAATTTCATGACCTGGCACTTCTTATCTCCATGTGGCAGAATAGAAAAAGAGGGAATGGTAGTCCTCTGCTGCCTAGAAGGAAATGGACAAGAGATGTATTTTGCAAAGCACTGCATAAGTTTTCACAGCTAAACAAAATTAGTAATAAAATGAGTCATGCCATATGTAATGAGAAATTGACAAGAATTAGAATTACTTTCTTTTCCAGAATAGGAACAGCCACCTCTTTCCTCTTTTCCCAACCATGAGAGGCAGAGGTTGTTCATTAGGGGTCAGAACCATGCTTAATGACAGGACCCCATCCCAGATAATGCAGCAAATTCTGTGTTGCCACATGATAGCACAACACACACCACCAGGTGTGAGGATGGTGGTTCATGCAGCAGAGATGTTAAGTCAGCCTATACCAGGTGTCAAAACTGCTTCCATAAAATAAAAAAGATGGCACATACAGAACAACCGGGGAATCCAACTGAGCCAGCAAAGGTTTGTGAAAGGCAGGTCTTTCTTGGCCAACCTGATCACTTTCTATGACAAGGTGACCTATGTATTGGATGAGGGAAAGTCTGTGGATGTTGTCTGCCTAGACTTTAGGAAAGGCTTTGTCGCCATCTTCCACAGCATTTTGAAGAAACTGGCTGCTCATGGCCTGGATGGCTGCACTGTTCACCGTGTAAAAAACTGGCTGGATGACTGAGCCCAGAGAGTGGTGATGAACGGAGTTACATCCAGCTGGCAACTGCTCAGGAGTGCTCTTCCCCACGGTTCAGTACTGTTTAATATCTTTATCAGTGATCTGGATGAGGGGATCGAGGGCATCCTCAGACAGTTTGTGGATGACACCAAGTTGGACAGGAGTGCTGGAGGACAGGAGGGCTTCAGAGAAGGAGCTGGATAGGCTGGATCAATGGGCAGAGGCCAATGGTATGAGGTTCAATAAGGCGAAGGGCCAGGTCCTGCACAACAACCCCAGGCAGCGCGACAGGCTGGGGCAGAGTGGCTGGAAGGCTGTCCAGCAGAAAAGGACCTGGGAGTGCTGGTTGTCAGTGGCTGACCATGAGCCAGCCTGTGCCCAGGTAGCCAAGAAAACCAATGGCATCCTGGCCTGTATCAGCAATAGTGTGGCCAGCAGGACCAGGGCAGTGATTGTCCCCCTGCACTTGGCACTGCTGAAGCCACCCCTTGAGTGCCGTGTCCAGTTTTGGGCCCCTCAGTAAAAGAAACACATTGCAGTGCCAGAACAGGGCAGCAGAGCTGCTTGGACAACAAGTCTGATGCTTGCCCCTACACAGTCAGAAAAACTAATTCATACCGATTTAATTTTGACAGCAGCATCTGTGCTGCTCAAAACAAGTTACCTTTCTGTGCTAGGGAAGCACGGTACACTTCCTGGTTTAGGGAGAGTATGAAAAAGGTGACTGCAACCTACCTTTGTGCCCAGAGGATAACAGACTGCTGTAGGGGCTGCCTTAATCAAAAGCATAAATTAAGGAGCTCTGAAAGCTGCTATAATACACATAAAAACTCACCTGAGATTTCTACCCAGAATCTTCACAGCCCACAGCAACGGAGGATCCTCTTACAGGAGCATACTAGAAAGGCCATGCTGATCCCAAAAGCACTCTCTATTCCCTGAAAAGTTTGGTATACATGCTGAATCACTGTCTTGACACACACAGAGGTTTTACAGTCTCCTTTACTAACTGGCAGGGCGTGTGAACACCTAATGAAGTGAATTTTCCAAGAAGATGATATGTAAAATAAATTAATTTCTATATCTGTTTAGGTTGTCCAGACGCAGAAGTGTGTTATCCAAGTGACATCTGAACCACGATCTAAACAGCCTCCAAAGTTTTAGCTAGGAAACATAATTAAAACAGGCCTAGACAGAAAAATTCCCTAAATGATCGTTAATTAGAGGTCTCAGGGCAGACATCTGATAACTTCATCCAAACAACCTGGAAAGGTGGCAGAATTAGAGAGATAAGAGATGATGAAACATGATTAAAATCCATGGCGTTATTTTAAGTATCTTGTATGGCTCCAGTTCTTCCAATATTGTTATGTCCCAGTCTAGAACTCTTTCTAGTATTTTAATCATGATACAATGGCAGATTAGTACTTGCAAGTTAAAGTTGTCCCCCTTTTTTTGTGTTTAGGCATGGGTTTTTTGTTGGGTTGGGTTTTTTTGTGTTGGTTTTTTTTTTGGTTGATTGGTTGGTTGGGTTTTTTTGAGAGGGAAGGGTGGTTTTTTCATATATTCCAATTCAAAGACTAGGACAAATACATATATATGCATTTCTACATTTTACCATTCCGGTTTTTACTTCACCTAATCCACAATGCAAGTAATTATTTTTCTTTAAGTACAACATAAGCAATATCGAAAGGAAGCTGCTGCATTCCACTATTCTACAACCAAACTCAACGCAGGTCCATAGCTTTCCTTAGCACTCTCAACACATCTTTATCAACTGGACTGTTTGCTTTTTTTGAAAGCCCCAGAGTTAGGAAGACAAGTGGAGGAACAAAGTAGTCATAGTGGAAGGGAGATGGCATTTTATTTAAAGGGGAAATGCATAAAAGATAAACTAAAATGGAGTCAGCATCACTAAATTGAGAACACACTGAAAGCAGCTAGTGAATGGGAATCTCCAATTAGTACCCTTATCTCCCTCATTCCTGGGACACTAGTAGGAATATAAATGGAGCACTTATGACCCAGCCTAAAATATAACTTCTAAAAATAATATTACAAACAGAAAAAAGACACATCTGACTTCAAATTTATTTGGGTTTCTTTTTGATTGAATCAAAGTCACAAGCAAAGAAAGGACATTTAAAAAGCTTAGCTTTTACTTTTGAAATTGAAACAAAATTTCAGATATTAATTAATATAATAAAAAGAAACAATGCATTTCTTTAAGAAATGTGGTTTTCATCCTAAATAAACATTTTCAAAATGAAAGCCATGGAAATCTCCATTTTTTCTCTTTTGTCAGAATTCTGAAATAAGGCTAATAAATTCTGGCATGATACTTGAACTCGATATTTCAATCTTAAATCACCTTCAGGATGCTGAAACATTTAAATACTTTGGTTTTTAAACTTAACCTGAAATGCTACAATAGCCATAATGTCCTGCAAAAGACTCAATCACTTGACCTAACATTGCAAGCAGCCTACAAATACAAACACCCACCATAAATATGCTACCAACACCTACAGATGCATGAAGTTATTGCATGTG
>VWZT01000748.1:1269403-1336903 GCA_013397055.1 Pachycephala philippinensis
CATATGCACATGAATGTATGTAGTGCTTATACTAATGAGTTTGTATAGAATTCTGGTACCATAAAACATGTATTATTTGGTATAGTATTCCAAACTGAACATTTTATATAACTGAACTTTTGACTGTTCGGTTAACATGAAAAACTTACCTGAACTGTATAAAAGGGAGCGCCGGAGAATTTTGGCAAGTGTAGAAGGCAGAAAAGGCGCAATTATTTGGGAAAACGCAGACAAACATCTGCTGAAAGTATTGGATGAACTTAAGCTGCCCTGAAATACTCCCAGGTACAGTAGGTGTGTTGGAGAGATTAATACAAATGTAAACTCTTCTTTTTTTGTTCCCATAGATGCTTAATTTACTGAAAATTACTTAATTTACTGGAAAATAGCCCTTTGTTTTGGCTATAGGTGGTGTTATTGTGTGAATCATTCATGACAGAGCCCGTAACCAGCCTCAGTGGGGTGCAAGAGCCACCCAGGTTTAGTCTGTGGGGCTGGGTACATGGCTGGGATGCCAGACCTCTCTCCTGAGGATCATGGGCATCAGGGACGCTTGGTGCCCACCCCGAGGTGTGCTTCATGAAGAAGTTGTAGGCAGTCCTGGACATGCTGGTTTAGGCAGAGCATACTAAGGAATGAACAGAGTCATTCCATTGGGCCTGTTCAAGAAAGCATGGTTGAAAGAGGGAAAATTGACAGCCTGAAGACAAAGCTATGGAGGATTAGAGGCAGAAATTCTGATATAGTGCCATTTGTCCAACACCCTTCTTGGTATGAAGGAACTTGGGATTGTTTCCCAAATCGGCACCAACTTCTTGGCCATGTCGTAGCTCCATAGTGGGCATGACCTGGTATAACCAACATAAAAATTGTACAAAATGCAAGTGTGGCAAAATCAGGGCTGTGGAATTGTTTGAAGAGACATTTGTAGGATGGTTGGTAGATGAAGATGCTGTGATGCCCATCCATGCTGTTAATACAGCTGGAGGCACCAGACAGGGAACAGACATGAAACAAGCTTGTAACCTTGCACATGCACAGGCTTATTACAAGTTTTGGGCTTATCTTTTTCAGGAGTGAAACCCTGTCTTGATCCACGGGAAAGATGAAAGAAAAGCAGTAAGTATTTTTTGTTTTGTTTTGTTTCCTTTAACTGAAAGAATAGTTAATTTTCCATTCAGACAATGCCCTCCTTGCTCATGGAGGTTGACATGTAATGGTGGTTTTAATCTTGTGCCTGCAACTGCTATTTCTAATTAATGTAAAGAGACATAAAAGCAAAATTATATATCCCTGAGTAAAAGGGATTAAAATGAAAATACTGCCAATTCAGGTCTAATTTTATTTATAAACCTAATCTGAAACAAATGTCACTTTTAAAACTGATTCTGAATATATCATGCTGACTGTAAAATTATAAAACTCCCACTGATGTATTCAGGAAATTCAGTTGAGCACACTCAGTAATTTCACTTTACTAGTCATTAGGTACAAATTACTGCTCACCATAAAAAATATGAATCAGCTGTCTGCATTTCTTTTTGATTTGGAAACTTAAGATCATGAATCACTTGCAATTAATTATAAACCACACGTAAACCAACGTGAATCGTGTTCAAAGGCTATGTTTAGCAGCGTATCATTTGCTTGCTGTTTGTCATGTATTGAAAGCATTCTTCTTAGTAATTTAAGGGTTTTCCCAAAACTTCTAACTTCAGTTCAGTAAAGACATTTTATCAGGTTCCCAGAATTGGGGAAATCCTTTTTAAATTGACTATGGAAGATTATTTACTGTCACCTTGCATTGCCAGGGCCATTAATGTCACACATAACTATGTAAAAGTAAGCTTAACAGATTTAAAAAAACAATCTGCAAACAAAAAGAGATAAAAAGTTGTATTTTAGGCTGCATTTGATGAATATATTTTCTTAGACAGAAGTACCATAGTGTAAAAGTAGCCTCAGACAAGAAGAATATCTCATTTTTGTCTGTTCTTTAGCACATGCCCTTCAACATACCTTTAAAGGGATGTATTTTAGCTTTATCACAGCATCCACTAAACCATCCTGAGAAAGTGGTGTATTTTCAAAGAAAGCTTGCTAAAAGTTTAGCCTCACTATTATATTATGAAGTGCAATGTTTTCGTTGAACTTTTCATTTTCATTGAACATTTTCATTTCAATGAAGAGTTTTTCTGAAAAAACTATAAAATGGTGAAACTGTTTATACTGAGTTATAAATAGTGACTTGTGAATCATTAGACAATTAATTTTCTTAAGAGTCAGTGAAAGAAATGGTTTTCTTCTCTCTTCCTCCAACATGCTGTGGATTACTATAAGGATATCTGTTATTTCTTATGTTACGAAGTCCTTTCTTGACACAATAGTTACATACCAAAGTAATTTGCATTTCAGATATTTTCTTTATAAAAAGAAAATGTACATCTACCAAGAATAACTGACAAATTGAAAAGCATTTATAGCTACTTCCTAGCACCAGTGTTTAATTCCTAGAGATTTCGGATAGATTTCTAGGGTGGCGTTGCTGCTAAAATTGAAAATTATTCTTCAGACCTTTGCCAGACTAAAAAAGGAAGCTACCTACTCTGGGGTGTAAATTCTCCTTCCAGAGTTTCTGCAGGTGAGAAGACATACACTACCTTCCTAGAAAGAAACAATCTCTTCATAAATCTGCAGTATTTTTCAGTATTGGGAATACACGCAGGTGAAGAGGGTTAATGATATTCCTCATACAGGGGAAAGAAAAATTAATAAATTCTGTATTGGGGAGGTATTCTAAGTTCCTATTTAGAACATACCATAGAAGGAATATCTATAGGATTTGTTTAAATTTTAGACACCTTTGATTAAATTCTTCAAATACATTCATGATCAAATTCTCTTGAAATTATCTGAAATAGGGTGAATTTGGTTATTAGACAACCAAAGGGTAGACAGATCTGACTAGCCTGAGTTTCTACATTGCTTGCTTTCAGCACAAGAAAGTGATAGTCATTGGAAGAATGATATACTTATCACAGAAGGATTCACTTCAGACTGCTTAAACAATGTGTTGTGACTATTGCTGGTAAGACTGCAAGAACTATGTTCAATACAAGATATTTTCTGAGGAAAATTCATGATATATTAAAATAATAAAAAAGGATAGTGGAAAGTATTCTCTTTGCCAAGTCATTACTCCAGTTATATAACCAGCAGGTTCTATCCATCTCACTTGAAAATGTCCCAATATAAAAGACTCCCCTCACTTCCCTGAAAAAATGATGACACTCTGGAGTATAATTTTTAAAACTTAAGTGTAACAAGAATTGGTTTTCCCTCCTGAAACTCAAGTTTCCCTTTGTCTTAATTCTATCTCATTTCTCTTGTGAGAATCCATGTGTTTGTGTAGGATTTTATAGATCCATAGACATGAACACACATGCACCTATCCATTTATGGAAAAACATCTATTTCACATTATTGCTTTTGTCCGAATTCTCTACAAACCTAGCAAAAGTAGGAAAGGGAGTAAGAGGGAGAGAATTGCAGGTGATTCCTCATCAGAGGTGTGGAGAAGGAGGTAGTTACCTGTTGACAGGCAGTATGAGCCAGTAGAGCAGTCCCCTGATATTTCTTATGCTCTCTCATTCTTCAGATATCACCCCCTGTTAAATAAGAACTATAAAATAGAGCAAATGCTTTTGTCTTCCTCTTGATCATGCTAACTTCAGACCTGTATACTGATCCCATATATCTCTTCTTTGAAGGCAGTGTGGTTTCTGAGGATGGAACACACAGCAATCCACAGTAATGGATTCAATTTGAAAAATCTGGTCTCAATTAGTAAATCTTTGTTTTGAGTCAGATTTAACTTTTACTGATACGTTACTTTAAACCCAGTTGATCAAAATAGATAACATTTGTTTTGGCTGACAAATAGCAGGAAATACTTAAAGCCAGCATTTGTCAATGACTAGCTGTAGTTCTTTTATTATGGTGCTAAAACCACTGCTGTTTGACTCAAATCAACACCTCAGCTATAAAATTAATGTATTGACTGTATCTTGGTTTGTTATCAGCAACCACTGTGTCTCAGTAATATTAAAGACAGTGGAGAGTTCACAGGATATAAACACAAAATATTCTTCATTGGAAGAGACCCACAAGGATCATCGCATCCAGCTCTTAAGTAAATGGTCTATATGGGGATCAAAACCACAACCTTGGTGTTAGCACCATGCTCTAACCAACTGAGCTAATTTCAATGGTAGTCCACTACTGACATTATCCCTCACAAACCTGAACACTTCCCTAGGTATTTATGTGAATATTTTATTGCTGACCACAATTAAGAATATTTTGCCTTCTATCCATTCATTAATTCCTATTTTATGCATCGTTGTAAGATAATATTAAAAGTCTTCCATTTTATACCAAAGATATTTTTTCCAGAACCTGGAATGGACCCAGTCTGTATTGTTCTAAAGGAATTATTCATCATTAATTGTGGTGTAAATTACTGTTTGTCACTGTTGAGTCTTTGTTAGGCTAGGCATAAAGATGACACCTACTTTCTGTACCTAAATGACCAGAAGAGACATGTTCTTTTTAATTCCATTGGACAATTTTATCATGCTAATTTTAGGTTCAAAGAAATGATTTTTTACTTCCACAAGAGCCACTTGCTGAAAATAAATCCAAACTTGCTCTACTAAAATTGTTGTGGTAAGCACCTCCATACTTAGCTCTGTTCTTCTAATGTCTACATTCCCTACAGGGAAACGGTGAAGACAGTAAGTATCAAGTAAAAGGAAGTCCAGAGTCAAATCTAAACACATCTTCCAGTTCACATGGTACAGACATATTCCATTGACCCTGCTATAACCAAAAGATGCCAAGTGAACTGGAGGATGAACAACTCTCCAGTTGTGAAAGTAAGAATAAGCAAGCTCTGAGAAGGAAATTCCTCATTCAAAAGATTTAATAAAAACACCTTTTAATCAATCAAAAATCTTTGTTGCAACTTTTTATATCTAGGAATTAAATCTTATGTCCTGAAAAGGCTTCAGCTGGTGCAATGTACAAATTTAGATGACCTACCAATTAAGGCATAGTTACGAACATCATCCGCTGCACTTCAATTTTACTTAGAACCATATAACCCATTTCAAGACCTCTGTAGCTCTTTGTGTTCTGTGTTGTACATTAAATTGACAAATTGACATGAGCAATCACATTCCTGCTTTTGGCCAGTACCTTTGACAACATAAACATTTGGTTGAACAATGAAAAAAGACTGCACTAGAAGGCAGAGCTTGGAAGAAAAAACCCCAACACTGTAGTTCTGTGGAATAGACTCCACACTTCCTACTCTAAAAAATAAGCATTCTAATCCTGTTACTTTCAGTACTTAGTGCAGAATTCATCTGTTGGACTCAGCATTCTGTAATTAAAATTTTATCCCATGTATATACTCCATATAAGAAGGAGTGACAGGTATTTCTTCTTAACCTTTAAGAGTACCACAATGTTAGGAGGGAGAAAAGTACAAAGATAGAAATGTAAGCAGGAAATAGGACAGGAAGATGGATAACATAGCTGAGCTGTTTTCATAATTAAAAAGGTGTCAGGGACTGCAGTTCGTTTATTGTTTGTCCAGACTGAACTAACAAATTATATTCTTTGTATTTTAATATGATAAATCTTGTTGAAAGCATTTTTTTAAGATTTCTTTTTTAAGCAAAGCAAAGAACTTTTTAACAGTGTAGATAAGAAAATCAGTGGATAAAGCTTGCTGTTAAAGAACTGTTATTTCCTTTCTTCACATCTGGACCAGTGCTACTAATTCATTACAAATCCTGGAAAGGGCTGTAGATCTCAATGTAGGGATTGTCCCTTGCATTTTCAAAATGAGTAATACCATTAAAGCCTTTGGCTGTAGAGGTGACAGAAAATGTAGTTGTGCCATCACTGGATCACTCAACAAGAACAATACAGAAAAAAAAAGATGGTTCTAAAGAGCTCAAGACAACTTCCTAAGTGTTTGCCCCAAACAAGAGTGTGTGTGCCCCAAACACAACTCTGTGTGAGTGAGTGTGTGTGTGTGTGTGTGTGTGTGTATGTGTGTGTGTGTGTATGTGTTCATTCACACGTGTGTGTGTGTGTGTGAGGGCTTGTTCCTGGCTGAAAAATTAAAGAAATTCTTTCCAGTAACTGTTTGAAAAAACACATGTATATGTTGTTTAGCCTGTGAGAAGTAGGCAAAGACCAACATGTTTAGAATCCTCCATGGCATAGAAATTACTACCGACATTTCACGTAAAGCATAAAAGATATTTCCATCGTCATGTGTTCATTTCAACTCAGCATTATTTTTAAAAAGTCTGCCGGACTTAAATTTGTCTATCAATACAAACACTGACTGTAGGTCTAAAGACTTTTTCTCATAAGGAAGTTTACATGATGCATCACCAAAATGTATCCCAAATCTCATGGTGATGAAAATTGCAGCCTTAAACCCCAAGTTCCATTGAGAATTCTCAGTGGCAGACAAACTCAGTTTAAATTAGTATTATATTGCTTACATCTTTAAACCTCAGTCCACCAGGCTTATTAACTTATGGATATGATGGAATGGTTTATTAACTATGCTGTACTAGACTAACCTACTCCTATCCTCCTGCTGCCTTTCCCCTAATTTTAAGGAAACTTCACTTATTTACTTGAAATGTTCATCCACTTTACTGTAGAAAAAGAGCTAATTTCAGATAAAAAATATTCACTGATTTCTTAATCAGTTATGGGGCATAAAGCTTGTTTTCAACATAACCTTTTTGTCTGTTTGAAAGCCATTCTTTATTCCAAGGCAATAAGTTTTGCTTCCACTGAAAAATTAAACAAAAATGCCATTTACTTGTTTAACTCCAATTCAAAGTTATGTTTTTGCTTTATATTTTTCAAGGATTACAAGCAGCAAATGTTTTTTTCTAGTGGAGAACTGAGACTGATGTACATGAATGCACAAGCTTTCATCTGAGATGGTTAGTTCACTTCAACAATAAAGTCCTTATTATCCCATTTCTGATGCAACACAGATTTTTTAAAATTTCCAATTATATATTTACATGATTATTTGCAATTACAGAATATTGTATAATTATGTAATTATGGAATTTTAAAGATATGAATTGCTCCTTCCATCGTCCATCGAAAGCTGGAATGAATGATGTTCAATTGCATAATTAACATTTGTTTATAACGTGTTATTTACAAAACAGTTGACCCTTTGCACTTTGTCATGCTTTGAATAGTTTTGACCAATATAATCCACTTAATGATACCCACTCTGTACAGAACCTCATGAGCTGTCTCAGAGCAAGGTTGCTGAGGACATGTACTTATGGCATTTAGACTCCCATATGTTGCTGCATAGGGACTACGTGTAGGAATTAATTGAGAAATAGGAATTGTTCTCTAAGGTTGTCTATGTACATGTTTGTGTAAAGCATGAGGGTAAGTTTAGGCCAGAGTCCCCTATTCCTCATATTCTCTGTACATTTTTTTTCTTTCCCTCTAATTCAGAATCCACATTATCTCACTTTATTCGAAGAAACTTCTGCCAAGATGAGGCAATCTCTTTGGTTATGCACTCAGTTCAAAAATGAGCAGCAAAAGGAGGGACAGCTTATCTGAACATGAAGGATATACTACAATTTGTTTTCAAAGAAGAGCATTCTAAAAAATTCAGGTGTGAATCATGGTTCTAAAAATACAAAAATTTCACTTACTCTTTCAGGTGAATTATTATAGAGGGTGTAAACCATACATTGGATCTTTTTTCTCCTACTCCTGTACTTAACAAAAGAAAGGGGTGGTAGGCGTGAAGAATGCAGTAATTCTAAAGACACTGACAGTGCCTAAACTGATCCTTCATGGACAAGCGTGAGGAGGGAATAAGTTCTGTACTTGAAACACAGAAATTGGTATTAGCTAATTGGTCTCAGTAGGGGACAGTAGCAACAGCTAGGAGGACTTCGGGTCTTATTCCTCTTTCATTATGCTGCATTGCTCTTCCTTCAACTGCACAGGCAGGTGACAACATGTAGTTCTTAAACCGGTTTGCAGGATGAGAGATCCAGAAGAGGGACTGCTTGCTGTTTGCAGCTCCTGGTTTAATTTGAGGAGCTCATATACAAGGCAGAGGAGCCGTGTCACTGTCAGAGCCCAGCCAGCCTGCGAACGGGCAGGTGCTCACATCACATTGTGCTGCTCCACTTCACAGATATTCTGCTCCTGTTTTTCGTCTTGTTTTCCTTAATCTTGATCTAAAAGTCACTAGCTACACAGCCTTACATTTTGCTACTTAAACATGGAAAAATAGGAGGTTACTCAAAGAACAAATTTCTCATTAGCAAATCATCTGTTTAGCAATAGACTTTCAACTATTCCTTTAAGCTACATGCAACTTTCCCTTCACATGTCTAGATTTTTTTCCTCGTTATTTACACACATACAGGGAAAAGATAATTTGTGTATTGCAATGATATTCTGTGATAAAACTACACCTAATAATTCTTACAGAAGAAAAAAAAAGCCTCTGCCTTGAACTCCAAATATTGAGCAAAAACCATGTTTAGTCTGGCAAAATATAAGATCACTTTTTGGTGTTTGCTTGCTGTTTATAAGTTTTTTTTTTTAAAGAGCATGTAAAATTTACAAAAAAATGAGGGAATTTTGGGTTTTCATTTACCTATCTTGAGTGACTGAAAGCAGAGAGGAGAAAAGTACAATTCCTTACTGTTAGGGACAATCTAAAGCATTTTTTAGTTTATTTTATTTTTTAAAAAAACCCCTAAATCCCCAACAAAACCTAACCACCAACAAAAACAAACAAACAAACCAACCCCCAAACCTAAACAAACAAAAAAACCCATTAAACAAAACAAAACAAACAACTCCCCTACACATTCGTTTTATTGAGTTACCTTGAAGGAGTGAAAAAATCATAACAAACAACTGATGAGTAATTTGCAATTACCCAGCGTACTTAGCATATTGGTGAAGTAATCATTCCCTGTCCGGTCTAAACTACTCTTTTTAAAGATGTACCTCATAGACACTCTTAAAAGGTTAAGTACTACTGTGCTTAACATAATTTTATCATGATTTGCAAATCCTTTCAAATAATCACATACTATATTGTAAAGGCAAAAATTTAGATAATCTAAGGCAACCCCCACGAGTACCTGAATAATAAGTATGTTAGATCTCATGTGACCTTGGGGTTCTGTGAGACAATATTCCATATCAGGTAAATAATTATTTGGGATTGAAGGAGATGAATTCAGACTTTTCAATTAACAAAATTCACAGCACCTTGTGACTCAATACATGCTTCTAAAAATGTCATACCAGTACTTATGATTTCAAGTACAACCAAATGAAGAACTGTGCCCTCCATGCAGGAAGCCCAACTTTGATTGCATAAGTAACGAGTTGTGAGGTTGAGGGTGGGGTGGGGGTGGTTACTTCCTTATTTGAAGGATTTATTAAATCAGAATTTTACTTTTACTAGCCCTGTGGGAGCAAGGACTGAGAGTCCTAAAGCTTCATTAATTTGTGCTTAATAAAATTATACTGGCAGGAGACGCAGCTGTAAAAAAAACCTGCATGTCCTGATATGCATATTTAATATCAGTTTCTTCGTCCCCAAGAGCTCTGTCTCTCTCAGGAGCACATTACAGGCACAGACGAAAAAACCCCAAACACCGGAGATTACTTCCAGTGTGAACTGTTTTGGGGAAGGCAATAAGCATTGCCAAACGGCGAGCTGAAAGAGATACCAATGTAATTCAAAGCCTTCAGAACTGATTATATATCTAAGTATTATACCTTGATTTCTCCTTGCACAAGGCAGAGCATTAAAACAAGGCATGTGATGTACCCCTGGAACGGACTCCTGTTCTCTTAATGAATTAGAAAAGTGGTTTATTTATTTCTACAGTAGCTTACTTATTGACACATTTTTGTGTGTGTGCAAAAAGTAATTTCTGGTTAATACTTGAACCATCTGTGCTATTCTAATCCTAAGCTTCTTAGTCTGTACATATAAAATGACTTCTATTTTGTCTTTAAGGGGTCTTGAGGATTTTTGACTCTGCTGAAATTTTATTCAGATCTCTTATTATGTGTGTTTTCAACACATTATGAACTTCTACAAAAAAAACAACACATAAGACTGTGATACTACAGGTAAAAGCCAGGTGATAGAATATAAAAATCAGTGGAGTCTATTGATATGATAAAACAAAATCAATGGCAATAGCCATACATAATGCATTATACTGAATTGAAATTGTTTACCATGGTAAACATAAAGTTAACATCAGTTTTCTGATACTTCTTCCAAAATTACAGGTATGTGTTTTCATTGTGCTTTGCAATTTAATATCATTGCCTTATGCCTCCAGGTCCAAGATAAAGGATTTCCATTTAATATTCCTGCATTTTTTTACACTTAGGAGTAATTATTTCTTTTATTAAAAACAAAACACACAAAAAACCATGCAAAAAGTGACACATTTGACATAAATATAATACTTACATTACAATTTTGCCAAACTATATTTATTCTACATATTTTACCCATGTTGTTTCTTCATATACACTGCGTTTCCTAGATGAATCTGCACCATTGCATACTGAGTTCTGTTCTGATTTATGTAGATTTAGAAGACACAATGAAATTAACTTCTTCAGACTACATATTTTGCTACAAAAGTCACCAGACAGAAGTATCCTGTGATTCAGACCAAAATTAAACCATGATTTCATCAACCTGTGAAACAGACATAAGCTTACATTGTAACTGGGACTAATATTTCTAATAAAACATCCTTTTTAACAAAACTGAAAATCAATAATAAGAGAAGTTTTAAAATTGACACTAGCCTTTTGAGTAACTGGAAATAGATCTTCCTGTCAAAGACTAAAACTGCTCTCCTCTGTCTAGACTGCACTGGGAGCAAAATTATCAGATTTTCATTTCCTCAATTTCACTCCACAGTGGTAAAACGTGCAAGTATTGATTCAACTGCTGAAACAAAAAGCAGGAGAGCTCTTCACCTCGTCAGGGTCAATGGGTTTGTGGGTGTCTAATTATACCTATACAGGGCATATAAATCTTTCTACTAGTCATTACGTGAACATAAGAGTCCAAAGGCATCATTAGAATCCTTTTAGCCAAACACTCATTCTTCTTTTGTTTTATGAGGGGGTCAAAGAAACTGGGAATTAATATTATCGTGGCTCATAGATTTTCAAATTTGTGTTTGAATACAAGAAGATAGGCTTTGAAGGAAAAGGCTGTGTGTGTGTGTACTCGTGCATGTCCACTTACAGGTCTGAGCTCTCCCCATAAACACATGTACAGCTTCTCTTTTTACAGTGTTCAGTTGAGACACACTGATGTAAAGAGCACAAACATTCAAATTAATTATGGTATGTCAGAAAGACAGTATTGGCAAAGCTTTTGGTGAGTACTGATTTGTTTGAAAAGCAGATGAAATCTTAAAAATGAGCTGGAAAGGCTAGTTGTGACGGAAGTATTTATCTTATTTTTCATCACTCTGCTGACTTCACTGTGGTCTTACAAAAACTTCTGCCTTTTATCCTTTATACTTACCGAAATAAGCTGATTAATGAAAACATTAAAACAATATTAAGAATAACAATAAAAAAAGACAAGTGGCTGTTGCAATTACAATTAAGGATGTGTGTTGCATTACATTATGCTGTATCATATTGTGTGTGTTCAGATGGTTTTTATGTTGTGTAACCATGACAGTAAGAGTACAATATTTGTACCATAGCAAAGCTGTCATATTTTGCAAGCAGACTACACAGATGCTGGGTGCTCAGCAGTTTGAACATTAGATGGAGTTAGAGCCTTTCATTTTATCTGTGAGAGTAGTAGTAAGATCCCTTATGAAGAGTGAAAGTGATATTTTTCAAGTATTCGTTTCCTGGGAGTCCAGTCTTTGTCTTGCAAACTGACCCACCTACTTGAACCCAGAAGTTACAATAGAGAGTTAGCCCAAAGTCCCAAACCAAGAGGTAACAACTCTTAATACTGCTGAAGTATACAGAAAAAAAACAACCCCAAAACTTACAAGTGTTCACATCTCTAAAAAGGGAAACAGAGTCTGGCCCTAAGTTTGTAAAAAACCTGTTTCTGGCATTAAGTTCAGTGAGACGTGCTAAAAATTGTGGATATGATGATATGATGCTATTATCCACAACAACAAGAAATGAGTTTGTTGGTCCAGTTGTTAATTGTTTCTGTCCTTGACTCGTTCTATGTCTGTGGACAGCACCCTCAGAGGCCTGGGGCAGGTAAAGCAAAGGACACAGGGTTGTCTAATTTTGCCCCTTGGTTAAAAACATATCCATGCCTTCAGTCCAACCTTCCTCTGCCCTGCTCTGCTGTCAAAACTGTAGTCCCACTGCAGATGGACTGAAGACAGCAGGAATGGTACCGTATCTGTTGAGGAATCAAAAATCCCCAAAATCACAAAGGGATAAGAGTTTGTGCATTAATGTCAAAATTAAAAAAGGGTATGTGGAGGTTTTATGAATTGGCTGATGCTACACCCTGCTACCACAGAAGCTTAAATTTCTTTAGAGCTGTGCTTTTAGTGGGTCCAGTGCTTCTTCCTCAATCATCAGACGTGCTTATCCCTGATCCTGGTGTCCCAATTGTCCATCTCCTACCCATGCTCCTCACAGTGGCTCCTTCACTGCCCAGTTCAGCACGTGGCCCACCTCTGATGAGAGCACCCCTCTAAGACACCCTCTGCAGCTCACCAGTTTGTCTGGGGGGTCCCTGCTGCTGCCTGAAGCTTTTTAGGGTTGACCACTGAGCTGCAGAGAGATCTGTGGCCTATGTTTGGATTTGCACCTAATATTCCCACTCTGGACATGGCCTAGCAGCTGTTCCTCTGCCCACATGTACTGCGCCAGGGCTGGAGGGGAGAGCAGCCCAGAATTCCCTGCAGATGGAGGATGAGCATGCTGCTTTGATGGATGTCTACGGGGCTGCCTGTCCGTACTCCTCACCCAGTGACCCGTGTAAGGCAGTGCAGTAAGTGCTGCCCAGCTCGGGAGAAATGACATCATAGCTCATCGCTCAGCCCCAGGCACGCTGCCTGCATGAAGCAAATGGCACCAGAGACCTGTACGTAAATTACGGGGCATTGCTGGCTCGCGTGGGAGGTTCGCTCTGCTCAGGTACGAGTGGCTCAATGGGCAGGCGTCATGTGCCTACTGAAAGCAACTGAATGGGGGCACAGCAGGAGCTGGAGGAAACCAGCTCAGTTCTCAGCACCCAGATGAGAAGTACCGGAAAAAAAAAAAAAAGGGAAATTACTCCCTTTAATTTTTATTTTGTGAAGGAATTTTCATACTCCGAGGCACCTGATGACAGGTTAAAAGGCAAATAATCCCTGCTAAATCACAAGCCCTCTACAAATGTGCAACAGAAACGCATGCATATATTGATTTACAAAGTGCAGAGGGATGCAGGTACTCCATACTATGAGCAGAAATAAATTGTGTCAACGCAAACATAATGAATTTTGAATGGTATTGTATTTCATCCAAAGATGTTTCATATACAATTGTAAAGTAGCCAGTAAGTAAGCCTTAGCTTTGTAAAACAATTTCTTTTCAATATCAGCAGCAGGCAGGACAGAGGGTTCAGCACGGGTAAAAGTCATGTAGCTACAAAGCTGCTTAATCAATGTGCGTTTTTCTCTTTCTACATGCCCTTTTTTATTCCTGCTGCCCTCTTGTGGTGGAGTTTCATCTTTCGACCTTGAAATTTTGAATTACAAGTTTTAGATGTGGAGATATTTAAATAGACGTATTTATTTAATTATAAATAAAATTATTTTTATTTATGAAATAATTTAAGGGATCTCACATGACATGTATGTAACTCACTTCAGTTTGATGAAATAAAATTGGACAACTGAACTTTCATTTATTTGCATTACAGTATTAATTCAATTCATGCATCCGTGATTTTAATTATACCTAAGGTATTGATTTCTATAAAATTTAAATATGTATTTAAAGTACTGTGTCAGAAAGGCTTATCATAAGCCACTGCTCTTCTCATTCCACTACTAAAATTGTTTCATGACATTCATGTACATTTCTTGACAAAGAGATAAAATAACCAGGAGATTAGATTAAAAGCAACATCAGAAATAGTCACTTTTCCACTCTGAGGCAGAAACAAAGCATCGGGTCTTCCTGAGGAAAAGAGTTCAATTATCAGAGCAAAGTCAAGAGACGAATTCATCTCTTGAAACCACATTCTTCCCAAATTCTGGATTTCAGTCACTTCTGTGTTACGAGTATCACTGCACTGATCCCATTTTCTTTATATTTGAATCACATGGAGGGCCTATGGACTGCAGTCCTTAAATTACAATAACTTCTTTTAGAAAACTGTTTCTAATTGCCTTTTTGTGAAACAATTCTTTTAATAAAAGAAACTAATTTTAAATAATTTTAAAAATACTAGATGGCAAATTGTAATTGAAACATCTTTTAAAGGATGATCAGAACTTTGAGAAATCAGTTAAAACCCTTTACACACAGAGTTCTATCCAATATCAATCTTTTTTCTTTCCACTGATGGAATATCATAGCAGGAACTCCTGAATAATCTCCCTTTTTAATCTAATGATGTATGTTGTGGAGGGATTTTTTTTTAATTCTTTTTATTAATTTCCTTTATTATGTGTATGAGTGAAAACCACTGAAGAAGTAGGGAGAAAGTACTGAAAATAGGATAAGATACAGCTCATTCTGGAAAGATGTTTCGTTTCTTTCCTTTGTATTCAAGCTTCAGGCAATTTGTTCAATTCAGGAAAATTGTTCATGGGCAGTGGAAGATCAAGTATACCGTGACACAGTCTCAGTGCACATCATGGCCGTGACTGTGGGATACATCACTTCAGGGTATTCTGGAATATGTTCCTTCTGCCTACACCTGCACATCTCTCCCACACTCAGGCCCTGCAGCCCCTCAACATGTTTCTTGATCATTTTCTTCAGGTTGTGACAGTCTACATTGGATATCATGGATAGACAGTATTCCTTCTGAGTCAGTCATTCATACATACATAAGGTCTCTGAAGTCCAATGGATTCTGTTTTCCTTTTGTCATGGGTCTTCTCTTAACAGACTTTAAAAGACATATTTTAAACTAAATCCAAAATGTGCCCAGTAGTTCAAAGACTTAATAAGAACAGGGTAAAGTAAGTGAAGTCCTAAGGATTGATTAGGCCAAACATTGTCTGGTAGATAAATTTAAATAAGTCATTTAGGGTTACCTTACATCGTTTATATAATTTCAGTTCTACTGTTTCATATTATTAATAGGTTTAGGATGTTTGTAGGGTACTTACAAGGTTAATATCTTAGCAATTTAAAGTTCATGCCACAGCTAGATAACATACTTAATGGCAGGAAAGCTTCAAACAAATTTCTTGCAACATTAGCTGCATTTAAAAGTATAATCTTACGCCGCTCCTCTTGTTCAGCAACATTTCAGAATAATTGGAGAGAGCATGTATTTACAGTGGAGAAAATAACATACACTATTAACACTGCTTATGATGCTTATCATTATTTAGATGGAAAGTCTGAAAAAATATTGACAAAACTCATGTTCTAAATATATCCTCATTAAATAGGAAGCATCTGGGCTTGTGGAACCCATTAGCACGTGCTTATATTTTAAAAAAATACTTGAAGAAATAGATTCAAGTTTAGTCAATGTTCTTAAAGATTATATCCAATTCTTTTTTTAATGGACAATTCATCTAAGGTGCTGTCTACTTCATTTACTTGAAAAGAATCCTAGTGAATTCAATGAGAATTGACTGAAACTGGCTGAGGTTTTTTTCTTTGCTTTTGGTTTTTGCTGGTGATTTGTTGTTTGGGGTATTTATTTATTTATTTATTTAAATAGGAGCTGAGCATTCAAATTCCCATTTAAGTTCTATCAAGCCTGGTGCCCGAACATGACAGCTGATAGCTAATTCTCATCACCCACCTTAGGAGAGTTTCACTGTTAACATTGAGAACCATTGAGAACATTGGTGCGTTCTGCATCCACTCTTTAGAAAATCTTAATCAAAAGATTACTCTTTAAAGGCAGCCAGTGTTGCAGGAAATCTCATTGGAGTTCTGCTCTCCTTAAGTACATTATCTAGCTGGAGTACAAACTTAAAAGGTTAAGATGTTAACCTTGGCTTTACACTACAGAGACTGTTCTACAAATACTGATAGTGTAATACTGAGTTTTCTTAAAACAAGGAGGGGATGAATCAAGCAACTTTTGGACTTCAAAAGAGTAGCAGAAGTACTTACAAAAGCATCTTTTCTAAAAAACAAGCATGGCTTAAGTTTGTCCTTTGAATAATCCTGACACGTTGGTACCATGGTCGTTTGGGAACACCATAAAGTGCTTATAACTATACCACACAGGTGTACATTGAGTATGTGCCTAATTATTTACTTTTGAGTTTCGTGGTGGCCAAACATATCTCAAGTGTTGCCCTGAATCATGGCCTAAGTGCATAACTTCAGCAATCTACTTTTGCCCAGTCATTATATGCAGATTGTAAAGACTTAGCACATGTAACTAGTACATAATGAGCATTATTAAAACTTCTAAAGAAAGGCTTTCTGTGTATAACGTATTCAGGACTGACTGCTGGGTTTGGTGTTTTGTGTCTGGGGCTTTCAGTCTATTTCGAGTGAAAATATGTAATTCTAGGCCACTCTTCCAATACATCACAGTCATTTTCTGCACTTTAGTTGTTTTTCTCTCCATTTTTCCCACAAAATAAAACATCATTACAGCAGGTTTAAAGTGCACTTTAGTGCCTGCAATCTTCCCATGCTATTCTTTAATATTTCATCATTAAATAGCAAAATAACCTGATATGATCCTAATTTAGTGCCAATTACACTGCATTGATCAAAGTGACCTTTTCATACTGGAGCACAAAAATCAATCCCGCTGCACAACAAATGTCAGGGGGATGAGAGCAACATATAATCTGTGACAATCAAAACATTACTTACAAATGAAATCACCAATGACCTGCATGCCAAGGCAATTTCTGCATAATGTGCACTGGTTTTATTTGCAGCTTTTGTTGGGATTTTTTTGTCTTGTTTTGTTCCCCACTGTCTGCTGCCAGACATAGTTGTGCTATTTCACAGTTTCACTGACAACACTGAAAATGGTTGAAGCTCTATGACTGATACCAAAATAATCAGACAAAGTGATTATAACCTGTAATGCATCTTTAATGTTCAGTAAAGTGTGATCTTCTGTGGACCCAAAAGTCAGGCTGTCTTCTGACAATGCTCCTGTGATTAATTTGGTGGTATTTTAAAATGTAGCCAAATTGACTAGGTCAGCCATAGGCAGGGGAGTCACAAACAACTACTCAGGGATCCTCACTGTTCTGCCTTCAGTCAGTGATCCCCAAGCCAGAGTTTGATGTAGATATTAGATCTGCAAAATTAATGACAAAATTGCAGTGACATTAATGGTGTTTACCCATTATGTCTGTGTCAGTTTTAGGGTCCAAATGGGGAGGCATTTGGCTACACAGGCAATATCATCTACCAGCTGTAGCTAGAAGCCACCTGAACTATCTATATCCGTAATTCAAAAGAGAAAATTGATTTTAGGTCAATTTTCAGGGTTGGTTTTTTTAATCATATAGTAAAGGTATCTAAACTTCAACTTGCTTTCCGTTTTGTTCGTAATTAATCAGGGATGACCCCCAGTTGAAAAAATTCTTAACCACAACCAAGACAATTTAAATTGATTTGTGAATCTGCAAATATGAATCAAAGCTAGAAAACAATGTAGTTAAAACCATGCTGTTATAATCTTCACTTTCCAGCTATTTCACTATTGCGAGCATGTCACAACACCAGAAGATCTGAAGCTGTGTTTAAACTGTGTCCTCTTCAAGCATGTAGACTGTTGAGGTTTTGGGGTCTTCAAGCATGTAGACTTCCACCATGTAAACTGCTGAGGTCTTCAAGCATTTAGTTCTGCAGAAACAGCTGGGACTCCGCAAGATTAAAATCTATCTCCTCCAGTACCCAGGTAAGACTTGCAGGATTTGGGAGCTGAGATCTGCCAGTGGCAGCTTGTCAGCTCTTGACTGAGGAATTTAATCTCTTTGTGTATTGGTTGCTTTCCTGAAACTAGATGTGGTATTTATACTGCACTCTTGGATTTTTTTTTGCCTTTTTAGCTCTAAGCTGGATGCTCCTAGATGATAAGTTAATGAGCAGAGCCTGTTTTTTAAATAGCTGTGTCATGGCCTCGTTCAAGATAAGGAGTGGGATCTTGAAATGCATTCAGTTAAATTCTTTGCAAATGTTTCACTTTATTTTGCAAACATGCTTGGTAAAGGATTATGTCCCAAGAACTGAGGTAATTCTCAGGGGTTGGGGTTTTTGTTTGTTTGTTTGTTTGTTTTGTTTTATTCGGTAGTCTGTTCTCTAGAGAGAAAGTGTTCTGATTGAAATAATTTATCCATAAGAAAAATCTCCAAGGCCTGGATATTTTCCCTGCTCATGCACACTAATCTGCTAATCAACCAAGAATGGGAGAGCATGGGAAAACCTGACTCTTAATATCAGTCTCAAAAGTGCTTGTTCTTCCAGATGCTTTAACTTCAGATCCAAAATAGACAAAAAAAAATAATTAGGGAGAGAGATTCAGGGTTTTATCATCCCTATTACTGTTCTGGGGGTCACAAAACATTTCCTTTTATAGCACTTCACTGATAATGAGACTGTACAGTCTCAGATAGGAATATCTAAAAAAGGGAAGCTAGCTATGCTTTCTACCTCAGAGATGCATGAATGAAACCTTTGGTGCAGCACTTGAGATCGTTGAGGGCCTCTGCATCAAGGTTAAAGAGCCCTTTTGGGTCCTAAAGAAAAAACTACAATTTGGGGGCGGCGGGGGAGCTGGGAAGTCATATAAGTTTGCAATTTTTTTTCTTTGCTTTCAATAGTATTTGCTAGAGATACAATACATGTTTCACTCACCAAGCTGATTAAACCTCAGTTCTTTCTCCTGGCCATATAACAAGAATATCTCTCTTCCTAGAAAGTCCATTAACAAACATGATTTATGACTGACACTTCCACAACTCTGTATGTAGCTCTGGTAAGAACTAAATAATATTCAAGACCTGGTTATGAACCAAATCTAATTCATTTCACACTGATGCAGAATTAGTTTCAGACTAATGTAAAGGAACAGTATGGGCAGACTGTTAAGGTGACTCCTTTATTTTTAACATGTTCCTCAGTGCAATTTGCAGCTTAACAGCCTCACTATAAATGGTGTGATTAAGTTTTATATATTTCTGTATATTTGATGTATTTACCCAAATGCAGCTGTCGTTTTGCATACTGTTTCAAATGTTTAGAACTGAATCAATTGTTTGGAGCAATCACAATTTCCAAAGACAATTTTTTTGCAGTGTTAAGTTGTAATGCAAATATGAACTAACAAAATAAGGATGACTATATAGATCTGGACAAAGCTATTTTTTTCCATCATAATAGGAGAATTGTAAAATTTATTCACCCTTAAAGAATCAGTTTAACAGATCCATTAATTCTTCATTTCTGGCAGACATAGACCATGCAATAGTTTGCATCACCACATCCAAAATATCAGTTCAAAATAGCTACCCCAACTCAACTTCTAGCATGTCCAGCTCATTCTTTAAAAGCAATGCTGCTGCTTTATTTCAGCACTTTACCTTGAGGCATGAGTGCAAATGGGAGACAATTGGTCTATTTTAACCAAAATCTGTGTTTTGACTGACTCCAGCATTTTAATAATTTTTGATTTGTTACATTTGTTTTGACTTTGTTACATTAAAGAATTTTAAATAGGAATATTGGTCATAATGGTCCATATAGGGCTCAGTATCAAATTCTTGGTGTTTATTAAATAAAAGAATATTATATTTATTTATAAGTCTTAATTTATGGCCTAAAATATAGACAGTAGGTGTCTCAAGTACAAAGAACCTTTAATTCCACAGGGGAATATAAGGAAAAGTGCCAAAAGAAGCAGAAAAAGTTTAGGATTGACCTATGCATAATCAGTATACCTAATCCTGAGGTCTAGGTTCTTCTTCAACTTGTTGTGCCACATGTGCAACGTGATTACTCATCACTAAAATGTAGGGCAAACTGGATTTAGACAATAGTTCAGGGCTAACTCTGAAGTCAGAGCTAAAAAAAGAAAAAATGCATCAAATAATAACTCTTTAAATAACAGGAAGCCAATGAATGAAATCGAATTTATTTTTTCATATATTAAATGAACATGTATGACTGTTACACTTTAATACATTATGTTACCTACTTAACACATTCGACCGAGTTTTGAAATATTTAATCCATAGACTGTCAGGCTCCATTCCACTTTCTTGGGCAAGACATTACCACTGTGCTGGGTAATGCTATCTCTAAAGCTTTTATGTTTTAGCATAAGAGGTACTTAGAATTATTAAGTTTCTATTGATTCTGAATGCCACAATTTCTATGAACATCTGATTTCTTTCTTATCTGTATTCTTTTAGATCTATATGCCCAAATTGCATTCAGAAATGTAATCCTCAGACACTAGAGAAAACTAATCATTTGTCCACTCCAGTTATGAATCATACCTTATTAGAGAAAATCAAATTTTCTTTGATCCCAGAACAGAAAATTATGAACTTAATTCTTTACAAATTGCACAGGAGATAATATCCGATAATCCATTAAGCACATCTTAATCAATATCTGTCACTGTATTGTAAAGCACACTGATAAGGATATGCGTATTGCTGATTAAGAGTACGACCACAGTGGTACTCTATACAAATTTCGAAGAACTTGAAATTAATAGATTGCTAATGTATCAAACAACTAATTTGATTCAAGCGCAACAGTGAGGTATTTTGCATGCATAAGAATCTGAGTCAAAATGTAACACCTGCAAGCTTTAAAATACAACAAAGCAGTGTCTCACATGTAATGAGAGAAATTAACTTCACATGAGAAAGTGTGTAGGAGTTTACTGTTAACATGACCCAGTGCAAATGTTGCATGCTTAAGTGGAAAGATTCTTACCAACTTCACTGGGGTTTATGGAAGACCTTTGCAGTCTGGTATTACATCTTTCCTTAAAAAAACCCAAAAAATACACAAATAGCATTTTAAAAATAAAGGATAGCTTTCACAGGAAATTAATGGGACCTGCCACACTTATACTTTGCTTTAAGCTTGTCTTGGAATGAGTTTTCTGCCTGTGTATTTATGCACTAGAAAATCCTAACTGACCTGGAGCAGATTAAGTGATTATAGTGTGCGATTCAACAAATTCCAGAAACACGTTTCAAGTCCCTGAGTCACTTACATGCTGTTCAACTGTTTATGCACTGTGAAAAATGGCTGTATGACAAGCATGCAGAAAAAACCATTCTTATCAAGACAGTAAGTAGTTTTGTGTGGCTTCTGCTAAACTGACCTCCCAACCTCCTATCCCAGCTTATGTTCTAAATAGTTCCTTAAGTTCCTGATGAACTACAAGTAAATCAGGAAGGGAAGTAAGTCTTGCATACTTTCTATGTAGACCTTTTTCAAAGCTGAAAAATAATATTCCTTTTTATGCAATGTCACTTGTATCAGTAAATTAGTGTCCCTGAGGACAGGTAACCACCCTTCCTTGGTAAATATAAAGGAAATGTTAATTACATTAGATAATTTCCTCTTTGCAAGACAAAGGGATGGTACTTGAAACCTCTCCTTTTCTGTCATACAAAGTCTTCTTCCAGTCTGAACAGAGCAAGCAATTCTGGGAGTTCCATTTGTTTAAGAAAATAGGTCTAAATTGATTAAACTAATCATTTTATTCTAACTGCTCTTTTTAAAGACAAGTGCTGATTGCATGCCCCTTTTGTAGCTGTAGCTGAGCCTGAGATGGTACAAAATAACCATCTTGCCAGTTGTCACAACTATTTGCTCATTCTTTAATTAAACATAATATATAAAACCGTATAATTTACATCTAATTGGGAAACCTCTTCTTCAGTCAGAAGGCAGCATAGTCTGATGGCATAAGTAGAAGCTTGGTGTCAACAGGTCTGAGCTACCGTCCAACTGGAGAATCACAGCTGGCCTGGCAAAGATTCCTTAATCTTCACGTTTAAAAATCTCATTTACTTACGAAGGGTAATTTCAGTTAACCATTGACTTCATGAGTATGTTATGAGAGTTGGTTAATGTCTGTTTTGCAGACCTTAAAATAGAATAAAAAATTAGCACTGACTTGCAGGAGCAGCACACTGTGATAAGAGCATGACTGTAGTTAAATAAAGAAAAAGGACTGCAACTGCAGGTTTGTCTTAAAAAAACACCAAAGAAAACAAACCCTTGTGTTTCCAAGTCATATTCTGGTTTGTCAGAGTTTAATGTTGTTGAGGAGGTGAATTGTAAATATAATAATCAAACTCCATGAAATAATAGGAGTGGGTTTATCCAAGGAGAGATCTGGAGTCAGTCAAACATCACAATTATGCTTGGTGGAAGAGAAGCCTGGGATTCAAGAAGTCCTCTCCACACTGGCTGAACTCAAAGGAAAGCAGCTCTATGGAGAAGGACTGGGGGGTCCTGGTGGACAACAAGCTGTCCATGAGCCAGCAGTGCCCTGGTGGCCAAGAAGGCCAATGGGATCCTGGCCAATGGGATCCTATTCATACCTTATGAATAGTCTGGTCAGCAGGTCAAGGAGGTGATCCTGCCCCTCTACTCGGCCCTGGTGAGGCCACATCTGGAGTGCTGTGTCCAGTTCTGAGCTCTTCAGGACAAGAGAGACACGGAGCTCCTGGAGCAGATCCAGTGGAGGACAACAAAGATGACCAAGGGACTGGAGCATCTCTCTTATGAGGGCAGGCTGAGGGAGCTGAGCCTGTTCAGCCTTAGGAAGAGGTGACTGAGAGGGGACCTCATCAATGTGTATCAATATTTGAAGGGAGGCTACCAAAAGGATAGATCCAGGCTCTTAGAGGTGCCAAGCAAGAGGACAAGAGGTAACGGGCAGAAACTGATGCACGGCAAATTCACCTGGAACATGAGGAAGAATTTTACTGTAACCTGGCATATATGTTATTTAGTTCAGCTCCAAAACCAACTGTTTTACCAAAAGCAGCAGCTTTTGCATTTTGCAGCAGAAATCAGATGCTAACAAAACATCATTTAGTGTAACAGGCTGATTTTTTTTTTAAGATATTCAGTATACATTCAAAACTTTATGTTATCTTGAAATCTCATACTGCTCTTTAAAGTATCTCTTTTGTCCTCAGAAAGACTCAAAAGGAGGAAACTTTAGAAGCAAAGGAACAATCTATTATTATTCGTGATCTGGTATACCTATTATCAGCAGTGCACTTAACTGAACAGGCCAGCATCCATGCTGCAGTCTAAGTTAATCTCTTGCTTTTCTGATTGAGAGCTCTTTTTCTCAAACAAAGGAAAAAGCATTAAGGTAAAATATGCCCAAAGGTCCTTTTATTGCATACAAAAATTAACCAGGACCCTTTTCCCACACATGGGAATACATATGCTGTTAAATTTAAGACAATGAAAATGACTGCTTGTGTACTGAGAGGGAAGTGGCACCTGTATTTTGGGGATAATGTCTTTCTCATCATTAGACTAAAGCTTTATCAGCCATGAAATTTTTCTATTTTTCTTTTCTTGGCACAATATACATCATGGTTTTTACATGCTTTATATTTTGGTCTCCAGATATGCTCTTTCCTGGGAAATTTTCTGCAGCCAAAGAGAATTTGTCACAATCTGGTAAATTTACAAAGCAAACCTCTTTTATGCACAAGTTTTTTATGAACTACACCATTCACTGATATCCACAGGGAAGGCAGAAGTGCCAAAGAAGCAGAATCTTCTCTATACACCATGCCTTGCCTGAAAATTAAACATTACATAAAGCACATATAAAGTTAGGCAATAAAGTTAGGCAATTAGCAGACCTTTACACTCTGCAGCTTGATCCTGTATTATCCTCCACGCCATAGCTTGAATCAATACCATTACTGACTTTACTGTGTCTGCCTGTATTACACACATTCAAGCCCCAATTCACTAGAAGTTGACAAATTTATGAGTAGTAAAAGTTGCAGGTTGCCAAACCAGCACACCAGTCGCCTTTAAACAGGTCACCAGGCCTTTGACCCCTGTGCAAGCAGGAGCTGGACTTTTGTTGGGGACAAGTGCCGATGCTGAAGGAACAGGGCTGAACAGCAAACAGAATACAACTCAGCCCATGATATCATTATTGCACTAAACCCTCATTTTGTCTTTTATGCTCCACTCCTCTACTCTTACTGCAGATAGCTATGGATTAAAGCTGGAGAATACCAGAATTCTGGAACACTCAAACATTCGCATTCACAAAGAGATATATAATACACAATAGACTGAAAAAACAACCTGAACTGAATTAGAAAGAAAACAATAAGGACAAATATCCTTATTCAAGTTATGACCATAAGGAGCTTAAATGATGGTTTTTGCTTAGTGCATTAAGAAGTACTCTTCACACCTCACCCTAGATCCCAGGATGCCCCCTTTCCAGCTCATACCTTGGGATCAGCTAATTTCTTCCAAATAGTCCTTGAAAAAGAGCTGTCAAAAAAAAGCACTGTGCAATGGATGGTCCAAAACCAGCACAAGCTGTTGGATGTTATGTAGCTCACTGTCACTGGGCACCTTTTGGGGACAGTTTTCCATACCTCCCAGCAGTCAGAATCATTACACAAGGGCAGGGGAGAGAGGAGCCATGTTCAGCTCAGGCTACATCCGCATTTGTTCAGCCTCCCTGCAGCATGGCAATTCAGGAAACCGCACATGCTGGAGGTTATTTTTGCTGTCTTCTGCATCTACAAATACCTTCCTCATACAAAAATAACAGAAGATTTCAGGTTCTCTTTTAATTGTGTGATTCTTCAGGTTTACATTCTATTTTCTCCAGTTTTCCTCTTTGGCTATGAGTAAGAGTCAGTCACTCTTCATAAAACTTGCAAGTTAATGTTCTTTCCTATTTACAGATTTCTGAAGTAAAAGATTTGAGAAAACAGTCAAGCATTATTAAATTCTTACTTTAAAAACCCCCACTGATTATTTGTTTTATTGCCAGCACAATTTTATATAAAACTTCCCTTTCATTGATGGGAAAAATAATTTTTTTTCCTGATATTTCATGCATACATTGTTAGATTTGGCTATGGATTTATTGATTAAATTGATCTATCATATTCAGGTCTTTTCAGTAACATATCCATTTTTACACCTCTTGATTCAAAACAGATTGACAAATTTTGAATGGAAATTCTGGTGAAAATATGCCTTTATCAACACAGAGCAATCAACAGACCAGCAGAAAGACCCCTTGGGTTTCACCTGGAAAACCTGGCTTCAAGTCAGGCTTTGCAGAAGTCAGACAAGAAACCTGAATTTTATGCAAGTGTCCGAAGCCCCATCTCCAATGAATGAGCAGGTTTCTCTCTCTCTCTTCCAGAAATGCTTGACCCCAGACAATTTTGAAATGCAGAAAAAACTAGATATGCCTTAAGCATTTATTATTTCCTTGTAAAAGCAATACATGAAACCTCCAGAACAATGAAACATCATGTATGTTGAAGTTAATAGATCAACTAATATCTTCCTCAAAACAGTATGAAATTCATTAGTGAAGTTTCCATTCTTTCTGGTTTGTTCCTAGAAATAAAGATACAATTAATAACCACTATGATGATAGAGAATAGAAAACCGAAATGCGTTATTACCGAACATATGTAATAAAGTGACAATTTTGCATTAACCTTTACATTTTGGAGTATAGAAATAATTGTGAAAATCTACATTATACTGCTGTGGTCTCAGAGCCCAAAGCATTCTGTAAAATTGTGCTGGAGGTCTTAGCATTGCAAAATATGGGAAGTATGGAAATAAAAATACATTACTAAAAATCTACATTTTCTTAACCATTCAAATTAAGTTTCAGCCTGATTCGTGAAAAATAAGAGTGGAAAGAAGAAAGAAATGTTATTCAAACCTTTCAGTGAGAATAGATGCGACTGAATTAATTAAATATATTTTTATGACTACAATCTATGTGAATAATATACTCCATCATCATCAGTCTCTGGGATTATACCTGTTGATGCCAACTGATGACACAAATTCACCGATTTATTAAAATTAGAGTATTATATTCTTAAAAATCATCTTTTGAATGTGGGCCAAACCCAGGACACGGCGTAAATAGAAGCATAACCTAGTTTGGAAGACAAACTCGCCTTAATGTGAATATATCTCTCCGGCCTATCTGTCGTAATTAAGTGCTGGTGGTCAGCAGACAGCATGCATTTCCCTCAGACAGAGAAGTCCAAGATTTAGCACAGCAGTAAGCCCGAGTGTAGTAACCTGAGCCGAGTAACAGGGGCAGATATATTGGGAATGATGCACAGCAGAGAGCAAACTCTTGAATTGCTTCTCACTGACTTTACAACCTGTAGAGAAAGCCATGCACCCTGCAGTGAGCCACCCCTTCCCTGAGGGTGGGTGACGGGCCCTGTCCCTGCCCATCCTCCCCTCGCGGGCGCACCTGCCGGCTGTGCTGGCCAGGTCCAGCTGACGTGCCTGCTGCCTGCAGGGTAGCCGGGATCAGGGGAATTAGTTCTGCTTGCCTTGGGAGGCCAGCCCAGCCGCCACGGTTTCTATTCAAACTCCCCTCCACCACTCAAGCTCAACTGGAACCATTTAGTACCCGCATTGTTCTGTGGTTTTTATTTGTTTCCTTCCACTCAAGCACATGTTAGAAAAGGCGACCCCCCAGCAATCTTTTTTTTTTCCCCCTTTTCACATGACTAAGCGATTATCTTCTTCCTAATCAAAGAGACAGATGAAAAGAGTTTATTAATAAAAGTTCCCCTTCAAGAAGATTGGAAATGAATGATTAGTAAAATACACCCAATTTTACTTATAGACCCCCCTCATAGAGAGGCATCTGTGAAGGGTAGGGATGCCAGAATAGTGGTGGGGACTCAGGCATCTGGAAGCTGTTTGCGATATGGATTAGAAGTCAGGCTGCACATAGATACTGCCTCCAGTCACAAAAGCTTGCTCTGTGGAGGGGAAAAAAATATGCTGCTTGTTTACAGTGCTACTTTTTCCCTTTGCTTGTTATCTGTTTTATTTCTTCCCTCACTCCTCTCTCCCCACACCATTCATGTGCAATTATGTCTGCACCGATACGCCAGCTGGTGGGGTCTGTTAACCATACCCACCACACCAGCATCTAGGAAAAGGGGAGAAGGAAACAGGAGCTGGGCAAACAACACGGCATTGTGCTTGGGACCGGGGCATTATCTGCTCCCTGTTGCCAGGGACCACTGATCAAAACGGGAAAAACAGCTCCTGCACTGGGGAGAACAGACTGAAGATAGTCGTGTCTTCAGCTTGCAGTGTATCCACAGCGTATTTAAAACAGTGGTAAATCACAGACACGTATCTCCAATGAATTTTAATAAAGAAAAGAGTTGAATATTTAAGCAAGTTTAGAAAGAGTGGTGTTTTCCAGACAGGTCTAGTTTTACCAGCATGAGTCTGAGATGTCGCACTATTTACAAGCATTAAACCAGACCATCATAAAAAATCATATGAAACCTGAGAACCATTCTAGGGAATAATTCTATCATACTTGTCTTATGAAACAAAATTAAATACACTCAAAGATGCTACTTTTGAATCTCTCTAGCAATGGGCTTTTCTGATGCTTTCTACTTGTTAAGTTAAAATTTTAGTCTCAAAATCAAATAAGTGAAGAAGTATAAGATAAGTCTGCTTAAATTCTACATGCATACATTAGAACTTACATTAAGAGAGTATCCCACCTGACTGTGAGGGGGCATGGGATCAGGGTTTTAGGCCTTCATTCATCCAGTTTTCCCTCACTCAGAAGAAACAGAATCCCAACCCTAAACTACTTCCAAAAGATGTCATAGAAAATTTTTAAAAATTAAGTTATTATTTTAAATTCAGTTGCTTTCAAATCCAGATTCTCATGATGCATTTAAAAGAAGATAAAATTTCTCCCCTCTCTTAACATCGTATTTTAAAGAAATTGCATTCTGAAGCAAAGGCATTTTTTTAACAGAAATAAAATTAAGCATTAAGCTGCATCTCAAATTCAACTTTCTGCTAGGAACTTCTCTAAAAAAATGCATTTAAGAGTTGAAGGAAAATACATCCGAGGAAAATAGATTTTTGTGCAAGCATATTTCTGAATTTGTCAGCATTTTTAATTATTTGAGAAAGCAAAAAGGTAAATTAATTGGAACACTACTGCAAAATAATTCAAACATCTCCACATAATTACAATTACAGCAGCATCATGGTAGGTCTGTACTATTGCTAATGCTGTAAATAAAGCAGGCCATTGCAGTAAATCCAAAATTATTAGATTTAAACTCATGACAATGTATATTCATTTTAGACCTACTGGATTGTATTAGATATATATTTTAAGCCTCTTAAATGCTTATACATTAGAGGTATAGGGAATCTCTTCTTTTAGAGGAAGGATTGCAGAAAAAAACCATACCTCGTAAACAATATCTTAATGCCATTTATGTGTGTCATTTTACAGAAAACAAAAAAAATTAAAATTATAGGGATTTATTTCCACAGAACAAAATGATGAACAAGACCAGTGTTGTACAGGTTTCTTTAGAATGGGTTTAAGATGATCCCATGACATACAAGTAGAGGGGATTTCACTGGTCACTCCTCATTAGTGCCAGCAAAGTTTTAAATAACACCCCACTATCACACATTCCATATCTGTTAATATTTAGAGAACTCTTTATATAGTATTAGTAGGCTTGTTTATATCAGATTTCCATGACAGTAACAATCTACCTATGCAAGTCTTCTTGAAACAGAAAATCGCAACATATTTAAAACATGTTTAAAACCAAATATTTTTCTATCTGCATAAATCATCTACAATAGACTCAGTACACTATGCTGCATCTTCCCAGATGCAGACATCATGTATACCATTTTTTAAAGTAGCTACTCTCTTCCTTTCTCTTCTTGCAAGTGATGTAAAGTTAAACCCCTCCTTTAACTGGAAAAAAGATGTAGTGCCCAACTAGAGCCACACTTTCAGATTGCTACCACTACAGGAAGCTTCATCGTTAAAGGAAATAATAAAACATTGTCTCAGTAGGTCATCATTGGCCAGGTTTCTGTGAGGAAGTCCTAGGGGAAGGGAGAACAGCCTGGGGTTTGAAATGGTGCTTTTTGGTGGTGTTAATGTTAAAATATGTCTCTGATTCAGATAGAGCATGGGTCAAATAATGACAGGTTTGCAAAACATAAGATATCTAACAATATTCATAATTGTTCAGGCATCTCTAAAAATCTTATCTTCCTTACGCTTTGTCTGCATTCAATGCCTACACCAAGAGGTTTTCCATTTATAAAAGAGCAATTTACAGCTAAGGAACCAGGCCTTTTTTTCCTGAAGAAGAATTGTATCTACAAAAGGAAAAAATGCAGTGGTTGAAACTATTGAAGATAACATTTACTTTCACATCAAAAATATGTTTAGGTTTTGTCTTTGTGGGCTTTTTACAGATAATTTAGAAATTTAATAAGATGAGAGAATTTTTTTAATGGAACAGCCATTTTACAGTTCTTGTGTTTGTTAAGCCATATTGCCTTACCTTTTCAGAACTGTACCGATAAAATAATTTTTAGAAGTGATTTATATTAGCTGAAAACATTTATTATTCTTTGGAGCCACCTAGCTAAGGCATTTGCAGAAAATGGAATATATTATCCCGATTTTATTCTTTCTTTAAATAGAAGTTCTAAATTCAGTATGTATCATGGCTTGATGTGGAAAAAAATATTTTTTGCACAATTTCTGTTCTCTTTAATTCTTTGTTGCCTGGTTTAGACATACTACGTAAATTTGGACAAATGCAGCTGCCTGCACATGTTTAGAGATTCAGACTTAAATGCATGATTGCCTTATAACCATATGCAATACATTCATATATTTTTGACATGCTCCCAAGCAGTTGATTTTGTGTATTTATGGAGTAGATGGAGTATTTGTTTGCATTTTCCTTTCCATTAAACAAAGGCTCCATGATTTTGTTCAACTGCTGTTGAAGCATAACATGTAAATACGACTTAAAATTGCACATGTAAATGGCCATATGCAATTATGGCCTTCTAGTAAAAAAACATGGAATTGATGTGCCTCATTAAATACATACATTTTATAGCAAAAAAAGTTCATAAAACATGTATAGCCCCTACTCCTTTAGTTATTACCATACTATCATTCATATTTCCACAAAACTAAAAAAATGGTTTTGCTTTCCTTGTTAGATAGAAATGTTTTATGTCTGATGACATTTTTTAATCAAAGTTTCAAGCAAAACCACGTAGACTGGATGTGAGTGGTGTAAGTACTGTTGAAACAGCTGAACAGGTGATGATACAGCCTGCTCTCCTATACAGAAAGCTATTTAACTAAACAAATCACTAACCTCAGAAATTACCAACTCTTTAAAAAGGAAAAAAAAGAGCAAAAGAGAGCAAGAGTGAAGCAGAAGAAAAAGAAAGAGAAGAAGGAGAGAACGAGAGAGAGAGAGAAACAGAGAGAGAGGAAGAAAAAGAAAGAAAGAAAGAAAGAGAGAAAGAAAGAAAGAGAGAAAGAAAGAAAGAGAGAAAGAAAGAAAGAGAGAAAGAAAGAAAGAGAGAAAGAAAGAAAGAGAGAAAGAAAGAAAGAGAGAAAGAAAGAAAGAGAGAAAGAAAGAAAGAGAGAAAGAAAGAAAGAGAGAAAGAAAGAAAGAAAGAATCGTATGAAAGAAAAAGAAAGAAAGAGAAAGAGAGAAAGTCAACCCAAGAGTGAAAAAGTTTCTGAAATTAACATCCAGACACACTGAGGTGTTTATATGTATGCATGTGCGTGATGCATGTACGTCCCTACCTGCATCTATGGATGATACATCTAAATTTTGTTTTTTCTGTCTTGACACAGTTTTGTCTGGAGCCTTGCAGTTTCTGTTCAAAGGGAGTATAAGTGAAGATATTTAAAAAGGTACATATTTCACTCTTGTGTGCTTGGCCTGCAACCTCCGTTCTGATCCCCCCTTCTATAAACGATCCCCTCAAGATGATCAGTTTGTCTTCTTCCATGCGTGGATATATCCCACTCTTCCAAAGGCGAAGAGGAGCAGCACAGGTATATCCTGTGGTAAAGACCTTTTGACTGGGAGTTGATCAGCATTCTAATAACATCTGTTTCAGTTGTGAAAGCCAAAGAACAATTGGCCTTATTTCTCTTGAAATATCTAAATAAGATGAAACCTGGACTACTTCCTTAATGTGCCTATGTCCGGATTTAAAAAATAAAGATAAAATTCATGCTATTTCCCTAAAAAGTCTTGTTTAAAAAATTATTATTGTCACTATGTAACCTAACACTTCTCTGTTTTCAAGTATGGTGATTAAGTAGAGAAACCTGTAGGACTTTGTCCTCCGATCCTCCCATAGTCATGAGCACAAAATTCCTTTTGCATTTTACCTGTTTATGTTGCCTTCATATTAGCCAGCATTCCCCAAGTGCTTTGCCATTTTAAGTGAAACTAAAGCAGTAAAGTCTCATTTTTGCTACTTTCTCCCCTCTACATCCCCACACACTGTTATTTATCCAAAACTCTTGAATCATCTAGAGTGACATTAATCTTTCAAGTGGGAAAAAATAAATTAAAGATATTTCTCTAGGGGGAGAAGAGATTATTCTTCACTCCTTCAGTAGTTCAAGCCATAAGACTATTATGGTGTCTGTGTTCAGATATCTGTATTTGTCTACATATATAATTTTGAACACTTTTTAGTTGTAACTTTAACTGAATTTTTTTAATAGACTGTTGACTTTGGATAGACTGTTTAACCATTTCATAGCCTCTAGCATTTTTCCTACATTATTATATGTACTCTTTATCTAATTTTAAGACTAAAATCAGGAAACAACAATGTGGTTTAGTTTGTCTGTGATATTTCTTCTAGTCAAAAAGTGCCAGATGAAAAGTCCTGTGAAAAGTGTCAAGAAGAAAGCAGATTATAGGGCTAAAACAAATGCTTAACCCACTTCAGCTTAACCCAGTGGGTATCTTTTCACCCTCGTCAATGTGAATACCTAGTGAGAATCTCTCTTTTCTGGTGAAGAAACAAGACCAGGTATTGATACCATTTATTAATTTTCATCCAACATCTAGAGTTTATTCTCTGCTTTTCTGCCATCTGAGACAATATAGTCTTTCAAAATTAAAACATAGCAGGATGTTTGAAGTTTTTCTAGTGCAAAAGGTACAAAGACCAAATCCAAATCATTTCCCATCACTCAAGTGCCCCACGGCAGAAGTGACATTTTGATTCCACCAATTAAAATAAATAAATAAATAAATAAATAAATGCTTATAATTTGCAAAGAAAGCTAATTGATAAACGAAGTGTTGCCGATTAGTAGTGGTGCTGGCAGAGTGACATTCCATTATCCCACCAGACGCCTTGCAATCATGCGCAGGGAGTCACAGAGGGAGAGGATCCACGGCAGCTCCCCCCCCTCCTCCCCTGCCCTGACTCCAGGCATCCCTTTCTCCGACCCCTTTGCCAGTCCCGCATCCGCTCTCGTCCCCGTGTGCAGGGTGGAGGGGCTGGCTGCTGTGGTGGCGCGGTGCTGCTTGGGCTGGGTGACAGCCCGTTCTCCACAGACATCGCTGTCAGAGAATCACAGACTTCCACATGTACAAGCGAAATTAACTTCTGTTAGTCTGACATTTTCCGCAATCAATACTCACAGGGTCCTTGTCTCTGGGATCAAAATTCATAAATCAAAAGCAGAAAGCATGAAATAAGGTATTTGATAAATCCATTAACTGAAGTGGAAGTGTACTTCTGTCACACTGTTTAAAGACTACAGTAGTGCTGGCTAAAGGGGGAGAAATCTAACACACACATTAAGTGAAGTGCTGGCTTGTGTTTGTTTGAATATATGGCTCAATCTCACTTGCTGAAGGACTTTATGCCTGGGCAGCAGACAAGTTGGTTTCCCTGGACTCCACACTGCACAGACTGCTTTCAGAAAGCAGAAAACCACCAACTAACCATTTTCTGATGGACAATCCTCTTCTCCCACTCCAGAACAATCCAAGTTAAAGACAAATCCACATTGCAAAATGTAACACCACTTCAAACCACTTTTAATTCACTAAGGCTGCATGAGCTTAATGTGTGGGTCATTTTTAAGGGTTACAGGGAAGTCCAAGATACAGATAAGGACCAAGAAAACTTTTGTTGCATCTTTCAGTCCAAACGTCCAAGTGACTCCTAAAGCCCCGAGGACTACCTGTCAGTACCGTTTGGCATCTAGGAATTTTTTTTGAACAGAGGGCCAAATCCACACCCAGTGTCATCTGATGTGGGTCTCTTCAAGTGACAGTAGTTCTCCAGAAGCTAAAAACGCATCCCATGGTTTACATACTCCTAAAATTTACTATAGAAATATGTACTATATCTGTATTTTTCAGCTGTGATTCATGATATAGAACTAGTGGTAGAGGTTTACATTTGAACACAAATAGCATTATTTTAACAGAGCTACTTTTTAAGGAATATCCTAAGTGTGTTTGCTGTGATTGAAAACAGCAATGTCTGCTTGATACACAAACTGCCTAATGCCCAAACCTTGTATCTATAATGTAATATAAAAGGTAGCAGTAGACAAATTACTTTCATTAGACCATTTCTTTATATCGCTTCAAATACCATTACAATACACTTTCCTTCTTTCATACTGTAAAATGAAGAAAAAACAGCTGCTTTTCTGTAAGACAAAATCTTCTTCAACAAGAATTGCTTCTAAGTATGACTGCATGTTATCAACAAAACTCCTATTTTATAGTTTCTGAAATCAGTAGAACAATATTTTCAGCACATCTCATTCTATATTTGGTCTCTACCTATCAATGAATAGTTTGATTTTGCTTTTCTCTAATTGCAAGCTATCCAATAATTAGAGCAGGTTTTTTTTCTATACAAATCTTTTGTCTTCTAAGTCTGTCAATAGTTGTGATTTTCTAAGAGTCTGAATCTACTCTAATAGACCTATGAGAATGACTTTTTTTGCTGTTATGTACATTCAATAAAGTTTTTCCCCTATCACTTAAAGGATTCTATTACTTTCTTTTCTGCTCTGCATAATACATCTCCCCTTGAGAAAACTCATGTTAACAGAATAGAAGTCTGCATTTACTTTTAGATAATAAAATTATTGGGCATGTCTGGCTTACCTGACTATTTATAGTTATAGCATCACCCTTATCATAGAACCATTCTAAAACTAAAATGTTCTCAGTATATTGGCCTCTGATATTTACTACTCTACAAAATATCTGCATGTGTGTTTTTTCATCATTCAGGGAGTCTCAGCTGAAAATCTTTGGGGAGAAAAATTTTTTGGGTTTTGGTTACAATCAACATTTAACCCTATTTCTCAATTTTTTTTCTTTTTCATGAACCCTGGGAATCCTGACTCTGTGTCTTCCCATGGTGGGAGCTGAGAAGCCACAGCAGCCATTCATCCGTTGTGGCTTCCCAAGCAATAAGATCCCCACTCCTTCACACAGTCAATCTGATTCTTGGTCTGCCTGGCTGACAGGTGACTGGCAGGGTGAGCGTCCTGGGAAACTGAAGAGGCAGACAGTCTATCCGCTGATGGAAAACCAGCCAGCCAAATGCCATTTTTATCTTCCCCAAAACTGTCCTGTCAGAAATATGTGGCTTTTTTTTTTTTTCCTGCATGAAGGAAATTTGTTTTCCATTCAGTTCCTTTCAGCGTTTGTTACCAAAGAAGGAACCTACTATTACTGAGAGAGCTTTCACTCACTTAAACACAAAATTCAGTTAAGTTCACTCACAGCAGAATACCAAGCAGATTACCTTGTTTAGGACAGTCAGTATAGATGGGAATTTAGGACGTTTTCAGATCTCAATCCAGGACCATTAATTGATCCACACCTCTCCAGAAGGGCAAGTACCTAATTAAAAATAGGGTAGAAAGGAGAAACCATTTATGTAATTCTTTTTTCTTCTCTCCCTGCTGCAAAGTTGACTTCTCAATTTCCCAGTCAAACCAATCTGAGGTAAACTCCTTCCCTTTGCTTATCTACCCCATTGACATACAAGACATTTAAGTCTAGGGAACGTGATGCTTCAGTGCATAGTTGATTCTCATAATATCTTCATATCTATATCTCTGCAGAGCCACTTGGGAGAGTGTATGAAAAAATACTCTCAGAAGCAATCATACTACCTAGCAAGCAGCTAACAAGTGCATATGTTTCAGCACTTTTCAAGATATATGTAAAGATACAGCGTGGTTTTAATTTTTACCAGAACTGCATCTTTCCAGTGTTTTTTCAGTCCTCTGTAAAGCAGGGTGGTCTGTAAATTTTTAGACCATTTCCTGTAGAAAAGGAGACGCAATTTCTGTTGATGTTATCCAGCACAACATGATAACATTATTTAGGAATGGTATAGTAAACCCAGAAATCTTTCAATAGAAACTTACACTGGCTAGCAGGGTTGTGACTTGAAGAAGCATAATTTGTTGTGGAATTTAAGAACATGATCAGACAAACTATTTATAAATGCATCTCATAAACTGAATTAATATTTTTTTATATGCTTTTGATGCCGCATGAAATATTTTAGCGGTTGTACAAATAGACAACAACAAGTCAGGTACTTACAAGTCTTTTCAGACTTATTCAATAAAACAGTGAATTCCTCCAACAAGAAATATTACTTCAAAGATCTTGCACTACTGAAATATGACAAATGAAAAAGTTAAGCTTCTAAATGTAATGTCCCAGGAAAAGGATCTTCTGCATTTCATTCAAAAAATAACTAAAATATCACGACAAGTGAAATGGGAATAATTTATTTTTTCTTTACAGAAACCAAATAAAATTATACCTATAAAACTAGTAGCAACCTATCATTACAAATAGCTTGGGGTTTTTCTGTTCAGTTTGAGAAAAATATTCTGCTACCTCTTTGATTCTAGTAATGAATACTACTTCCTTCTCGTAAGCTTTTTTTACTCTTCAAAAGGGAAAGCCCTTTTTTAATTTGAGGGGATGTCTAATAGTATGTGTTGATTATAAAAACAAAAAAAAACCACCTTATATACAATCATGGAATAGTTTGGACTGGAAGGGGCTTTTATGGGTCTCTTTGTCCAACCCTCTTACAGTGAGCAGGGACATCTTCAACTATACAGTTTCAGTAATAAATCTTTTTAAACTATAAAAATTGTATTATTAAATACTTTTCACCAGTACTAAACATGTGCTTCCTGCTATAGTCCCTAGAAAATCTATTTGACAGCAGCAATCACTAATATCAAAACATCTTCTGCTTTGCTTGTATTTTCTTATATGGGTTTCTCTAGCACACTGAAAATAAAATACAAGACAGATGCTTATAATCTATGTAAATGCTGAGACCTTTTTAAAAATAGGAGGGAAAGAGAAGAGTCGTATTGCAACACAAGTGCAGAAGAGCTCCAGTAGTCAGAGTATTTGTCACTGAAGAGTCAGAAGAAGATTAATTAGGTAATGAAAAGATTCATTATGAAAGCCTGTACCTCCATGTGATGCAGAGGGAGTTTCTCCTTGGTTCTGGAAGATCAGAGATGAGACCATTTTCTTACCCTCTGTTCTAGGCCCCTTTAATTAAAATTCCTAGAAAAGACAAAGGTGTAGGATTTTTATTTGGGATTTTTTGTGTGTCTGCTGCTAGAAAGCAAGTAAGTTCATCTGGTATCCACCCATATTTCTGAAAATCTTCCCATTTTTCTTTTCTGTTTCTCCAAACATACTTTTTCAAGCATCTTTATGCCTCCATTTTGCAGGAGAGAGCATCCATGTATCTATTATAGCTTCCGTCATGTTCCCTGAGCTTTTCCTTGAATAGTCTCCTCTTGATTACTGTGCCAGATTACTCCCAGCCAGAGTAGATGAAGAGAACCAACATATATAAAAATAATTACCCTCTCTGAAACGTGTTATAGTTAATGGCTCTTAACTGTGCCTTACAGCTTTCCTAAAATTTAAACGTAATATGCTGGTTCTCACTTGGCAAGAAATATGAGAAGCTATGAAGAGTCTTTCATTCGTATTTCACTGGACATAGCTGTTCTAAAAACACATGAACAGGTCAATTTTTTCTTTGCTATACTTTTGCTTTCTGACATGAAACAAAGGAATAATGGTGAACCATTATTTCAGCATCTACAGTATTCCCTAGCCAAAGTGCAGGGGTTACATCAGTACTGAAATAGCGATATCCTAGTCATTTAGGGCAAGGCTGCTTTGTTTTCTTGTATGTCATACTCCATTATGACTTTTGAACTGCCTAGGTTTCCACAAAGCATGCTAATTTAATATCTTAAGGCTATGGCAGTCATCTAAATGTCCATGGTATAGTAAAAAAGACAGCTTTTTTTTTTTTTTACTTTACTAGAAATAGTTTTTCAGAAGCAAGGATGAAGAAAATGTTTGCCTTACTATTTTTACAACTAAAACAAAGCTGCAAAGCTACAACAGATCTTTCTCTGGAAAAGGCTCTCTCCTATGCCTTTGGAGGCAGGAGAATGCCAGGGAAACTTTTGGAGTTACACTTCCCATTCTGTCCCAGCACACAGTTCTGTGACCAGTTTGCAAATGCTTACAAGACACATCAGGAGCTGTGTTGTTTAATTGCCTTTTTTTTGCACTTAACACAGTTCACAGTTCAAGCAGTGATGAGAAACCATAAATCTGACATAAATCCTAGTGTGTATGAAGGTAATATGCTAGTGCTTCTTGCCTCTTTCTCCTATCCCTAAATGAGTAGTTGGCAAGTTTGATAGCCGACTATTAAGAGAAGATTTTAATAATAAGGTATTTTAAGCCAGCAACAACAAAGCAGATGGGAGTCCACAACATCAATGTAGCAGTTGCAAGCACCTGAACTCATTACCTGCTCCAGCCTCTGGCTCAAGCAGAAAGAAGGGAGATTGGTAAAGTGTGAGAGCTATTTGCAAACATTTTAAAGTACTGTGGTTCCAGACCTGAATTTGAATGGAAAGCTGTGAGAGAGCTATGTGAGAGGTTTAACAAGCTGGGTATGACAAGCAGAAGAGGAGCCAGTCTTTATTTGCTAAACTGGTATTAAACATAAATTGGTAATACCAGCCAGAGGCTTAGTCCCTCTCATTGAAACTTTCTAGCCATTTACTAACTACCTCAAGGAGCACTGCCTTTTGCTAGTTGAAACATTTACATTGCCACACACCAAACCAGATTCAGGTGGAACTGAACATGATCTCAAAAAAAAAAAAAAAGAAAAAAAAAAAGACAAAAAAAGAGCAGGTTTTAATGTTTTTCAGTTTCTCGATTCAGTTCCCTAAGCCACGACAAAAATTTTACTCACAAAAAAAGAGACTATGGGAAGAAGCCCAATGCAGAAACAAGTGTTGGGTGCAAAGAGAGGAGGAAACCTTCCTGTTGGCAGAGCTTCTGCCTATGCCAGCTAAAAGTCACCACAAAACTTGTTTGTGCTTAAAAAATCATAATTAGAGGCTAGTCCTGCTCTTGACACTAATCCTGAGCCTTTCTTTATAGCCACATGTTGCTCTGCAATTGCTATGGAGTCTTTGCTTCCAAGGGTGCTGCTTTCTCTCACCAGGAGACACTCTGCAGGATGAGGCAGTTTCAAAATACAAAATTGAGCCAGATCAAGTGTATCTAATCCTTACAAGGCCTTACTGCATGCTAACTGAAATTAAGATTTCGGAAATAAATGGGAATAAAACTGCAAGAGAATCATTTAATTCACTTATTGATGCCTACAAGGTAAAGTGCACTTTTCTCACCATGCTTATCTTGATAACTATATGCTGACTTAATTTTTCTTCCTTTAGGTAGTCTAATGTTTTAAAGGCTTTTTCCAATTTGTGATTGTATATTTATTTCAGCTGATACTCTGTGAACCACCTGAGCGCATTTAAATGCCATCTACCACATAACAAACACTGATTTCCTGCTAGGAGATGAGGGAGCTGCAGCAGTTACACTGTGTTATTGTACCACAGTGGCAGGCTGCCAATATGTTCATTCACATTTGTAAATTCTGTCTCTTCTGTAAAAGAATAACAATCATATGTTATTAGAACTGAATACTTCGGTAAAATCTCAAATGTTTATCCAAGACAGTTGTATCATCTTCCTTGAAATTCTGTGATGGAACATTCCTCTGTTATACAAACAGGGACAAAATAGACACAAAAATAAATACCTGATTATACATTTAATTGTAATGGGTCTTTTTCTATGTCAGGGAAGCACTTTACTGGTTACAAAAAAAAAAAAAAGGCAAGCAAGCCCTAAATGCTGTGTGGTACTTCATGGATTTTTTGCATGTTTGGAGGACTGTTCTAGTTAAGTCACATCTTTTTCACAGAAACAGAGAATAAGTTCATCTCTTCTTTTGAGCCAAGACCTATGAAGATTCTTTTAATAAAGTGACAACTTTCAGTTTCTGTGTAGACCTGCAACGATGCAATTGCCTAGGAAGGCTGCTATTGTTACAGCTACTGTGTAGATAATGAATGAGTGCGACACAAGATACTAGTGAAGTGGAAAACAAGGGATTGTTGGCACAGTCCCCATGTTCTCTTTACAGGACAATTAGAGACACTCGGCGTTGTCAAAACACTTTTCAAGATTTAGTCACAAGATGGAGGCAATCTATTTGTGATTGCTATTGGCAAAAGGTGAACTTGATTTTCTAAAAGTGTGCGAGTGTTTTAGCATAATTAGTTCGAAATAAGAAATGTTATCTGTATTTATTAGAATTTCATGACAAATAGAGATAACAAATTAAATGCAAATAAGTTTTCTATCTGTGTCATTTCAAAGTTTTCCTTTTCTATACAGTGGAATTCAGACGGATTCTGCATATAATGGACTGCTTGTAGTGAAGAAAAAGGGACTACATGCTTGGGCAGTGCTCCCTGGCTCTTGCTCCACCATATCTCAGGATATGGTGTGCATGCCAACTCATCGTCTATCACCTGCATCTCTCTCTTAAACAAGCCGAGGTGAAATATAATAAGCAGTGTGCATACAGTTCTGAAGTACAAATCGTTTGCACAATTATCTCTTTTCGTTATGCACACAATATTATTAATTTTTAATTGGTTTATACCTCCTCTAAGCAAGCCTAGAAAACCATATCCCTTGTTCAAACTCTTGCTTTTTTTTCTCTACTGTTAAGGTCTGTGCCTTTAACACATGCTGCTTTTATTATAAACCTAATCCTAAGGCTAAGAATAACTTGTTTCTCTAAAAGACAGCTTTATTTATCAGTCAGGAGCTATCTAAGCATCTAAGAACCATGCTGCATTTCTTAGTCTTCAGACTGTGGCTGCAAGGGTACTTTAAATCAGGATCTTCGGTTGGCAGCAGCAGCGGATCATCTCAGTGGCAACTGGCACGGACCTTGTTTAAGGCTGACTCTTTGAAGCACAGCGTGTGTACTGCCCCTGCACCCCTTTGCTTTCTGCAGGGTAAGCTTGCCACCATATGGAAACCACATGGATTACTTAGTGGAGGTCAGGCTGATGCTGATAGCATAACTAGATTTTCTGTCTCAATTGTAAGAAGTTTGATGGAAACGAAAATACACAGTACAACTACAGGAGAGGAAATGTGGCTCTTTGTGAACCCCCTTTTGTACTTTAATACCAGTCTGAGCCATCCATTCAAGGCTGAGTCCTGAATGGATATTAGCTAAGCATTTTTATGTTAAGGACAATCAACTCTGATCAGTGGTTTCAGTAAGTACAAATGTTGAAAACATCAGATGTGGATACAAATTTGGTGTTTGACTTTCCGTTTTCTTCCCTACTTGCCCTAAAAAGACAGATCAGACTCCAAATCTGGTGAAATTGCTTAAACAGCTCCATTTTATATAAAGCATTAACACCAGATTTACAGAGGGGTAATCTAGTTCTAACTTTCTCTAGAGTGCTCAATATTTTCCACACAAACAATTTAAAAAGTTATTTTGCACTTGGAATCCAAATATATTACTTGTAAGGGCATGACACAAGAATTACAATCACAATTAATGGCATGTCAATACTTTTTAAAGAAAAATATTGATGTCCAATGGGTAATCAGGCACTTACTAGATACTATGATCATCTTTCAATGAATGCCATCCATCTAAACTGGGCACTCAAATTACACCAAAGTTTTGGAGATTAAAGTATGAGATAAAATGTGGAATAGAACTGAACTAGACCATATAGAATAGGCAAATTACTATATCCTGCAGATAACACCTTTAGGATATACTTCCATGGTTGATAAAAATGGCAAAAATGTTACTGAGCTTTCATATGAGTTGGAATGAGGTGACAAGTGTCTTGCTCCTTTTTTCTTCCTCATAATTTTCCCAAAGGAAAAAAATTCACTAGCCTATTTTCCTCATTATATATGTCAACATACTAAATATAGCTATGTTTTCACATACAGGATAAACGTGTATCCATCTTCAGCATTCTGCAGTATGATTTCAAAGATGTTTTTGCTATGACGTTTTCCCATAACATAAAGAACATAAATAATAAAGAATAGCACTTGATTAGATTAATCAAAATTTACTACTTTGATTTGCAACCAGAAATGACCATCCTCTGAAAATATCAGAGATAATCCTCAGCTGCTAAGTACCATGCAGCTGCTCACTCACATGCTCCCCTCTGGTGGGATGGCTGAGAGAATCAGAAAAAAAGATAGAACCCAGGCTGAGATAAGAACAGTTATTAATTTAAGAAGAAGAAGAAGAAGAAGAAGAAGAAGAAGAAGAAGAAGAAGAAGAAGAAGAAGAAGAAGAAGAAGAAGAAGAACAAGAACAAGAACAAAGGGAGATAATAAAAAGAGAGTAAGGAATAAAAACCAAAAGAAACAAGTGATACACAATACAACTGCTCAACCCCCCGCTGACTCACGCCCAACCCAGCACCCAGTAGCAATCAGCCCTTCCCAGTCACCTGCCCCCAGTTTATGTGCTGGGCATGATGTTCTGTGTTCTGGAATTTCCCTTTGGCCAGTTTGGGTCAGCTGTCCTGGCCATGCTCCCTCCCAGGTCCTCGTGCAGCCCCTCACTGGCAGAGCACGGGAACTTTTCCCAAACTTGCCAGTGATTTATGTGTATTTTTAACTCTAAAGCTTTTAAGTCAGTGGCATAAAACTGCTCCTCCCAAAAAGCAACAGACGCTGTCAGTAGGTCGTGCCAGCAGTCAGGCAATTGACAGAAGCAGCTCTTCCATGTACCTGTGGCAGAGGGTAAAGGGCACCAGGTATCCCCATACTCGTGGACTGCTGTGTGTGTCATGACACCCAGGGCAAGGCTTCACACACTCAAGGCTTCATTCAAAGAGCATCATACTGGATTCCTGCAGTCCACTGTTCGTGAATTTTTATTTTTTTCTATTAATTCATGCACAGATATGTTTCAGTGCATGAGGACTATCAGACTGCCATATAATTTTCTAAGAAATTGAGGAAATACTATGATTATCAAATTGAAGAGGAAAATAGGAGTTAGTGAAAGGTATGATTATAACACAGTCATGTTAAACTCTTGGTGACACCCATTTTTATCTTTTAAAATAACGAAGATGGTGAAAAGACTTCTGAAAACTTTACCATTTCCATGTTTTTTTTAGAATGAAACCGTGAATATAAATTAATTAGTTATAAATTGTTTTCTTCTAAAAGCACCAGATGACTACCACGTGTTTTTCAGTTGTATTTTTAAAAATAATTCTCATCTTGGTCTGAAGACATTTCATGCAAAAATATCTGAAATATCTTTCAAGTACAGAAAGAAAGGAAACAACCTGACAATTTGTAAAATTCATTTTTTCCCCTCCCATCACTGAAAAAAACCAAACAAAACCCTTTATTCCTTCCCTGGAAGATTTTTCATTAAAAAAGATTTTTGCCTGGAAGGGACAGGTAATGTTTCTCAATTTTAATATGTTAATTAATTGCCAGATTATAATTTCTATGGAATTGAATTTGAATTCCATATTAATATTTAATTAATTAACTAAGATTAATTTAATTGTAATGAACACCAACACATTTAATGATGATTGGTTGCTTATTTTTAAAAAATGCATAATAAATATTCTAATTTTCTGAGGATTGCTGTTGACAATTTCATTTTGTTTTATTTGTGTATCAGCTGAAAAAGCACCTTGAGGGATATTTCTCACCTCACCTCATTGACTGTGGCTGCTCTTTGGAGAGGCTGAAAAATTTTCACTGTGTTTTTAAGCATTGTATGATTTTGAACCTCAACTTAGTTTTAAAACTTGTCTAACTTCACCAAAATTAGTGATACTTTCCCAGATTTGAACTGCCATGGAAGAAACAAAAATCTTTCCTGTGGAAAAGAAATGAACTAGAACTTTGCCTTTTCTGGGGGACAGAAGTAGAGGAAAGGACAAATCTAGGCTAACAAAACCAAACAGTAATGCTAGGAAATAATTTCAGAAACTAAAATCTTGTAGGGTCTCAACGCTGAGAGAGGATCTGTAACTCTTCTGCATGCAACTTGCCTTCTTTACACATTTTGCCACTATGTTTTTATCCCCAGCTTTCAGTTGAATCAGCGGCACTGACCATCACTACAGGCTTTTTCACATTATGTCACTACTTCTCAGAGCAGCACTAGTTAATTCAATGTTCTAAATGCAGTGAAAAGGAAAGGAAGAAAACTAAACCAAATCAAACAGATCACACCCATAAGCTAAGTGAGCTGGAGTAAAAGATCACTCTTCAAGCAAAAAGCAGCAAGGTGTAGGGACAAAATCTTGAGAGGAAACACCCGATACTACTGAATCTGTGTGCTCATAATCTCCCTGACTAAAAGGGGTTACTCTTTTTAGAGGGGAATGCACGATCTCTTTTCAGTCCCAAAAATCTCAGCTCGAAAATGACTCTGGGTGCCCACATCCCATTATTAGCGCACTGCTGGTAATGTCTTTGGTGCCCCCTTGGATTTGCCTATGGTTGTTGATTCGTCCCACTGAAGGCTGCAAAAGAAAATAAATCTACACCCTTTTTGGGTTTATATTCTCAATCCTTTGTCCAAAAAGCGAGAACTAAAAAAGGTTCCTTGGAGAGACAAACTCTAAAAGAGCTATTCAAATACTCTGCCACGGGTAAGATATCCTTCCAAAAATACACTAAAAATATTCTGCTTTCTTAGCCTAATCTTTACTTCTCAAAACTTCTCTGAGGAAAAAAAATGTTATGAATCATTACGTATTGATTGCCTTAAGTGCATTTCTTAGAGTGTGATAGCACAGAGTGATCATATCTGCTCACAAAAAGTAGTGTAAGCAGATGCCTACCTCAAAACCTATCTTTATTATTTATGCAATTAAGTGTGTGGCTGCATAAAGCTCAGTGCATATGAGCAGTAATATTACACCATCCTGACGTGGGTTTCACTGCTGTATAAATGAAGCCCATATTAAATTTACAAAGGTTACAAAACCATTAGCACTGATGGCTTTTAAGGAGTAAACGTTCACCATGACTCACACTTTGTTCATTTGTGCCATTTGGAAATTAAGTATTCTTAATTGCTGTAATGCACCGCAAGTTCCAACGCTTCTCAGCGACTGAAGCACGTAATTCCCCTGAAATTTGAGTAAAGTATTCTAATTGATTAATTGAGTTTTCTTGTAAGATTGTGCAGGAGTTTTAGATGCAAGAAGGTTATCCTTGTTCTATGTAACATAAAAATGCTTGAACCTGCAATATAAAGTAATGTTATAGGTGCTGAGTGAAAGTACACAGCAATACAGTCTAAATGAGATGACCATTTTTGCTGGCAACAAGTGTGTTGTACTTTACATCAAACATGCACTATGGGAGGTGAGAAGAGATAAAAGCTTTTTTTTTTTAATGCCATTTAACATTTGCTGTCAACCTTGTGCCTTGTGTTGCCTGTCATTTATACAATCAATTTTTGTTTTGTTTTTGTTTTACTCGGTGTAATGCTTCTCACTGCATAAAAACAAGGAGAAAGAAAATCCTGACATAAACAAACAAAAAAATGTTATGGAGATTCATCAGTGTTAGGTAGACTTCAAAAATGGGGAAAGAAAGAGTGAGAAAGGTCCTTTCCAACCCAAGCCATTCTAGGTTCCTATGAAAGAAAGAAAGAAAGGGAGAAAGTAAAAGAGCCAAAAAAAGAAGAAAACACCCCCCCACACACAAACTACAGTTTACTTTTTGCATTAAAAAACGCACTCCTTAACAATCAAGTTAGCAAAGTAAAATACTAGCAAATCCATACTGTCACCAGTTGATTGAACTGGCCCAAACCCAGACCAGATACAGGATGACCCCTCAAGTTCCCTTACTATTACAGAGGGCTACTTAAACTGATTGTACTCCAGGCTTTACAATATAGGACCTAAAATACAGACATGGACTCCGGAAATTATTTCATATGTCAAAATAAGTCCATCTGAATATCAACTGATTTTGATGGGATTTTTCTTACTAGATTTTGCCATTCTTTCTACAAAATGGTTGAATTGCTATTGAATTTTGAGGTAAAAGAAGTGTTAATATTTCCAGTGTGTCACAGGCCATTAAAAACTTTACATTATAGAAATAGTAAAAGTTCATGTAAAATATAAAGCTTTGACCAAAGCTTTCAAAGGCATGGCAACCAATAAAATAACTACATGTTTTGTCTATGTTTTAGCTGAAATGTGACTTCGACTATAAATAAAAATTTCCTTTGACAGCATTTGCTGCCTTTTCTCACATTTAAGAAAATGGTCCGCAGCTTCCCCTGGGTTGTTGCACAAATCCAATCTATCTTAAGCAAATTTCAGAGGTCTAGAAGGATTTCAGGGAACATCTTTTCTCCTCCATTCCCCTTCCCATTCCTTGCTTTCCTTTCCTATGCCTTTGATTCCCTCAGAACCATGCTGAAAACACTTGTTTAAAAGGAAAATAATACCTCTTTTAGTGTAGGGATGTTGATTTGTTGCTCTCCCACAGCTTTTGAGGGCACTAAGTTTACAGAGGGCTGGGTTCAATATTTATTTACACATTCTGCTGAACTGCACTCCAGTTACTCACAGAGTAGGAAAAGGGCAAGCCTTTTCCTTTTTCCACCTCCTCACAAGTCTGGGTCTCTGAGAAATGTCTCACTGCCCTCCCTCCCTTCACTGTTTCAGCCAGGGAGGTGGTTGAGATGCCTGCAAAGGTCTCCCTACTCCCTCATTTTGTATGAACAATTGTGCTTTAAAGCTACTTGAAGGAGTATTATAAAATGACAGGAGTGTCTGCCAAGACCAACATTTGCCTGGTAAGGTGTTTATCTGACTCTTCACTACATATTGTTAAAACCCTGATGGTTTGAAGGGGTACTTTTGGTTTTGTTTTGTTTTGGGGATTTTTGGGATGCACACAAAACACATTTCTCTGCCTCATGACAGAGTTTGATGAAGTTTATTGCAGAATTCCAGGTTGGGCTTCTGCTGTATGAGCCTGGAAAACCCCAGTTTGAGCTAAGAGATCATTTGAATTACAGGTGTGAAGCTGATGCTTTCTTTGTTGCAAATGTTTAATTCTTTCTTCTTCCACTTCCTTTCCCTGCCTCTCTTTTGTTGCTTGATTTTTTCGTATCATTTCTGAAAAAAATACATGCTTCCCTTTCTTCACATGGAGTTTTTTCCTAACAACGCCTGCCTCTCTGTCACACCAGCTCACAATTTGTATCACCCAATACACTAAGGGCCACAATTCATTTCAGTCATGGTTCAAAGCTATCCTGAAATAATCACAAAGTGACACTGTGAAATTACTGTAAAAAATTGTGCGGCGGTGTCATGACATTTTATAATTGAGACCTCTAGTACTCATAGCTCTATCAAAGCCCATAAGGAGGAGGGGAAAAAATTGTGTTTTGACAGACATAGCAGCTTGAGATGTGCAAGCAAGATTGTATAAAGTCAGCCATGTAGAAAGTTATCGGATGTTCCAGTTTGTGCCCCCATGAAATTGGCACAAATCATCTGGATTTGACTTCAGGAAGGTGGTTAGGAGTAACATGAGAGAGTAAACGAGAAGGTAATGGCCACTCAATGACTTAACCTGTGTCACAGGGCAACTAATGTGTCAGCAAAGAATCAAATAAAGATGAATGAGCTTATCAGAGGACCATGCACTGCCTCATTGGGTCCAATTTAATTAAACAAAGGAACTGTTCATATAGAAAGATTAATAGAGCAACCATATACAGTAACTGCTATAAAAGTATATCAGAGAAACACATAAACAGTTACAAGTAGCTGCTATGCAAAATTTTCTCTCATAATATTGATGAAAATCATCAGGTGACCAGAATCATTTGACCAGCCATACATGTCTTGTTGGTAAAGGTCTGAGCTTACGTGTCATTCACAACAGCTGAAGATGCTGCTTGTATGAACCAGCTAAATGGTGATAAATGGAAATTTGCCTATTCAATCTACTCTAGAGCTTTCTCTGAGTGTGTGAAACTCTTTGGGGAATGACTCAAGCATGTCTCCCAAAGGAAATGTTGCTATATGAAGTCACTTCCCTTGCATCAGAATACTTCTCTGGATAAGAAAAATATTTGGCTTTGGTCACAGCGTAAGTACATTTAATTACCCAGAAAAAAAAAGAATTAATATCAAGAGAACTTGGAACGACCAGCCTAGCAAATAATTTACTGGTAAGAAAAGTGGAGTGAAGAAGAGGAGGTTAAAAGGAATGAGATGCAGAATAAATCAAGTTTATTTAGAAAACATAAACTTAAGGTAGTAGTGTTACACTTTTGGGTTGTAAATGCGATTTCACAGTTAGGTACTTTCAGTTTGATGGCATCAGTTTTGTAGTCTGAACCATGACATGTCATTGCAAGGCAGCACAGTCCAGAACCACTCAGCCTTTGTTTGAATATCACCAGGTCTAGGGCAGCATAGTATCTTCTATTTGAAAAGTAGGGCAGAGGTATTAAGCGACAGAGCTTCGCCATGTTAGGAGAGGAAATATGGAACTCCATATTAGTGTCTGTACAGTGGCAAAATTTCTCCATTGCAATGTGAAATGACAGGAAGGAAAGTCCTTTCTTCGAGGTAGTGAGGGGTCTCTAGATAGTAAAAGTGCTGGAGTACTGTCTTAGAATTCTTCATTCTTGGAAGGAATTACTGATTTTAAGACAGGAATTTGGATCCTCAGAACCAAAAGAGCCAAGTGAAATGAAATGTTCAGGCAATTTTACCTGTGGTTCAAACTCCAACCTTTTTTCCTCTCCTATCACTACATCTACCAACCTATGCAAGAGCTGCAGTTTTTTACTGCTCTAAATAATAATAGCTGCAGCAGCAGCTTGTATGTCTTTTTACTTAGCACAGAATGGGATCTTTCAAGAGACAGTAATGTTTCACGAGTTTTTACCATCCTTTCCCCATTCTTTTCTTTGGACTGAGTTAATAGAAACACCATATGTATAAGCACAGCATTCCCAACAGCCTCTGAAATTTCATGTAGTTTTCTTCCCCTCATTCTAGGCATGCCTGGCTGTCTTGAGCAAAAGTATGCATTTACTACAGAAAATACCACAAATACACATCACTGAAAAGTTCCATATCAACTGCAAATTAGAAGAACGTAATGGAAGAGGAATAAAAGTTCAATACATTCAGTTCTAGTAAATGAAAACTTACATTCTAATGCTGCAAAGAATTCAAAGTACTGTACTTCATTTTCAGGTGGAACCTGTTACATTGAAAGTTTTGGATTGTAAGGACTGCCTCAGCATTACCTTTATCCTCCTTCTACCCTGTAAGGTGAAACAAGTGCTGACCTACATCAGATGTTTCAAAAGAGAACTTTTAGCTACTCTCTTCCATCCAGAAGACTGACATGGAGAGGTGGGCAGGGAAGGGCAGAACTCAGAAGTGTTTACAAGTTACAGGCCAGCCTGGCAGGTCCAACAGGCAGTGGAGGAAATGGGCTGTGGGTATGTACCAGTTGTTCTTGTCTGCTGCTCATCCAGACACAATGGCTGGGCAAGTCTCCAGGCAGCACCTGGGAGTGCATCCCTTTAGGAACAAAGTCAACCTCCACCTGGCCTTCCATGGGAAGCAAGGTAGGAAATGTCTTCAGAGCATTTGCCTTTTAAATTGTACCTAAGGCTTCTTCTACACATCCACAAGAAGACATAACTTCTCTCCTCTCTCTCTGGCTCTTCTGATCTTTTGGTTTAAGAGTCACTTCCCATGTCATGTTTAATGGTACATCAGCATGTGCATGAATAAATTGAGTTCAGACAAATAGGAATATTCTTAGCTGGGATTGTTCCCTCAAGAAATATGTTTAAGCCAGATTTTTGGCTGCCTGCAATTTATCCTACTGTTTGAATGGCACAATGCCCACTCGTAGGCTGGTCAGAGCTTAGGGCATAATTGTCAACCAACAGTGGATTAGATGTGCAGTTTCACTACAGTGGAATTTATATTTCCCCTGATGCAAAAATCCTTACTTTTTGCATCATTGAACAGTGCAACCACCAGTTTCTTTCAGAGTGACAAAGGTGAATCATATTCTAATATAAATTACAAACCAAACAAAAAATTGAAAATAGAGGAAGAAAAAAGTCATGAAGAAGCTATAACTTGATGAAAATACTGGCTGTTTAATGGGAAATCCCTGAGCACCGATGAAATTGCTGGCAATTTATATAAGAGGAAGAGTCTAAAAGACTTTAGTCACTAGTGAGGTGTGAAAAAGAAATGGGGGAATGAGGAGCAGTTATATTCAACTCTTGTGCTTATTGCTGAGGTGGGATTTTAACAAAATGAGCATATGATGTATTTTACAAGATTTTCTTTACTCCTATCAAACACACCAATTATGCGACAATAAGATTAAAAGAAAATAAAACTTTCTTCTCAGCTGCTGCCTATTTAAGATATGAAACAAAACCAACACAATGGTGCCTTGGGCTGCTGTAGACAGAAATACAGAAATTTGGTCCAATCGTACCAGTACAGACAGTGAACTTGCACGTTTTCCTTTAAGAGACAGTCGTTAGTACAGTGTTGTCTGAGAGAATCTGCTTGCATGACTCATTGCTCCTCCAGTGAATGCTCCATTTAGACATTTCTGCTTTGTCAGTCCAAGACACCTTCTGTAAATAGGTGCAGCAGGACTATTCATTTCATTTTGCAGGGTGAGCCATGTGCACTTAGTGGTGGCACCATTGTTTTCCATATGGCTGGAGTTGCCCCAGCAAGGACTGTATAAGGAAAAAAACAGGCCATGTCCTCTTTCCCTGATGACTGAGACACAATGTGCACTGTCCCCCTCACCACATGCAACACCAGGGATTCAAGGCCACAGTGGTGGTTTTCTTCTTTGTTTTTGATGGGCCTGATCAAGAACTTGTTCCTGAATAAAAGTGTATTTACTCTGAAATGAACTAACACATGCTAGTAGCAGGATTCAGCTACTTCTCCTCCCTCTCTCCTCTCAAAAATTGGAGGGCTGGATCCTAAGAGGATGAGATAAAGTATGTCTTGTAGGACATGGTAAACAAGAGAGCTTTCTCACTTCATTTCATAGGATGCTTAGTGGGAACATTAACCCGGGATGTGGAAAGTCATGTTCAATTATTTACTGTTAAGGGGACTTCCTCCCAGGACAGTAATGTGATGAAGATATGATGAGTAATGTAAGAAAAGGCACTATCATTCTCCCTGTGGTAGCTACTCTGTGTTGCATATATTTAAGTAGGGTCTGGAACAAAAACCTTCCAATTGTTTTTCAGAAGGATGTCCTCATTCTGTTGCCCCATGAATTTCTGAGAAATCTATTGTGAATCGAAAAGTTGGCAAGAGTTTATTTTTCCCACTCTCCAAAAGAGTGTCCTAACCTCTAAGCCAATGATCATTTGCAGATAAGTGTCTTTAAGAAAGCTGGCATATTGCTCCCCTTCATAAACTATCCTTCGTTCTGTGCTCCATCAACGTGTGTGGGACATCCCTGGCTGAGAGTGACTGCATCAGACCAAGCAGGTGATTTTCCCAGGAAAGGCTCAGTCTTTTCTAGCAGAAACATTCCAACCAGTATGAAATAGTGCCAGGAAAACTAGCTCTTTATCATATGGGCTATAATATTTCCCTGCTCTAAGGGGAGAGTATATGAAGAGGGAGAAGTGCTACAATATGGACAGTTACCTTAATCAGTGGGCAAATGAATTAAAAAAGGAAATGTGGACAAGCCCTGTGTCAGTGCGGTGAAGCCAGAAATCCCTCTTCCTTGAAAAGCCATTTCCAGCAGTAGTAGCTGTTTGGTGAATTTGACTCAAATTGAGAAGTAGTTTTGCTATGGTAAATGCACCTTTCTACATACAGAAATTGTTTGTTTTTAAATATGTTTTTGCAATGGGCTAACCATAATCCATCCTTAATTAAATGCAGGTTTCATATATATATATACACGTATATATATATATTTATAGACTGATCTTTAATAGCTTCTCACATTGCCATCAAGTGACTGAAGGATTCCTTTCAAGATGGGGATCAAAAGGAAACAACTGTTTGACAGCATGCTCCCAGTGATACTTTCCAAATTGGAAACAGTGGGGTGCTATGCCCAAATGATCATTCCTGCTGAAGGCAGGATTTACGAGATTAGGCGCAGTGCCCTGCTAATGTGGCAATGTCGTTTTCAAAGTCTGCACTAAGAGTTACTGTACTACATGTCCCCCTCCAGTATGGCAAATGCCAAGCCAACAGCGGTATCTCTGAGATCCCTGAACGAGGTTCATTCCACCCAGTACACGCAGCCATAGCCAGCCAGATTTCCATTTTCTTTACATAGGGTTTAGAGTGCCTAAAATGCCTATGCAATTTCTTCCCTTCTTAAATTTGTATGTCTTATTAATCCCAGCACAATTAAAGGGAACCCCTTAAGAAGATAAAGTTATTTTTGGATGTGGGCTGCCAGTCAATGGAGTAACATAATAATTATTTTCTGTCTGCAGTGAAAATATATACATTTCAACGGCTGCAATTTATATTCTGTTCCAAAATATATGTAAAACAATTTCCAGTGACAGAATTTAAATTAATACATGCTTTATACACAATGGAGGAAACACCCCTTCTCCATGTGTTGAAATCAAATGTGATTTTGTATAGACAACCCTGATATATGCTTGCAAACATCCCCTAAAATATCATTACACTGTGGAAGGATTAAAAACATTGAATCATGTGGTGACCTTTCAGTAGAACAGAGAATTTAACCCTCAAGTCAAATTTACTGTTGAGAGTTCACTGTCTCTTAATTTAGTGCACTTCTTACTCTCAAGCATAAAGCAGAATTACATTTTTGCCTTTTATTGCCACCGAATTAATTATGTTAGAGGCACTGTTTGGGTAAAAGTAGCATATTCTGAATCATGTTGGGTCTATTTTGAGTCTCTGCTGGCTAGTGCATCTCATCTATATATCAAGCTATATAACACTTAGCATACTTGGCTTCTAAAATATGGCACTGGTTTGCCTACGACAAAGCTGTAGCTGAGGCAGACATCCTACTGAACAGATGAAAGTAGCAGCAAAATATGATACATACACATACTATATTCCTACTCATTCATTAATGCTAAAAAACCCTATGCTTTTGTGGAACTCACATCATGAAGTCAGCTTTCAGATAAAATGAGCAATAGGTCCCGTTCAAAGGAATCAGTTAACATTTTCCCTTTGTTCACTTTTTAATTTCTGCATGGTTGTCTAGCATACATATAAACAGGAACAGCAACAAACTCAAATTAAAAAAATTACAGAAAGGAAGGAAGGGGCAAGGAAAAAAAAGAAAAAGGAAAAAGCAAACTTAATGCCTCTTACTGTGACAGCAGCTCTCTCTTAACAGCCTCAAGTGTTTAACATATTGAAACAGTTCATCTTCCTTCAATGAACTTTAATAACTCTGCCAGGTAAGAAGCTATGCTCCATACTTCTTCATGTTGTCTTTTCCCTTCAACATATCTATACTGATCTCCTCATCTGGCCAACTTTACAGCTCCGGTGTTTGGAGACCAGTGAGCACAGTTATTACCATCATCAATAACCTGTCCCACTTTCTCCTCTTCATTTCTCAACCCTTCTCCTTCCCCTTCAAAATCTAATAATAGCTCCTTGCCATGATAGCTGATCAATACAAGAGGGCACCTGTTCACTTTACTCAACACACCATGCTAAAGTAACATGACAAAGGAACAAATATGATTCTGCCTGAATTGTGTCAAGTAACAAGAAAACTATCCGGGAAGCTTCCCTTCGGGGCAAATTTCATGAAACACTACAGATAACCAATTTTTAGACATAGAACTAATCTCTTTCATCTCACTTTCTCTTTTGCTTCAGGTATGATAGTTGGAAACATTAATACAGACAAACTTCAGGCAGCGGTTGCAGCACCGGAGCTGCAGCAGTAGCAGCCTGCGAGCCAGCCTTCCATGCCAGCACCTAAATCACCCTAATGAATGAAATGAGGAAGGTGTAGCGTTCACCCCCACGCAGAGTGGAGCTCTTATTATGCACACAGAGATCAGCTTTAGAGGGTTTATAAAACCACAAGGAGCAAAACATTTGCATGTTCTCTTTGACCAGGGATTTTTTCTAAAGAAATGTCAGTTGGTGTTTTAAAGAACCAGTCCATACTTAGCAATATTAATCCTTATTTTTCCATGAATGTGGATGAATGTATTGTTATCAGCTGTTCATAGGCACTTGCGAGCAAAATTTTTTGTTGCGTGTAACTCATATCGAATGTATATTTTAAGTGTATGCTCGCATGCACACGCACTTACTAAAAAATGCAGTGTCATAGATAAAGGTCTCTGATAACTCAGTAAAAAGACTTGTTAATTAGATATTGCTAGTCAGGTAGATCAGAACTGCTGACTCTCTGTCCAGACATGAGAATGACAGAGTCCTAAAGGAAGAAATAGGTACTGAGAGAAAGAACTCATTTTAGTTATCTGATTATGGTCAACGATTTGCCTGATTAAACTCTTATTACACAAGACTCGGAAGTTGATCTAAAATTTTCATATTAGAGAGCATTAAATACTAACCTAACTACTTCATTTCCAGCCCCTGAAATAAATCATTCTAATTAATTAAGGTTCTGTAGCCTTCTCTGTGCAGAGGACCTGTGCTTCTGTCAAACAATCCAGGCTTTTTCAACATACCTGCATAAGCATATCGCAAAACAACAGTAAGAGGCAGTACAAATAAATGCCACATTAAATTATCAGACTTAACTTAATCCTTTCTTTCCCATCCTAATTTTGTGGGTGAGATATGAAAAAATGGGAGTATTTCTTTTTGTGTATTGACTGGACATGCAATTCTAAACCAACGAGATCTCATTTTATTTTCTATGCAAAACCAAACCAATACTGTAAACATTTAAACATTAACAGTGCACTTTGTAAAGTGCTATCACTTGGCTAAAAATGGACTGACGTTTTAAATGCAAAGACTGCACAACTGAACAAAAGCTATTTTTACATAATTTCTGAACTGAAACTTCAGGACACCTGAATTTCATTTACCATTTTTAATTCTGATTAGTGTTTTCCTGTTCTATTTACCCTACTGGAATGATAATAAAAAGATAGCTTAAGAGGCTGGTTAGTGTTTGAGGAAGTCATGTGGTTTTAGAGAAATGTTTTATCTTTTTTATACTAATGCTAAGAATTTTCAATAATTAAAAAAACAGACCCTGCAAAAATATTTCATGTTACTAGCAAATGTGTTAGATGATTTCCCCTATGATAGCTTTCCTGTGTGTGGAATCAGTTAAAATTCTTTTATTTTATTAACGGCGATGCATCACTTTCTTCTTGGTTTACTATAATACAACATTTTCAGGCTTAGATACATTCTAAGCCGGCCCTTATACTGTGAGAGGTTAGAGATTATGTTGCTGTTCTGTGACTAAATATATTAATACCTAATATTCTCCTACTAATACCTAATATTTTCTGTTATTTTTTATGACTACAAACTCAAGTTGTGGCTTTAGTTAGATAAGAGATCAGAATTATTTACTCTCGTGATGGCACTGTCATATTACTTTGAAATAACACACACACCTCTTTAAACTACACACAAATAGTTTTATTACTTTTTAAATAACTGTTTTTCCATTTAGCTAAGGTAAATATTATACTACCATATCTATAGATCCCAGTACAAGCATTTTGGGAGGTAATGAGGAAAAAAGATCTTTTATCACTAAGTGACAACCTTTTAAGCAGAGTTGTATTGACTTATTTTCTACACTTAAGCCTCCAGATTATTACATAAATTTTTCTGTGTGCTGGAGAGGCAGTATGGTTTTGCTGTGTTGATTTGGTTTTTCATGGTGAGGTGAACAACGTGTACCTTCCTGTGCACGATGGTGTTTCTGTCTGGCTGCAGTGACACCTACTGATGGCAGAACCCTTAAACTGGAGTTGAGGGTGGCCAGCCCAATTCACGGATTTTCACAACGCTTCAGAGAGAGAGAATAACGTGCAAGGAACCCACTGGCCACAGGCATTGTGACCTTTCCTAATGCTTTCTTTTCCATAGCTGATTGAGAATTAACATTCTCACCGCGCATCAATGGCAAAGCAAGGAGCAGATCTGATGGTAAGACCTGACGAGGACATGGGCAATTCCCTCCGTATTTAATACTCATCTCTCTGTCCTTCTGTTTCCAATGGTTTTTTTGTAATAGCTCCTCTCTGCCGCCCTGGGTTCACTGTATATGTTTTAAAAGGCAGCCAGATATCTGCTGTCCCACCTCTCCCGCACTTAAGTCCAAATAATACTATCGTTAGCAAAGAGTACAGCTCTGGCTGCAACCTAAACCACAACACAATTAACAAAATAATTGCTCCAAGAGACACTACATTCTGCTAATAGTTAAGTGGTTTTTAAAAAATAACGTTAATTTCCACTCTTGGAACATCTGTGACCCATTCTCAGGGCTGCTAAGCAAAAGCAACATTATTGCAGTAGAACCAAGACACCCTCCCACTCCCCTCCACAGACCCATACATGTGTTTCCTCCCATCCTAAAACATGCACACAAACAACACATACATCTTTTTTTTTTTTTTTTTATCATTGTGATTTTGGAAAAATGACAGAAAAGTATCTTAGTTTAAGACAGTGATTCCCAAGGTGCTCTGCTCTGGCACAAGATGCCTGCAGTCAGTACTTTTCCAGTGCATCATGTGGTAGCACCGAGACTAGTTCTGAATTTATCATATTATCTAAGTGGCAAATTTTCTCTATTTTATTTTTCATTCCCTTTGCTCTTAGAGAGCTGTTCATGCCTTTCTCTACACAGCAGGAGTTTTTTCACTTGCTGTTGGCTCTGGGTCAAATATTCATGCGTTATTAGTGCAAAATCTTTGCAAAGCAAAAAGCCACTCTGCTGGGAAACCAGCTCACTGAAGAGAATGTTCCTTTTGGTAGTAATTAACTGTAATACTGTGGAGCAGTTCAAACAAAGGTGTAAACAAAACAAGAAAATTTACAGCTACATCCTTTTTTTCACCTGAAATATGAGAACTGTCTGCATGTATATCTTCACTTATATAGGATACACTGCAGTTATAAAGCTTGCAAGAAACGGAAGAACACTAAACATAATTTAAGCAAGTAATAAGAACTTAATTTGCCCAAACTGTCAAAAGTATTGCCGACATTGCTTCACATGACAAAGCTCATCACTTCATCACGATTGCCTCAGAACAATATGACTTAGCTTTGAATAGCTGTCCTTAAAATCTGGCAATAGAAAACAAGTGCAAGGCACCCATTAACACAATCTCAAAAAGTTAAAAGGAAAAGGAGTTGTGCTCCAGGAGCCAATTACGATGTTTGCTACTCGCTAGTGCCACCACATGGAGTGATATTTGAATATAAACCAACCATTACAGAACCAGGAAATGGTCTGTAAATAATACATAGTATACCATACTTCAGTAAGAGAGCAGAGAAAGATATACAATCTCCTCTCTACTGTGCAAAGCTCAGACTGTGCCCTCGTGAAAGTGGAGATGTCCCATTTCTAAGAGCATGAATGCACTGTAGTAAAAGCAGAACAGTCAAACTGCTTTATTCCTCCAATAAAAGAAAGAACCATTTGGTAAAAGGATGCATTACACATTTTCTATTTAAATCAGTTTATAAGAAACAGATGTTAAGTTTCCTTTGGTAAGAAAAAGGAAGGGTTATAAATGAATTAAAGTGACTTCTCCGTGGATCTTCTACTCTTTGTTCCTTTAAAATTTCGCATCAAAAGTAAAGCAAACTGAAATATAAGGTGCTGTAATAAGCTGGCACAAGAAGATAGAATTATATTTAACTGCCAGTGCCATAAAACATGCCAAAGCATCCGGTGCTACAGTACAAGAATCAAACGTGCAATGCAAATACTTATTAAAACAAAGTGACTGTCAAACACAAAATACCTATGGCATTCCCTATGTTGGTAAATGCAGAAGAGCGACAGACAAAATGATTGAGTAACAAATCTGCTGTGGTGTAATTTCAGTTTCCTATTCAGCTGAAGACATATTACAAGGTGGTTGCAGCACTTGTACAAAACAGGTTTACAGGAAATATTCTGGGGACGATGCTGATCTAGACTAGGGAGAGACTTAACCACATTTAAGACAACCAGCCAGTTCTAGGCTTTCTTTGTATTTCATCTTAGCATTTGCTCTATACAAGGTTTGTTGGCTTCCCCCTCCCACCCCCTCCCCTATGTCACTAATGTCTTTAAAAAAGCTTTAATTAAATATCAACCTCCATGGTCTCTGGACTGTGTTTCACACATGGCCATCTCGGTGCAGGAGGGCTCAGGCTCCGTGTGGGAATGCTGTCTCCCACATGGCTCCACTGAACTCATCCTTAACGATCTATCCCCGCTTACCTAACTTCAACACTATTTTTCCCGAGACTGCATTAATGAATCCAATAAATAAAGCATTGTATCACCCATGCAGTATAGACATTAATTTTAGAACAAAACATTAATCAATTTAAATTTATGTACTAATGCAGACACAATCAATTTGAACTTCTTATGACAATTAACAAAGCTTTTGCTACATCCCTAAAACACACTGACCCATCAATTATGGTTTGCATCAAACTAATGCTAATGGTACTTCCTTCTTCCTTAGGCTGTCACCAGCCTACCTGATTGGTCAACTTCAATGCAGCAGATCAATTAATATAAATTATACATGCACGAAAAGATGGGTTAATATCATAAGTTCATTTAATTAATTGTGTTTGATTAAATGAGGTACTTTCATTAGCCCTCTTAGCCATGAACCATATATACATCATAATCCTTTTACAAGCTCAGCCGTCCAGACACAGACCTGACATTGGGAGCATATTCAAATTACCAGCCGCAGCCATGCAAACCTCCCTGCATAATTAACAACTAAACGAGCTGCAGTCACTTAAGCTGAAAAGAAAACTGTTCACATCAACCTCTCTGATACTGTTTAAATTGAAGATGTCATGGGTAAAACAAAGGTGAACAGACAATGGTAATTAAAAATTAAAAAGGACAAGGGGGATTTGCTACTAATGGACGCAAAGTGAAAAGAGGGCTAAGGGCCTGGTTGTTAAAAAAAAAAAAGAAAAGAAAAGGAAAAAAAGAAAAAGGATGCTGGTATTAGGTGATTCTGCTCATGTTCTCATAAAAGTGAGCCAGGGTGAGCAGTGTATGTCAGGCTTCAGAAGGAAAATGATAGCACAGAGACCATCCTATAGGGTGAGCTTATATGAAACAATGCATTAACAACTGAACCCTTAACACAGGCATAGCCAAGCAATTTGGTTTTATCCCATATGAGAAAAATGCTATTTCTCTTGGAAACATTGCAGTTTCATCAACTTAAAGAAAAATCTGAAGAGCAGTCTAAGACAGGCCTCCTTGGCTCAGCTACCTGCTTTGAAAGGAATTCTTTAAAATGGACTTTCCTAGAAGGAACTTATCTGAGTCCCAATATGAAAAAATACATAAATCTGAAGGCAGTTTTCCTCCTTTCCTTGGTTCAATGCCTGCCCTTCCAGGCACAATTGCAATTCACAGCTGTGCTCAAGATACAGCAAATGCTGCGGCTCAACAGCAGCGAAAACAGAAGTCTGAGTGTGAAACCTCAGAAGAACTTGTTGACTACAAGTCAGTGGCATCACTTTATAATAAAAATATTGGTGTGCTATCCTGATCGCATTCTGCATGTTAAATACAAAAGAAAATGGTGACAAAAGACCATGGGCATCCTGAGCTTCCAGCTGTTGATTCATTTTCTCTGCTAAAAATATATATTCCTTACTATTATATCAGAGGCAGGAAAACACAAATATGATTTTACAAGATAATATAAATATATTGAAGATTTTTTTCTATAATTTCAATATAAAAAGTCATTGGAAATCATACTGCCAATGCAATTCAAAGAAGGCATTAAGGTCCTCCTGACGTACAATAACAAAGTCATGTTCAAGCTGCTTTCAAAGTTAATTTCAGCATCTACCATTTGAAACAAACCTCATTACAGTGGAATTCCTTTGAAGTAATGGAAAGCATTAGCACACTTTCTGTCCATGAATGGGCAAAATGGGGCAAGGGTGCTCTGGGGCAAGGGGAGAGAGGTAATAGAAACACAAAAGAGAGTCCAGAGTAATGCTGACCAACATGATGTCCAAAACACAGGAGTGAAATTGTGTTAGCTGTCCTGGAAACTCACAGGAGCTTACAGCTTAATGTAAAAGTCATGCAAGTTGTCCCATTCCTCAGCACAGTAATGCTGCCTACAAGGATGGTCCACTAGCAGATTTGTGCTGTGTATGGACCTGTTACAGAATGTCGTTTAAGCACATATTTTTATAACAAGCTGTTGGACCAAAAAAAAAAAAAATCTTGCTCTGGTCAGGGTAAAAAACCCTATTACCTTAAAATAAATAAAAAGCAGTTTCTTTGAGAGCATTTTGGTACCTATTGCAACACAAGACCATGACTTGCTCTTGTGACATACACTGACCACTTGTACTATTCTATCGTCAGACCATGGGGCTGGATTGCAGTATTAATGAAAATTATTGAAGCTTTTTTAAAAAACTGAGGAGAAGGGCAACTGTCATGTTACTACATACACTGAACTAAATATCAAACATATTCTTCAGCATTATTATCTATGTTATACTGCTGAGACAGAAAGGACTCAAGAAGGAGAGTGACTGCATGGAAACTGACAGCTGTCATGTACAAATACTCATTTGTGGAGCTATGATGAGTTAATATTCCCAGATCCAAAGGTGCTTTACTGCATACATCTGTCTTTAAGCCTGTATATACTTCCAATAAATATTAATAAATTTATTTTATTCATTGGCTTCAGTAGAGAAAGCAACAATGCAGTTTATCCAGGGAATTATAGCCCACAATTCCTCACACTCGCAAAAGCAAGCATAATTAGAACTTGATCTCTTACTAGCGTATTCATCGAAGCATGTTTCTGTTTGAATACATCTGCAGAGAAGCAGTTGTTAATCCAGACTTTCCTAATTTTTATGTCAGTGAAGTTGCCCTTTTGGGACGTGGGCATGGAACCGAGCAACAAACTGCAAACGGTTTCAGAATGAGAAGGAAGAAATGCAGTCTGATCAGAATGACTATCAAACAGTATAGAAAATATCCCTACAATCACAGCCTAATGTTAATAATTTCAATAGTAATACAAACAGATGCTTAATTCATGTAATGACAACCTATGTCTTGTTATAGTTTGCCTTCTCTTTCATACACATTTGTTTTCAAAGTGTAACCTTTAAGAATTCAATTCCTGGAGTTTAACTAATCTGCTTTCTCTACTAAAGCATGAATAATATGCCTAAGTATTGCTAATTCAGCATTGAAAAATAAATTACACTTTAAGCCAAACAATTAACCCACAATTTCAAAATGCTTCTATGTTCCATTGAATGTTGCAAGGAGAAATAATGAGGCTGCCCCCTCTGCTGCCCTCATCTTAAAATCTATGAAAATTTCACAGGATCTAGTAATATTAAATCAAGTTGCTGCTGACTCAAAGCTCCATCCAATAACTCGTCATAGGAAGAGCCTTACTCCAAGGTTTAAAATTATTCCATTGTGGCTCTTCCTAGGGGTATTCCCACAGAAGATGTAACACACGTGCCTGTTGGCAAAACATGTGCCAAGAGGCATACGTTACATCCTTAGGGAAATAAACATGACGTGTTAAGAATTTGATGCTAATCTTACCTCTTTATTCCACTGAAAACTTCTAAGTTTTCTTCGGTAAAAAGAACTCCAGCATAGTTCAAACCTCCTATCTGTAAAGCTATGGAGAAAAAAATCCATCAAGTGCTTCATACAGTTTTGTTGTAAATTACTCCACCTGTGATACAAAATATCAAAAGTCTGTCCAAATTTACTGGAGAATATCAGAAAAATGTAGAAAACAGAACTGATTTTCCAACGTAAAGATGGGGAAAATCAAAACAATGATAATAAACCAATTGCATTTTTAGTCTTTCTCATAAGCTGAATAAGATGGTAACTATTTTATTTTTCCATTGCAATTGAAATACAATATTTCTGCTCTGTGCTTTCTCTGTACCACATGAAGGTATTGTTGATGTTTAAGCAGTGCAGAAAATTTGGAAACATCTTCTGGTTTAGGTGCTAGTAAGGTCATCAACAATCATGGAAGAGATATTCGGTCCAGAAGCTGACTTAACTGGAGAGAAAGTTTTTTGCTATTTTTTTTCAGTCAGACAGGAGATCATCTTTACCTTAAGCTTCTGAGAGTACATTATAGACTTCCCTTAAAGCACAGTACATTTTCTCTATTTTGTTTATACTGTTTTGCACTTAGATTAGGTTTTTGCCCTCTCAAAAATATTTTAATAATTTTTCACATAGACACATGCATTGACAATTAAATTGATGAAGAAAATACCAGGTAAGCCAAATAAGAAATTAGAATAAGTCCCTGTAGGAGCATATCTAATACATTCTATAAGCCAAGTGACATCCACCTCAATGTGCAGTTCATGTTTTGTCTACTTGTTTCTTAAATTTATGAACAATTATGCTGTCTTATCAGAGAATATTAAATAACCTTCAGTGCATAGCAAACATTAAAATTTTATAGTTCATAAAAAATCAAAGACAAAACAAAACAAAACAAACCCCTAACAGTTATAAACAACCATTAACTGTCTTTCAAATTATATTTGTAGTATCTTTTAACAAATTAACATGTAACACCTATTCCTCAAGTTGAAAGACCTCTTAACATTTTCATTGGCATTGATATGTCCAAAGCACTGACCTCGCATTTGTACAGACCCTCCATATTTAGTAAGTTTTTCCCCAAAAACAGATCTTCCTAGAGAATTCCTTTTATATATTTGTATTTGTTCAATGAGCAACACATCTTCAACTAAGAAGAATTTAATGTCATTCTACTTTTAATTCTTGTCAGCTATCCTACAGACATCACTGAAAAGGAAAAAGTAATTATTTTAAATGACCTTCATATACTTACTCTGATAGATTCCTTAGTGAAGACCGACAGAAGTTTATTGATATTTAAACTAAAGGAGATCCTGAGTCCATGTGATAGATATTTTGAGTCAAATCCTATGATGTCATGAATTCAGGCAGCACAACAGAAATCACAGGCAGCACATCCATTCTCAGCGACTCAAAATTCAGACCTCACAAACAATGCACATGGAATCATTTGGGTTGGAAAGGACCTTTAAGATCACCGAGTCCGACCGTAAACCTAACGTTATGCCCATTAAAGCTCAAAATGCCTATTTAGAAACCAGTCAAGTATAGAGAATCTTCTTTCTTTGAATCAGAAGCTTCTTATATATTTAAAACAAAATCAGACTACTGCCATTACTTGCAAGGCTGGAAGAACAGGTATGCTATATAGGATTCATTGGAGCATGCCTTTCTTTTAAGCTTAGTAAGTAATAGCAGAGCTCCAATTTTTGTAATAAATACATAGAAAAAGTCTTGATTTTTAAACCATAAAGAGAACTGAAAGCTCTTTATAGTGAGGATCAGTTTCCTTCAATTGATTGTAAAAGGCCATTTTTGGTCTCAGGTTTGGCAGTGTGGGAGGAAAAGAAAAAGGGGAAAGGAGAACAACTATCTATCTTTAGAAAATCATTAAATTCACTGCAAGAAATAAATCTGATGGGAAGCAGAAAATCCCAAACTTTGCATTATTCTGGTTTTTGACAAGTGAAACTTTCTCTATTTTTAGTTAGGTTTATATGAGTCTTGTCAAGAATCACTGTGAACACTGACAGCTTTATTATTTCGAAATTTCTTTTGCTGTTACTGGAAACACTCTTTGGACCACATAGGCTAACGCAATTATAACACAACGATAGGGGTGAAGAGAGCAATATTTATGTTGCTGTATGTTAAGAATGAAACTTGGCACTGCAAGCACTGCGCTTTTCAAGGGTATGTATGCATGTACTGGAAGAGGACCACATTTTCCTCTTAGAGGCAAGTTTATAAAGCATTGCATTCACAGCCAAAAAAGTTTTTTGCCATAATTGAAAGAGGCATAAAAACATATTGCCTCTTTCAGTAAAACCCATCTTATAACTAAGTTCTTTTAAAACTGTTTAACATCAAACTTGTTCTCTGCTCACAGAAAATGCTTATTGGATTACAGAATCTAAACTTCTTATACATGAAAGCCTTTCCTCCAGCATACAAACACATACACACGTGTGCTTTGCATTCTTAAATATGTATTTTGGTAACAATACTCAATGAGAACACCCATTATAATATTCACCGAGGAAAACCACTGCTGAAATCCTAACTGCCCTTCTACAGGGATTGAAAAGCTAATTTTATGAATGTCAAACCTCAACTACACCAGCAATGCTATTTTTTTCTTTTTTAAATTTAGCAGTATTCTGATATTCTGTGTATCATCTAATTTCAGGTAAACAATCTGAGACCTAAATGTACCATCATCTGACTCCTTCAGTCATTTACTCATGTTTTTGTAAGTGGAGTGTCAGTAGTACAAAAGATGTAGGCAAAGGATTATAGTGCTTAATGGCTACAAGCACACTAGTCTTCAGAAGCTCTGAAAACTCAAATGAATGCTGTATATCCAAAGTTGTAATTCCAAAATTTTCAGTCCTGAATTCCAAATTACATCAGAAGACTTCCCATGACTTCATGTAATCTCTGAAATCGCGACTCTAAGCAATAACCCGTGAACATCGACTTGGCTGAAAGCAGAAATTTGGTGACTAGAAAAACAGACTGGGCATCCACCGGGCTAGAGCTAGCTCAAATTTGCAACCATGAGAACCTCCCAGCCTTCAGGCTCTCATCAGCACAAGAAATAACAAATTAAATTTACTAGAAGCAAAAGTGATTATGTGATTGAGTGAGAAGAAAGACGATCCCTTGCTTTGGCCTCCGTATTAAACTACTCTGGTCTGGAACTTTTCTGACAGAAGTTGACTTTCCCTTTTTTTCTGACTTTTCTTTTGCTTCTGGAAAAATCACTGATGGTCCCACCTTCCCAATTTTGAAATTGGGACAACTATCTGCCTCCACACTTCAAATCTGTGCTGTCAAAAGCACACATTAATATCTAGGAAGGACTTACAACTCCAGTGAAGGACACCACCAAAAAAATTTCAGCGTATGTTGTACTTGGACAAAAATTCAACTGTAGTAATGGTAGTTGAGCTCCATAGGATTTTGAAGGTATGGAAGGAAATTTGCTGGCTCTTGCTAAAGAAGAAAACTGAGTCTAACCAATAGTTTCTTTTTTTCTGTATGTACTACAGAGAAGTGTATTCTTTACAGGTGGTAAAATACACAAAATGAGGTATGAAAAGAAATCCCTGACTCAGAGAGCTTGCCAGATTAGCAGAGAGGTGTTGGTGCAATGTAGTATTATTCCTTTGCCTTCTGAAAAGAGGGTATCCCCTCTCCCAAAACAGCTGTTTTACTGCCATTACCATATCCAATGTTAGCACCAGCATTTAGCTACTGCTAAAACTTTTAGTAGAAGACTTCTATGAAAAAAGTTCTCTGTAATTGATTCCAGGTGCTGGCAATAGAAATGGGGAACGCCACCTATACTTACCTTTCCTTTAGTGGAATGATTTTGGTCATGAACACATGAGAAATTATTGGAAATCATCCTGCGGTGTTTGCACCTCCAACAACCGTCATCGACAGCACAGGATGTCTCAAGCATGTAATCCTAAGACATGTTTAAAAATAATGAGGTGTTGAAGACTACACTCGTGGAGGTTCTTGAACACGTCTCCATCACCCACTTTATATGGTCTTGGCCCACACAAGTGTCCCAGCTGGGTCCACATCCCTAACTCCAGCAAGGCTGGATGGGAAAATATGGGATAAGGCTTAGCTCTCACAGCTGGAGCCACACTCAACTCTCTAAGCTAACCAGGAATAATTGCACTCTGAAGGCTCTGCCTTCAAACTCAGCATTTCTGGGAATTCAGGCCTCTTACTCCAGTGTTCTGGAAATGGTTTGTCATGAAGACAAGAGTTCAAGTCCGTGATTTTTCAAAACCAAATGGATAGGGAATCCTTCCCTCCTTCCAATATGAAGTCCTCAGAGGCAACAAAAAACAGTGCATCCACACAATACGCTCAGTTTAACCCTCATTTTGGATCCATCACCCATTTCCCAGGAGACTACGCTACACAGATGACTGCAGGCTTTTCTGCAGTGCATTTCTCCCAGTTCTCTCCCTCTCTTCATGACATGTTTAGAAATACATATGCAACCTTTCTTTCTAATCCAATGAGTGTCTCTGTAGCTCTGCAATTCATTGGAATGAGAAGCCTGGATAGCAATTTTACTTCAATGATTATTCAATCTACAATTTTTAAATGGTCCCTGGAGGAGGGATTACAGCCCACACCTCTCTCTCCAGCTGTCTGCCCTCATCACTGAGTTGTGTATTCAGCCAGATAAACACCCTGATCCTTAAGTTAAGCATTCAGATGCACTTTCTATGGCAGTTTATGTACTTTTAATGTAACCTACATGAACCAGTGGTCAGAACCAGCAAGGCTGTCCCTCAGACTATGCTGCAGCTGTTCTTTCACTGCTGTTTTGTCACTGCTGGCCACAAATACTCAGTCATGAATGACAAGGAATAAGTCTTTCTCCTCTGATCCCCAGAGCATTTCATGTTCACCCTGAAAGGAGAGGATGTGGACTAAGTTGCCGGAAGGATAAGACACAGAAGGACTTTCTTCTCCCCCAGCTCGTGCAGAACCTGTGATGTTTGTTGAACTGTGAAAAGAGCAAAGGAACATGAAAAATCACATTTCCTGAGAGGGTTTGCTAGTGATCAAGGCAGAAAGCATCTGGGTCAAGTTTGGAATTTTTCTGAAGAAAACCCAGAGCAGGAAAATTAAATGCTATGCAAAAGTCAATGTCCAAACATTAGGCATTTGTTGTCTTCCAGCACAGGTCAGTATAGGATGAAAGGGAAAGGCACAACATGCACTCATAGTTCCCCAAATGTCCTGCTGCAACTACAGTTTTGTAGGGACTCTCTCTTGGTGGAGTGTCCCCAGGTGTCAGTGAAGCTTCTGTTTCATGTGGGATATGGTGCAAAGATACATGCTGAGGGCTACTAAAATTACCTGCTTACATTAATTAATCTAAACTTGAATTTTGTGAATGTGCACTTACCTTGCAAATACACCAATGAGCAGCATGTGACTAGAAAACAAGGAATTTACACTTTTGCCACCTCTGGGTAATTACAACTAGTTTGCTGATACTGAAGTCTGCTAAAATTTCTTCTTTAATTTGCTTAACTGATGACAATCACAGGCTTTGATTTTTAATATTTCCTTCCAAGTAAAAATCTTAGGAGTTAAAAATTTA
>VWZT01000748.1:1339403-1341903 GCA_013397055.1 Pachycephala philippinensis
GGACCTGTAGGATGTCCTTCTTACACCATTCAGACTAGTTACCTCTCTACTGCATCCAGCAAGTGGCAATCTGGCAGGGGAAAGATGATCTGGTAGGTGAAGAGATCATCCGATCCCCAACAAATTCACAGCTCTATAACTACTTAGGAATCATCCAAAGATGTTTTTCCCTTATGTAGACTGTATTTAATTAATGACCTGAGGCATTTATTTTTTCCCCCCTCAAAAGAGGTGCAAGCACAAACATTAGCATTGCAAGCAGCTCTGCACTACTGCATCATGAATGTGCTTCATCCTGGAGGACATTTAGGGGTGACCTTGTAATTTTGTTTTCATGCCCTTTCAGTTGTCAGCTGCCCTATTCTAAGAGCTGAGTGCCAGTTACAGAGGAGGTGATGGGATAGTTGAGATATCATGACTGAGTCCATTAGAAACCCCGTGAATTTATATATTTAAAATAAAACTATGCAAAATATGCACTAGAAAAAAACAACCGAACAAGTGCTTTCTTTCCTTTACAAAAATGTTCAGACATCAGGTGCTTACATGGTCATGGGAGATAAAGGTGTTGATGAGGCATATGCTTTGAGTTTACCAGAACATCTTTACCAGAAGACAAAGCAATACAAAAAGAGATAAAAGAATATCCTGTCAAAGATGTAGTATCATGTGTTTTCTTGGGTATTCTGCAGTTTTCCCTTTCCCTTTTTCTAAGCAATGAATTCAACAACTGTAACGTCTCTTAAGGGATGAGAAGCAAAAAATGGGCTGTGACACTCTATATTAGTACACCTCATTCTTTCAGTCTTCTGGTCAAGGTAAAATAAAAAAAAAGAAAGGTTAGGAGAGAAATTAGACACCAGATGACCACTAAAAGTAAAGGAATGGGCTGAAATATCACAGCATGGGTTGAATCCTCATTTAGGCTGTGACAGCATGAAATCTCCAGGCTGAACTTATTTCAGTCATTTGGTTAAAGTAAAATTTGAACCTTAATGCACTCTGGTCCCACGGAGACCAAGGGCTGGTAGCAGCTCACATCCTATCCACTACCATACATGTATCATCCATGAGTATTCCCCCCGCCCCTTCCCTTGTTTTGGATATCATGATCTCATTGATTTAATTGTTCATCAATTTTATTACCATGTCTAAAGAGTAAGGAGTGAAGTTTGCATTTAAAAGCTAAAATGTTAACAGATGGCAGGTTTATTTAAACTTGAATATGAAGAATAACCTTATAAAGCAAACAGTTGTTTAAACCAAAAATATCACGTTTTCTGAATTGTGATTGCTAGTTTAGCTCTTAGGTGATTGATTTTGATCTATACAGTTGCTTGTTCTATTATTTTTAGTAATTGATACAACTTTTTTTCCTTGCAGTTTACATATAAAACATTGACTTAAATATAGGAAGACAGTCATAGGAACAGTTATTTGAAATTTAGAAACATGAGAGTTTGTTTCTCTTCTACTTGGCAGAATCATCCTCAGGATACCTTAGAATCTGCACAGTAAATGGTTTAAGTCCAATGGATGGCCTCCTGCTGTAGAATTTATTCTGGACAGATTGTTAAGAGAATTACAAGGTGTGTTCTAAGTCCCAGTGTATAACTGTTAATTTTGCAATTTATTCTCCTTTTACTAATTCACAGGAATCCCATCAAAACCACTTTTTCTCCAACTCATACCTTGTTGGGTACCATTGACAGTTGGGCTCCTGAAAATGCTGAGAGTTGCTGCCACAGGTCTACCAAAGAGAGTCTGAAGGGAGAAACAGGATGAAAAGCACAAATCTCTCTGACTCGTAGAAATACAAGGTCATTCACACAGAAACAAACCACAACAGCAGCTTTGAGATACTCATGTGCACATCCCAAGCAGAACAAGGCAGTACCGAAACGACTTAATGTATTTCATTCTATTAGGCAAACTTTGGAGGCTTTGGACGTATATCTGGAGATATTTATCTAAAATTTGTTTCAGATGCACACTGGTTACACCTGAAATCTCATAAAATATTTTTATGGAATCATTTTCCCGGATAAAATGATTAGATATTTTTATTGTGTTTTAGCATAAAATTTACTAATGAAAAAATTTAATCAAATTTTATATTGATCAAGTCACATTTTTTTGGTAAAAATTACAAGGACTCCAATCAATTTTTATTTTAGCTTAATTACAGGTCTCCTTTGAAAGAGCTGGGGCCAAAAATTTCATTTCAGTATTACTTTGCTGAAATTTAATATAATTAAAATTTATATATCTTTCTATTATTTCAATGGGATTTTATACTTTCAGTTGCACATTCATGTATACAAATATGATGGGAAAACAAATAGAGAAATCTCTGTGATGAAAAATCAAGTCCAAATAAATTAAATCCTGCATTATCAACCATGGAACCTGCTGACATTAGGGTCAGAAAACTCCACAGTGACCTGCTAATTTCAACTGATGTGACTGATGAGAAAAACCCTGAGCAAACTCTGACAAG
>VWZT01000748.1:1346020-1401020 GCA_013397055.1 Pachycephala philippinensis
ATGGGGGGGGAAGGAAATAACTTAGAAAATAAGATGAACGCAAATTTCTGTGATACTCATTATTTTTTGCTTTGTGGCTAGCACAAGAAGCAGGATCATACTGATCGATAGATGAAGGAAATACAATCTGCACAAAAAGTCAATGTCTTTTGTAGGAGCTTGCGCCATCACAAGATCCAGATTACTGCAAGGCCTAAAGCAATAACACAGGGAAACAAAAACAGAGGGCTTTTCCCCCCTCGTCTCTCACACAGCGCACACACCAGATGTGACATCGGATTGCAACAGGAAGGGGCGGGTCTACAGTGTGAACATTCCACGCGTGACGTATGTGCTAATTAATTATTTACGGAGTACAAGGTGTGTTCAGAAGTGCAAAAGAATGTGGGAAATACCAGCATGGCAGAGCACAGTGCAGTGCAATTCTTTCTGACAAGGACTGAGGCACTGGGTCTTGCAAGAGCCTTTCTTGGAATGCACAGCACCCTTTACATAGCTCACATAGCAGGAGGCCACCCAAGCTTTAAAAGTCTGGAGAGCTGCCTAGTAAGCTGTAGTGGCACTACTGCTACCACAAATTACACGTACAACAATATTACATTAATTTGAAGCAGGCAGGCTCTTAGGGAATGTAACAGAAAAGGGTTCAGTTGAAAAATAATGGTATCTGTTTTCCTGAAATCTCCAAAAAAAACCCCCGAACCCCAAAAAACTTACTCAGCTCTACTCACCATTTTAAATATTTAATCGGGGCAAATAGCATAATAATATTTTCCCCATGGACAAATTATGGAAGTGATTTCCATCTATGAGTGAAGACCAAATGGAACAGCTTCATTTAGCAATAGCAAAACTATAAGCAAGGTTGCTGAAACATTCAGAAGGGTACCCAGGCAGAGATGGAAATGTCCGATATCAGGCAGAAGAACATGTCCGCTGCATACAGACAATACCTCTTGGGAATCATTCAAATACTTAACTGTTTACTGAGTCATACAGCACAAAAAAGCAATAGAGACATTGTGTCTTAGGGCAAAGAAGGGAGAAAGGGCACTTTGTTTAATCGCACCAGTGGGAAACTCACTTCACAGTTGCTTTCCATAAGAAGTTATTGTTCGCCAGTGGCTGAGGCAGGGGTTTATCAGTCCAGTGTAGCTAGTTGCCTTAACTACCAGGCTCTTTAATAAGAGAAGGGAAGGTGAAGGATCCTCCAGAAATGCATCTAACTTTGAAAATTGTCCAGGTAGAATATATAGTGAATTCAACCTAACTCAGAAATAACCGAGGGAAGAAACAGCCATAGTCTCAACAACCTTGGACTTCTTTTTCTCTTCGTCATAACTCAATCTGCACCCAAACAGTCTGAGGGGAGAGGCAGGCAGCAGTAGATTTAAAGCATGAATCCATGCAGCATATTCATCACAGACCCAGCTTAGTCTCTGTACTTCTGCACTCCTAACCAGCTCTGTGGGTTACAGTCAATTTATCTTGCCCTTGAAGTAATTCAGGGAACAGATATAATTGGATAAGAGAGCTTTCATCATTTTACATGCTTATAACTGGCTTTTTTCCAAACTAACAAAACTTGTGCAGAATATTAAATGTTTTCACCATTTAGTCAGTGAACACTCAGTATCTTCCATTTCATTCTAATTAGCAAGCAATAGTCTCTAAACAAGTTTTATTAAAAAATGAAATGTGATCACTCTGATTTGTATTCCACATCTCTGAATATTAAACTCCGATAAGGTTAGTTCCCATGCAACTTATATTTTCATATTCAGTTCAGTAAATTTAATTGAAAATGTCAAGTGATAATGCCACAGATTTCTTAGTTCCTGTATATGGGGAAGAGAAAAGCAAATTTTATAAGCATAATTAAGCTTTTGATTGCTATACCTCTAATTACAGCTGCTGGAAGGTCAGGCTAAACATTTTCCACCCAACAGTACTTGATGTTGCATGGCAGCAACAACATATTCATTTAAATTTAATAGAGGGAAACATATCGTGTGATAATATTTCCTCCAACTTTTTACAAATGTCAGCTTTTGAACAGATTCCATATCAACAGTCACATATCAAGACACTTCTGGTAATAATTAAACTAAAAGATCCTTATAAGAAGATCACAAGCTTCCATGCATTCGTTGAGCTACTCAGATATCCCCTGCTTCAAAAGCAAAGTAGGTAGGTCACACATATTTTGAAAGCTTTCCTATCTCTCTCCCCTCTAAAATATGCAATCTACTTATTGTCTCCTTTGCAGTCATGTTTTAAAAACACTGACACTAAATGTTCAGAAAACTTCTGAAGTCCTAGTGGAAAGTTTACCTGCAGAACTAGTCATAATATCAAAGTTAGAAAACAGATCAGAGCTGCAGTGTGTGTGTGTGTGTGTGTGTGTGTGTNAAGATATAAAACACATGTGAGATCTTGTGTGTGTGTGTGTGTGTGTGTGTGTGTGTGTGTGTGTGTGTGTGTGTGTGTGTGTGTGTGTGTGTGTGTGTGTGAATTTAGTGCTTTAATTTTTCAAATTAACAAAAAAAACATTGACAGTCCTGAAATTAAGTTGTTTCTCTTCTTGCAACTTTCCTTTATTCTTTGGCTCACCTTCAGGTAAGCTAAAAAAATATTCATGTGTTTCAAACACATAACAATGAATGTTATGTCTGCACTTTTTATCAGGATATTTTTTCTTGGCAAACTATTTCAAAATAACTCTGCTCTTTTATTACTCCATCACTCTCAGACAAAATTGCACTCTTCTGGTTGTGAACAGCTATAAACATACTGATATGCAAAGAACAGGTTGCTGTATCATTTAGTGCCAATAAAGAAGCAGAAAATAATTTTGTAATTTCTTAAAAACAAGAAAGATTTTATTCAGAATGTTTAAGAGACCTAGTGTTTATTGATATACATGAGTCACCTCAGAACCTCTAAATATAAAAATAATCAGGTGCTTTACCCTATGTTTAGTAATGAAAAAGCTGCCAATAACTCCTTTCTTTGCTGGCTGATTTAGTAAAACTTTTATGAAGACAGTAAATTTCATGTTTTAGTATACATGACAGTCACATTCTAGATGTTAAGATGCAACAAACAGAAATCAATATCCCCCAACCTGAGCATGAATTTTGTCAGCGTCCAATTATTATCTTGCTTGTGTGAAAGATCAAAGAATAATTGAGGTTCCTGGTCTTGATGTCACACAATGGATAGATAATTTGAGTTGTGAAGAGATATAATCCCAGATATAACATGCTTCACCTGTTTACATTTGTTAAACAGTCTGTAGGTGGCTGCTGAAGTCACGCTTACTTTATGGACCATATATTTCACAGGAAGAAAAGCAAACTACATTAAACTTATATTACTTACATAGTCATTTTCCCTTTAATAGTCAGGTGAAAGAAAGTTTAATTTTACAGGTCCATTTTAGCCTACTTACCATATAACAATATCTCCTTCAGACTATTTTGTATTGGAAAAGATAATTTAAAAGAAAACTCTGTAAAGAGCAAGTGCATGCATTTACCACATTTGTAGATACAAAACTAACTCGATTAGTAAACTAGACAGTAAGGAAACACTTTCCTTCTAGGAAATTGGAGCTAAGCTTTTTTTTTACTTGGAGAAGGGAAAGAATCAGTCACCATATTTTAAAGTAAGCATCCTGTGGGTGCCCAAACTGAAATTCAGTTGGATGAAAGGTAATGCTGGCAGATATCCTCAGCACAGATCACATCCCTTCGTTTATTAGCTAGAAGCACTTGCATGAAAATCTCAGTAGTGACAGGTTTGTATCCCAATACAGACTCTTGAACGTCAGCATCCAAGGGTCTCCCAGTTTCAGACAATCTGTACTGTGGAGTCTGCTGTGCTGGCATAGCCTTCTCTCCACATTATAGATTTGTGTGTCTATGAAAGATACAGAATTTGCTGTTTATCTCTTAGGTGCTCTGTTTTTGACATCACGTGGTAATTTTAAAGCAGTTAAAATGTGAAAGTAGATTACCAGGATGAGACAGTTTTGAAGAATTGACACAATCTCAGGTGAAAGAGACAGAGAAGTCCCACCCTGTCACCCCACGAGGTGATTCGTCACCCTTCCATGATTAACATATAAACTCCACCTCATATCCTCTGTGACAGTCTCCTCCCAAAGTGACTCTAAACATGCAAACCCTACTGAGATGCTGAACTACAGCCTAACTACTTGCTAATAAAGCTATTTAAATATGTGCATTTTAAAATATTTTCAAAAGATTTAGGTGAGTAAAATTTGGAGATGGAGGGGATTCTCTCTCTGAGGTCTCTGATCAAGGAATATCAATGCCAATATAACCAGGATATTTTCAGGAACTCATTATCTTAATGTATACATTTTTGGTAAAGTACATCAACATGCAAAGTAGGTATTTTGAGCCAGGATATAGGAGGTATAACCTCAGAAACTGCTGATGCTGATTACCTCAATTTTGTACCACAAAGTCTGTGATAGATCACAAGGCAAAAGAGAGTCTTAACAGGCAGTCTGACTACACTCATTCAATGTTTTGGTTCAGGTACCAGAGTGTGTCTTTGAAATCTACACCACACAAAACTGAGGTCTAGGCAGCTCCTAAGATTATTCTTAAATTTCCCACAGACACACCAAGTCTCAAGCTGAATGAATTAATAATACCCTTTTTTTAATTTTAACTTTCTAAGGCTGACTTTTCATGATTTCCTGAGATGAGATTTGCTCTGTCAATTTCCTTTGGACTCTTCTTGCTAAGTTTTCTTGTTGTTTTGGTTGGGGTTTTTTTTTGGGTTTTGATTAGGGGTTTTTGGTTTTGTTTTGTTTTGTTTCGTTTCGTTTCGTTTCATTTCGTTTCGTTTTTTATAAGAGATGGTAACAATTTCAAAGGGACAAAATTTCAAAGACTTCTTTGAAATTGAATTTGTCAATACTTTGTACTGTCTTCCACAGTTACCTTTTTCAACACCTCTAATTTCAGAAAAATCCAAACTGTGGGAAGGATAAAGGTAAGCCTACAAACAACCTCTTCTTTTTCACTGCCTGTTACAGAGGCATGATGAACTGCAATTTTCTAACCAATGTATACATAAAAGTGGAAATCTCTAACATGGGTTAAGTTATGTTGGGAAGTACGTAGGTACAGTTATGCCATTTTCTTGTTGCATTTTATTTCATTTGGGAGATATATACAGCACAAAAGTAGTATTCACCAATATAAATGAACATACCTTACAAGCACTTTGCTGGTATAGTATCCCTTCTTGGACCATTATTTTCATGCTTTATATGAGATAGAAAAGCTTTCAAAACCAGATAATAACACAAGTACCGCCTAGAGTAAAGAATATTTTATTGGATGGGGGGAATGTATGTGTTAATATCATAATTCTTTTCCCTCCTTGTAGCTGCAATAGAGATTTGAGCACATTTCCTGGAAAGAGGAAAGAGACAGTATATAAAAGAACCAAAACACTATTTGAAAATTTCATGCAAGGAGGAAGATATTCCAAATCAGAAAAAAAAACCCCAACTATATAGATGAAAAAAGGGAGGATTCTATAGTTACAGATGTTCAAATGGGTATTTGGGATTGGCACAAACTCAATTCTAAAACAAATAAAGGTAGTGGAGATGAATTCCCTGAATGAAAACAAACAAAGGAAGCTTTTTCCTAAACACTTGCAAGGTGTGCGTATATGAAGTGCCACTGATTGTGTTCAAAAATTAGATTATTCTTAAAAAAATAATTAAAAAAAGAGCATTTGATTCCAAACAGAACTTCTTTAACAGATGGATAGGGGAATGGCAGAATAATACAATCCCGTCTGCTGTCTGAGTCCCTGCTGAGAGCTACTTTCAAGCTGATAATACAATTCTATTTGCAGCTAAAATCGTGCTGTACTGGCAGTTTAGCTCCTCAGGTTTTTTGCGGGGGGAGAGAGAGATTGTTTTGTTTTGCTATTGCTTTATTATTATGAAATATTTCTATGATCTCAGCTAAAAAATGTTGAATATCTTGCTTTTTATAAGTCAAAGTCCCTTGTTCTAAGATCTGAATTTGAAGGCATATTCTGAAACCCAGTGCAGGAAAGGATCTGAGAAAAAGTTTAAGTCCATGTATTTTCAGGAGAAGCATGATGGGTAAAATGACAGATTAACATTGACTTCAATAGGGGACATATACGTTCTTTAAACAGAATATAGGCTTAGATGTTATCTAAAAAGGACTGAATCATTGTGTTGTAATGTTTATAGCTTTTTTTTTAAACACACATAGCAGGTATGTCTGTTAAAAAAAAAAGGAAAAGAAAAGTAAAAAAAAAAAATGCAGTTACCAATAGAACGATATAAAACAACAGAATTGTTGATTTGTGGCTGGTGGAAGAGGAGGTTGTATCTTTTATTGGACATGCATGTGATGTAAATTACATAGTCAAAAGTTGTTCAAACATAATTTAAACTAATGCAATACTCCTGTAAATACGATGCTACAAAGAGAGGGGGGAGAAAGCTTTATTCGCTTTTCATGTTGATGTTAAAATAGAAACAAGGTAGACCAAGACACCTTGAACCAAGTTCTGCCAAGGTACAAAGGCATTTAGTGCTCATTTCCTATATATGGATTCAGTCTGGCTCCGTGACTACTGCAAGATCAGCATCAATAGTAATTCTAGTTGCAAACTTACACTCATTGGCAAAAGTTGTTGGGTTTTTTTCATGGACAAGACTTGTAAATGTCAGATGAATTCTAGAGATAGAAACAACACCACATAAAAATTGAATGAGGTCTTTACCATCTCATCAACAGCATTGTCTTTTTGCATGAAGGGGTTGACTTACACAGACATGAAAACATGAACGTGATTTCCAGTTGATTGCCCAGAACGGTTTTTACTATAGTAGAAAAAATTCATGTTATATGCTAACAGTCTTGATTACACAGAAGTAATCCATCACTAGGCATGTAGAATGAATGCCTGGAAACATAGCCAGGTAGAACTTGACACGGACTGTTACTTTGTCTCCAGGTTAGCCTATATCAGTTTTGCTCTTTTCAATAAATCTCTTTGTCCAAAGGGTTAAGTGTTAATGTAGATTTAACCCGTAATAATGATAAACAATACTGAAAATTACTTGAAACATCCACATCAAATCTTGTCACTGACCAGCACGCTGAGAAGTCTCCTGGATACTTTTGTAGCTGTGTGGAAATTTTATTCCTGTTAAGGGATGTGACAGAACTGGTTGGCAGCTCAGCCTCTGAAAAAAACAGCCTGTTTTGGGCTACCTTTTATAGTCAGGAACTCATTCAAACTAGTGGGGAAGAACAGCAAAATGCTTGTGCCTGACTTCCAGGCCAAATGTTCTTCTCTCCTCCCTATCGCGAGGAATTCAGGAGCCTGACATGGCACTGCAGAGATTTTGCCTGCCTTTTGTGTGCGGTCCCACATTTTTGTATTATTTGAGGTTGTCTCACCATAGTAAATCTATCTTTTTGGCTATCTATATTTGGAACTGTTTTCATCAACCTCTTTCTTCAAGGAATATAGAATTTATTACTAAATTATAGATTTTTAAAGTCAGAAGATTTTAATAATCTTCCACAACTTGGCCTCCTGTGACTGGGCATCCCATAGAATTTTGCCCAGTGATTCTCCTATTTTGCCCAACTAAATGAGATCGTTTGAGAGAACCAATCTTAATTTAAATCCCAAATGACAGGAAATGGTTGCAATACTTAATTAAACTTAAAAGTTTATATCTTATTTCTACTTAGAATTTCTGTGACTTCCCCTTCAAAGCCTTTTATCTTATTAGGTCTCTGCCTGCCTGACATGAAATAGATTATTGGGATCAGTGTGCAGCCATCAACATTCTCACCTTTTCAAACCTCAAGGGCTGTACTAGAGCAAAGACTTTATATTCCACTTGATTCAGATGAATAAGAGCAATGTGCAATTTCTCTTCCAAATAGTTTCCAGAACACCTTCAATGTACAAGAATATCTGTTGGTTTGTTTGTCTGCTTTCTTTTTTATTCCTGTTCCTTCAGAATTAAGTATATTTTGCATTATTAAAAGCTTGGGGTTGCTTCTCTCCAGAGCATAATCCTTTCCCTCCACACTCCTTTTTTTTTTTTCTCCCTTCAACTTCAATAAAGATGAAGAAAAAATGGTGGAAAAAAAAATTAAAAGGGGAGAGGCGCTGAGGAAGGGGTTCAGCATTTACAGCTATATTTTGATATTCAATTTGTTTAAAACAGCCCTAAAATAATGTGGTGGGTTAAGCTTGGCTGATTGCCAGGTGTCCACCAAACTGCTCTCTCATTCCCTCTTAGCAAGACAGGGGGAAAGAGTAGGATGAAATATCTCGTGGGTTGAGATAAGAACAGGGAGGTTGCTCACCGATTACTGTCACAGGCAAATGAGACACAACTTTGGAAGATAAATTTAATTTATTGCCAATTAAAAATAGAGTAGGATAGTGAGAAAGCTTAACTAAACAAAAGAAACTTTCCTCCCACCCTTCCTTTTTTTCCAAGCTCAGCTTCACTCCTGACTCCTCTACGTTTCCCCCCACCCTGGGTGGACCAGATGTGAACGAAGTGTTGCTGTCAGTTCATAACACTTTCTGCTGCTCCTTACTCCTTTGTCTCTGCTCCACTACAGGATCCTTCGCATAGGGTCCTTGCATAGGATGCAGCCCTTCATGAGCTACTCTAACATGAGCACTTCCCACAGGCTGCAGTTCCCACATTTTCTACTCTTTCTTAAATATGTTGTAACAGAGACACCACCAGCATCACTGGTTTGGCTCAGAGTTGGCTGGTGGTGTGTCCACTTTGAAGCTGGCTGGAGCTGACTCTGTCCAACACGAAGACAGCCCCCAATGTATTCTCTCAAATAGCATCCCTGCAGCCCACCACCCAACCAAAACCTCCAGTATAAACCCAATTCAATTAACAATGCATTACAGATTTAGAAAAAGTATTTCGTCTGCTTTTTATATATTTATACTGGTACTCCAAACAGGGATACTCATACAAAGGGTCATTGACAGAGCAAGACTTCAAAAAAAAGTAGCTGCTCCTTCATAATTACATAATTTTAGTTATTAGATTGATTTTGAGTATGTGAGATATTAAAATAAGTGGATTTACACAACAATGAACCACCCAGAAGCACTTATGCAATGCTGTCTCCAGTTATGCAGCATGAATTAATTATGATTAAAAACACTGCAAGTTAATGGACTCCTCCATGAATGGTTTGGTATACTGTGCAAAAGCAACAAAAAGGAACGGCGGTTCTTCAGAACTTTGCCAGGGATTCCTCAGCTTTACAAGTTAATATTACACTTCCCCAACACAGGTAGACCTTTGCATCCTCTGCTGGGTTATGTGATAACATGCTTACAGTGAGAGGGCATGCATGTTGTCAGGGACAAGTGATGCACTTAGGTGGGTCATTCTTAAAGAATAATAAGCTTATAAGAATTTCAAAGATATTTATGGTTTGCAGAGAATGCAGAATCAACTCATGTTATATTTTAGAAACAATAAGTTAAACTCTGATGGTAAAATTAAAGAGATTGCTCTCAAACTTTAATGATTATCCTTTTTTGAATACATAAATATGAGATAATTCTGATAGAGTTTGTAAAAAGACAAAAGTGTACTAGTCTCTAAGGTGGCACCATCTGCTTACAAGTAGACAAGAACACATCTCTTATGCAGATTTTTGAGAGGCTAAGGCTTGAAAAGGCAAATTTGTCCCTAACTGGGTCGTGGTGCTCATTCTTATATTGACAGAGTTTCCTGCTCCATTTCCACTCATGCCTTTTTGAGACAGGCTCACAAAGAATGAAAAGTTGCTATAGGCATATGCTCAACTCAGCTGTTGAAATGACTAAGGTGAAAAGATGCATTCTTTCAGCATGCCTTTCAATCTGAAGCTTCTCCTGAAATTAAAATTATTTATTTTAGTGTTTTATATTAAGAGCAATTTAAATGGATGGGGACTTTCGTATCTTTGGGGGCTTTTTGGTTTTCTGGTTTTAATTGCTTTGGTTTGATGCCCCCATTTGTTCAGGAGGCAGAGCAAAGACATTATGTCAAAATGAGTGATTTCAAATAGGCCAGAAAGCAGAAATAGGAAATCTTTAAAACAAAACCTAAAATCTGATTTGAAGATATGAAGCTCTGAGAAATTTCGGATTGAAATGGGTTTCATATACGTGTCTTAAATGCTTGTACTTTAATTGTCCAGAGTCTTTGAGCTTGTACAGCCTTCCAGTACTTGAATAAAAACCGTGAAGTGGCAATGCAGCTGAATGGTTCTGTTGGTCTTTTATTGTCAGTAACCAACTGAAATTCACACTTTTCTACAGCACAATATCCTAGTAACTATACAGGTACCCAAAACATGGGGCAAGAATTTGAATTATGTTTAGGAAAATTAAAAAAAAAAAAAAAAGAGAGAGAAAAAAGGGATAGAGCAAAAAAATAGTCTGATAAATAATTGTCCTATGTAAAAGATCTCAAAGAGAAATTATTAGAATGAAGTAGTTTTAATCTGTAAAATCACATTTTTTGTTTACTTCTACTCACATAATTCTCTTTGATTATGATTTGAAGTGTGATATTGGAAAGCAATAGCATATGCTAAAAAGCAGTTTATTAATAAAAGGTTATCTTACATCTCTTTAGCAGCACGTATTATTTTTTAAACAAATAAGATAAAAGAAAAACGTAACTGGAACTTAGAGATGAATTATTAATGGAATTATTTTTTAATTGGCGAAGATTCTAAAGAAAATATTTTAATTAAAAGTAGAGGTTAATATTTCATTTAGCATGCAGATTTCTACATGCTTAGAAAATGAAAACTGAACAAGTGATGTCTACCTTCATTAGACATGGGAAAAAAAATTGTAAAAAGTACACTTATTATAACAAATTCCTGAATGAGCTAGGAAGGAGGAAAACTATACAAAAGGGACTGAAAAAGGGCAAAGTGCTTCAATATTTTTGCATTTTTAAATTGAATCTATTTGATTCCAACATAGTAAAATATAATTGTCAACATTTTCAAAAAAGATTTTTTAAATTTTTTAAATTATACTCTACCAAAAAGTCTAAATGCCCCAAAGCAAAGATTTCTTCTCTACTCTTCTCCACCCCTCTTCTCCTTCACCCTTCCCACCTAGTAAAATAATATATTGATATTCCATTTTTGTTTTACCAAGCAAAAGATTTTTCCCTTTTTTTTTTTTTCCTCCTGCTTTTTCTTCCCCATTCGGAGGTGAAGGATGACATCTTGGTCCCCAGTGAAGTCAAAAGAAAAATTCCCACTGACTTCAATAAGAACAGAATATCATCCAGAATGCTCATATTCCTGAGACCTTTGTACTATATGCACAATAAATTACAGCTGGTGACCACCTGTCATTTTGAATTTTCCTGCTTGTATTTTTCTTTTGGTTCAGAATTTTTTTTTAACCATCTGATTTTTGAGCAATGGGTTTCAGATATTATGAGAGGGGTGAGACACGGGGATTTTGTATCACTCTATGATGGCCCCTGCCAAGAGATAATGGATTGACATTGACAAATCCCTAAGAGCTAGACCTGACAGTTAACGGATGCTGTGAGATCAGTCTCAGAGAACAGTCTAAGGTTAAGGGGGCAAAAGCAGTGTGAATACTCCACACTTGTCTGATTTTGAGTCTTCCAGACAAAATGTGTTGAAAGCAAGAGGAAGCAAGCCAGCAGTGGCAGAGGGAAAGCAGGGGGAGAAGGGACGATACAGTGAAATCTTTACATTGAACCCAACACATCAGTCATTGCAGAATTCTTCATAGGCTACAGGTAGTGATGATTTATAGGTGGTAAGCTTCAATTTGGGAGGCCATAAGCACATTCTTTGATCTAGACTTCTACAGATTTGTTTCCTATGTACTCAGTAAGTAATAAGTGATTTGCTATTGATTTGTCCACAGGCAGAAGAAAAGTGGATTGGTGCTGTAACCCCAACGTGAATGGGAACTTCAGAGACACTGCTACAGAAGGGAAATGCACACAGACAGAAAAATGTACAGATACTTGTAACATGACAAGTCTCTAGCTCCCAGAAATGCTCCAGCTAAAGCTTTAATATTATCAAACCCTATACAACTGCTTTTACTTCAAATCACAGTGTTTGATCATAGCTAATAACAGAAGTACATGATACAAGAAAATCCCTTAACAGTCATGACCTGAAATCCCATGCACAGATTCCCAACGTACAGTAAGCATTGTCTTAAAGAGCTTAAAACGTTGCCAAGAATAAGAACATAACGTAAAATTCCAATCTATATGAAATGCTTTTCCAGTTACATAACAGCTTAACTATTTAATTCCATCATTAGTGCAAAACAGTACAAAGCTATCCCCTGCATTTTGCATCATAAAGCTGGATGACCAATTTGTCATTAAGGGCAATTTTTGCTCTAGAAAAATTTACCTTGCTTTTTGTTTCTGATTTGTAATGTTATGGACTTACATTCAGAATAATATCTGAAAAATATTCAATGCAAAAAATTGTCTTTATTGCTTTAAGAATGTCTTTCAGCATTCAAACTTAGTTACTCAGATGACAAACCTGTATGCGGTATTGTATCTACCACATTATGTCCTGACCACACCTACTTGTAGTCATAAAATTTAATTACAAAATACATTAATTGATTGGTTGAGTAAATCTCAGGAATTTGCTCTTGTTTTCTCTGAGTGTTTTAAAGAACAAAATTTTCCTAATAGACATTTCCCACAGACAGATGTAAAGAAACAGGAGTCTTATAAAAAATGACAGTACATTACAACTATTATTGATATTAATTGATTACATTTAATAGGGCTGAATACAATTGGCAAAGGGAATAGCTTGGACCTAACATAACTGCTAGTAAAACTTCAGTTACTTTCCATTAGGGATAAGACTTATCCCAATATGAAAGCACAGTATATAAGAATTCCTACCTTTGCGTTATAAAACAAAGGAAAAAGTTTAAATCTTTTTATTATTATTATTATTATTGCTTTGGCATGTTTGGGAGTTTTTTTGGACTTACTTTGTTTTCTGTATCTTTGGGTTACTTTATAAAACCAAAGTCATCTAAACTCTGTTTTAGGTTCAATTTACTAAAAATTTCCCTGCTCAAGGACAACTTACGCAACAGCAAACAATTGGGCTTTAATGAGCCAGTTCCTTCACCAATCCATCTTTGATATAATGGTTCAAAACAACAGCAGCAGTGTGCATGACTGGTAAAATTTTTTGCACTCAGATACTGAGCCTACTCCATTTTGACTAATAGTAGCTCTAGTGGGCTAAGAAACATGAAAGGATAAGTCTGAAAGCTTAGAAAGTTTGCCTCCATGTCTGTATCTCACTCAATAATGCTCTCCTCCAGAAAAATGGAGGAAACGATAATAAAATTGCAGTAAAGAACTGCTTTACTTTTTTCTGATGACTACAAAACCATGTACAAGTTGAGTTCAGCTGCTGACACAACTCTCACATTTTGTGCAATAAAGGAGTCAATCTGCTTCAGGGGTCAAAATACCATAAGCTTGAGACAGGATTTTTGTTCCTGATCTGCAATCACCCATTTACTGCAGCACTGGCATGTGTGTGTGTGTATGCCTGCAGTATCAATTTAATTTCAGACTGATTTTCATATAGAATTAGTTGGGGGCAAGTGTGGAATTCTGTGGGGGTTTTTTCCTAAGGACTGTATAACTGAGTTGGTTAGAGTGATATGATGTATCTCATATGTAATATGTAAATAAGATGACATTAAATACTGGCAGACAAATTCTCAGGGTGAATAAAATAGAGCTTTATGTCCCCTTTTTGAAGCTGTATAATTTTATATTAGGTAGGATTGGAACCCTAGTTTATAAGGACTATGCAGTACGCCAAGGTGCATGGTAAATCGAAGGATCATTTACAAATACATACTTCCCTGTTGGCTAAACCAGGTTATTTTATTTTCCTAAATCTGAAATCCTAGGCCACAAGAAATGAAGAAATTCTGAAGAAAAACTGGTAAAAATTTGAGACAAATTGAGACATGAATTTCATGAGTACATGGGGTAAAATAGTGAAAGACATTTGTAACATCTTAACTCGTAAAATTATTTTCAAGGCCAAACTGAGCATTAAGAGGAGACATTACGAAAGGTCCTAAAAAGGCATCACTAAGGAGCAGACCTAGATAAAAGACAGTTAATTATGCTCACAGATATTTATTACCTCAAAGTGTCTAAATAAAATGTAGCTTTTAAACTATTATCCAAGCAAAACCAATGATTTTAACTGGTTCTTTTTACTCAGTATTGATATTCTGTACAAAAAACCACACATAAGCACAATTTCTGAAAACACACCCAATACCAACAAGCATAATTTTTAAATGTAAAGAACGTCCTGAAAACTAATAATAAATACTCCTTCTCCACCAGTTTGACTTTCTGAGGAACACAGCCTCGAAACTTGTGTTTCCTAGGAAGCACACTGAATAGGAATAAAAACCCATTGCTCCTGGTTTTTAAGTGAGGATAAGTGGTGACAGACATATAAGAAACACACAGTCGAAATGAAATTGAATAGAAAATAACTTTCTCAAGAGTACTTCTCTAATTTTGGAATCTTAATTACAGTGTGAATTAACATATGGAACATGAGAGAAAATTAAAAATTCACACCATTATTTAGCAAAACAAGAATGGACATTCAAGAAACAATTGAAAAATGCATGTTTACATTTAGCATTTTACTTAAAAGAAAATCTATATAAATTTATATTGTTTGTTCTTTGCTTTTCTTTGATAGTTAGAAAACAGCTGTTCTATTGCTTTGGACTTTGACTGGCTAGATTGCAAGGCTCAATAATCTGTCTCGGCTCAGGGTTAAGTGATGGAATTCATTTAAATGCCCCAGAAGTAATCATCCACAAAGAGTACATTATTTCTTTTTTATGAATTTTCAAACCTAATACTGATGGGTGGCATGCAATTAAACCTGATCAATATGTAATTTAGGTGGGCTGACATGTTTTCAAATTCTCAGAATATAGATTCTTTCAATATTGCAAGAGCTTAGTGAAATACTTAGCCCTTATGAAACAGCCAAAGCAGTTTAGTACAGTAAAACAACAAAATACGCCTGTTCCAAAGACAAATGGGGAAGAAATTAAAGTTACAGACACTAACTTTTCAAAGAAATAAGAAAACGAGGCCTTTCTGAACAGGTTCAAAACAACCATTTTGATAGAAATTAACATGTATATGTAAAGGTTGATGTACTGCACTATATAAAGCCAAGGGATTAATTTTCTGAACAGGGTGTTTAAACATAGCTCTGAGAGAACTGAGTTATGATAACAGTCAGTTATCACATCAGTATCACAAATATTCCTTCTGAAAGACTATATTAGCAAAATATTAAAGAACAGTTTGTTTGTTTCTAAAAAATGTGGTTTATCATAATGATCCTTTGTGTTAAGCTAATAAACAAGGAAAGTACATTGCTTTGTGACCCTAAAGGTCATCAGTGACAGTCTCTAGTATTACTAATTACCTTGCTGTCATTTACACAATAAGAATTACACTTGACTTCTTATAATCTTACATGGACCAATTTTAAAATTTATGCCTGAGGTTCTAGTCTGCCTCCTCTCCTGTTTGCACAGACAGCGCCCATGTCACTTTCCAGAAAAAAAACCAAAAACGTAATCACACAGTATTCTCTAAGAAAGCAATATTTGAGAAAGCAAGGAAATTTTTAAATCTTTTTAATCTTTAGCTTATCTATAATTTTGAAACTGGTTTTAGATAACAAGGAAAGACTGATTTTTTTTCTCTGACTGTGATGCTTTTTTATCACATATAAACTCCATTTCTCAGATATCTCTGTTCAGCTTTTCTTTATTGCTCTTAGCATTATTTGTACCTTACATCATTACACAACTTCCACAAATGCTGGAGATGCATTGAATATTGCATGCCTACAACGCACAAATGTGAGTATCACAAGGGATGAATTTTTAGATTCCCAAAGGCTCTGCCAAAACCTGTTTTCTGTTTTAGGAGTTTTGGAGATCATCTTCTTGCATTTATCCCATATGAAAATATATCACTTATTCTCCTGTCGAGTTAGAGATGTGACTTTAAGTAGTGGCAGAATTTTGAAATCCTTTTCTCATTAAATGGGAAAAGACTGGGAGGAAGTAGGTTCCTGATTTTTTTCATAGCTATGTGGGGGTAAATCTGCTACAAACCCATTAACCTCACTTGTTCTGGATTTTTGGTATGTAATTGTAGGTAGATCTAATGGGTGCATGCAGACCTCTGCTCCCCCTCGCGCACTCAGAGACTTTGGTGCCCATCTGCACAAGCCAGGTTAACCCTGCAGAAAGCCACAGTAGCCTTGAAGTGTGGTGAGCCAAAAAAAAAAAAAAAAANTATTTTAGTTCAGCTGAAGAGAAGACTGTTTTTTCTATGGAAAAGAAGTCTGTATCACTAACCAGGGATGAAGAAATTCAGAACAAAAAGCAAGTCCATCTTACTACAAAAATTAATAAAAATCTGCAATTGTTCCACTGCACAGTTTGGGTAACTGCTGAACAGATAACATTTGTATGTCTAACTTCAGCAACTTTTTTTGTATTCTCTTCATAACTGGATTTCAGTGAGTGTCACAATCAAGGAATTAAATATCATTTTCAAAAATATTTTGTGAAAATACAGTATATTTATTTTAAAAGTGCACCTCCTAGGTGCCAAATGTGAAACTAAGAAGTAGCAGTTACAATATAAATTGAAAACAGAAATATATTCGTTTTCACTAGGGAAGAGCACTCCAGAATCAAGCAGCTTTATAAAAAATGCATTACGGATTTTCAACATCATGCTAAAAGCTGTAGGCTTAAATAGAAAACATTCATTAAAAATTTCTACAGAAAGCAATAGGTTACTATCCCATCTGCAGAAAAGTGTTTCATTTGCAAATTAATAAGCTTTTATAATAGCTACAGCTGATTGGATTTATACATGAGCTCTATTGACTGTTTGCTGTTAAACTCCAGAAAATCTGCTACAAGGATTTGTGCCTCCTTTTAACAAATATGAATTCCGTATCGTGGCACCACACAACAGGGGCTCTAGCCCAAGCCCCACAGAATTATGGTGTGCTTCCAGCCTCCACCAAAATCCATGGAAGCTGGCTGATGGCAGATGCTGCATGGAGCCCAGAAGGATCTGGCCCACCCCTGCCTTTAATAAAATGCTAAGCGAGTACCTTCGATGTGTCATTCTGAAATACCTGAAGTGATGTGAAGGGGAAGACATTCGCTGAGCTATTTGCTGGTCACTGGGACAGAAATGACAAAGGATTCTGTCCATTAGTTTTTCAATACAGTGTTCAATAGCAGTAGGAAATTGATGGTGTAACAGTGGCATCACATTGGGGAAACTTATGATGCGGACAATAGCACTTCCAATAAAAGGGCTTTTGATTTTCTGTGTGTCAAACTGTTTTAATATTAGGGCATTTCTAGGTCAATGAAGGGTTAATGTAGCACCATAAATCATATCCAAACAAGAGCCCTGTAACTGCCTATGTCGAAGAACTATTCTGCTAAGGTCAAAAAAGCATTACAAGAAGAAAAAGAAAAACACACACAAAAGTAGGTTGCAAAAGCAGTGCAGAGCCACATCTATTCCACTGCCCCAAAACTGACATTGACACAGCATACTAAAGAGAGTGAATAATAGGTGAATTAGAAATTAATGATTCCTCTGCTATGTAAATGGCAATTAAAGGACATGCCATGCTGCAGGCTCTGTCCTGAAACTCCTCTCCATTTGTTTGGATTGAAATTCATAGCGTATGTAAATGCAGTGATGAGACCTGGTATGTGACTATAGAAAGCTAGAAATCTGGACACAATTTCAACAGGTATGTTCTTAAATTTATGTTTACAAATTCACCTTTAAAACAGAATTTAAAGGGAGAGAAAAGCGTTATTTAGCTGATTTCTTGGTATGAGTAAATAATGGCTGCACAGAGTAACACATTATACCTTCAACACAGCACAGTAGCAAAACTCAATAATTTACATTGATTATAATCCTACACATCAAAGTGTTACTTTAACAAAGCAACACAGTAGCTGCTATTTGTAAGTGCCTTCTGTCCTGAAAGGTGCTAGAAAGAACAGTTTCCTTTCATGGTGTCAAAGTGTTAAGTTTTTATCTCATAAAACATCCTTTCATCTCCATTACATGTAAGTGCAATTAATAAAATGACAAATTCAATAAAGAATAGAGGAGTTAGGATAAAGGAATGCGTCTGTTGTTTTGTTCGTGCTCTTAGTTTAGTATGGCTACATCTATCACATAAGGTACACAGAAAAGGCTTTTGAAGCCAAAGAATCCTTTAGGGACATTGTCAAACAGGGGAAGATCAGAGTCCAATACTGTTTTACTAGTGAACTAGTGAGATCTACTCAAAATAAAAATTCAAGTCCAGCTTTGGGAGTTACTGTACCTTGTAGTAGGTAAGAAAAGAATGATTCAGAACTGGGTAAACTTCGACACATTTGTCATTTAAAATCTGCAAATTCCTGCAATATTCTGTGCTAGCATGTGAAACAAATGGGCTTCTGGGAGGGAAAGCTGCATTGACAAACTCAGCAAAGAGCAATTTTCTGTCATTTAATGAAGGATGGAGGGAGGCCTTGATAAAGTACCCACTCATTACAAGTTTGTTTTTGTACGTGTGTCTGTGTGTGAGACAGAGAGAATGTGTGTGTGTTGATGAAAGGGTAATCTCACTAGTTCAATCTTCTCAGACAAGTTGGACTTGCTAAAAGCACTCTATTTTCTTGTAAATTCAGCTAGGCACACTTTCACATACATAATATCTGCATGCTGGCATTTTCTTTTTGCTAAAGGATGCATGATGTTTATCCCCGCTCCTATGTGGTCTCTTTTTGTCTAAAATGCACCAACCAATTAATCGAGTGTTTCTCCCTCCTTAGCATATATGAAATATTATAAAAATGTGGGAAAAAAATTATAGTCCCATACATATAGTATATAAAGCAATCAAACATTTATGTATTATGGTCAGTTTTCTGAACAACATAAGTCTGTGCTGCATACCATTCTAGATAACCTCTGAAAATAAGACAATTACCTGCTCTCATCCTCTGCCTAATACCCAAAGCAGAATAAGTAAACTTTTCACTGCTGTCATGAATCTGGCTTAGTTGTTTAGTGTAACCGTGGGAAGGCTGTGGCCTTAACTTGAAAGAAATTATCAAAGCATGTATTAGGAAATACTCGTAAATTGAGTGGGTGTACATTATCTCCTAGTAACTTGTAGTCTTTCAAAGACTTACTGCAGCTTCAAGTCAGTGAAGCAATGTTCATGAAGTTGAGGACATGAAGCCTTTGCAGACTGAGGTATTTGGTATTCAATAGGCTACAACTCAAATATGCCATTCAATGTATTGCTGGCTGCTTCTACAATGAAATAGTTTTTATATTTTGCCTTTATGTATAATAAAGGACTTCATCACTAACAAATTAATTCAGAAGCTTCCCAATTAAACATAACTCATCAATTCCCTTTCTATTCTATTTGGATGGATATCATTCCTTGGGTTTGGAGTAAAACATAATTAACTGTTTGTGCAACCAAAATTAAAAGAGCATAGGTGTGACTGGTACCGTGGCATATTTATATCGACCTCAGATTTTAAGATATTTGATAAGCACCCCAAGGAGCAATCCTAAGCATCCCTGGTCAAGGTCCTGATTTTGCTAAAGTCAATGGGGCAGATCTACAGAAGGTGGATTTTCTCATGGAATTCAGTGAAAACTTCTATCAGCTGGAATCATAGTATACATATTGTTTTGTTTTCCAGAGTGGTAACTATATTTACCTTAGCTGTTTTGGATGACAAAATACTTATCCTTGTGATTAGTAGACAAACATCAGCCTGCTAACATTGCGAACTGTATACTTAAACTAAGAGGCAATTTTTAAGGAGCCATAATGGCTTATGCTGTATTAGGAAAAAAAAAAACCACCAAAACAAACAAAAACAAAACTAAAAACATGATAAAAACCCCCCAAACCAAACACATAAAATAAGACTGGTAGCAGCAGAGCAATCACAGTTTGTAATATTAAGACTTCCCAGCATTACAATTAATAAAATATTATCTGTATCAGAAAACTAAAATTTCAGCACAATTGCTATTTTTTCCTGTTATTTTCTATAATTTTTACATGCACGCTTGTAATTATAAAGTCAAAACGTGTGCATGTCAATTCTATACTTCACCTCTCTTCTACTCACCTTTTTCTTTTCTAGCGATAGTAAAAAAGCATCTGAATCATTTTATATAATGCTTGGTTGGCATTGTAAAACTGAGATATGAACAGTATTTCTCTCCCCACATATGGGAATTGATTGCTAAATAATAATTTGTTTGATGCCTTAAAACACAGAACATCAAAACTTAATAAGAGAGTACACATCTTGGTGTATGCCTGTTAGAATAATAAGATTTCATATTAGTGCTCTAAAGCTGTATAGTACTTTATTATACAATCTGCATTTTTATAACTAAACTGCTATTTAAATATCTTAGCTAGCAAATTATTTCAAAAAATTATTACAAGCATATGTCTCTGAATTTAAATGGTAAGCCTTATTAAGAGAAGTTACCTTAGATACCTAGTTCAAACGATGTGCAAAACAAAATATTCTAAAGTATTTAACATGTAGTCCCTACAGTGTTTTCAGCCAGGAGCCAAAACTGTGATGTCCCAATACTTTGGAGATGAACAAAATTAGTGGTTTTGAACCAAAGCAGCCCATGGGTTTGATACTGAAGCACTGCAGTAAATACAGCACTCCAGCTGGTATCAGTTCCCAAGACAGAGACAGTGATACACCGTGCATTTTGGGTCTGATTCAGCAATTGCTTGTAATGCAGTCATAAATCTGCTTTTGCTGGACAGGTACATCAAACTTGCAACTACTTGCTATGTAAAGACGTGTCTGCTCCGTATAGAAATCTAGTAATTTCCTCAAATTTTCTGTCAATTAGAATTTTTTTCCCCTTATGTACCTGTGCCATACCTAAATGTGGATTAATTCTAGACCTTTTACACTGAGAAAGGATAACACATTCTAACTGGCATTTTAAGTTTTGGGCAAATGCAAGATTTCACAGCACAGCTATTGAGACTGAGAAAGCTTACTGGAAGTTTCAAGTGAACACAGAAATACAGTGACAAAAATAAATCAACCAAAACAAACAAACAAACAAACAAACAAACAAACAAACAAACAAACAAAACCCCACCAACTATCCAACCAAAAAATTTAAAAAAAAACCAAACCAACCAAACAAACAAAAAACCCACAAAAAACTGCTACACCAAAAAGAAACCACCCACCATCTCAGATCTCAGTCCTCACACATCCCTGTCTAATCAAGTCTACCTAGATAAAATTCACCTCTACATGAACAGCACCAGTTTTTACACACAACCTCATTCAGCTATTTGCACGGGATTGTTGCCTCAGTGGGCAGCCAGGATACATTCTAGGAGTACATTAGTGTTTTACACCCTCATTGAAGACAGGATGGAGAATCATTACCTCTGTGAAGTAGTGAGTGATGCTTTACTGAATGAGACAAAGAGGCACTTCAAATAAAGAGCAACCTCAGCTCATAATGCACAACACTGAAAATAGAAAGTAAGCCCCTGAAGTTACCACTGCTTTCCTCGGTGCTGGTTAAAATAATGCTTTCCTGGAAACACTTTGCTACACCTCTTCTGGAAACATTTTTTTTTTTCCTGAGGGATGTCTCCATTTGCTGACTTGGAATGAAAACATAAAATGAAGCTAAACAATTATTAAAATAATTTACTGAAGTATTCTGAAAACTCATTAAATATGCTTAATGACAGAAAATTTGCAGCAGATTCCCAACCTTTAGCAATCTCCCAAGGAATCCTTGATTTCTGACTTTTAACAATGGCTGAATAATCATGACATAAATAGTGCATAGGGAAAAAAAGGATGTGTTTACATGGTCTTTTAAATGAAAGTACCAGTTTCTAAAAGATTATGTAGATGTTGGCAGAGATTGCTTTTAAGTGGTAGATTTCAAGTGGTGGATTTTCAACAAAATTAAAAAGAAGCTAAAAGAATTCCTACCTATTTGTTCTGACAAGCCATATAGCCCACCTTTTGTTTTAAGGGTATTTTTGTGTTTCTCTACTTTTGTTGTTGCTGATCACTAATTAAATGGCATTTCCTCTACAGGATATCCATGCTGGTGAGCACAGCTGCATGGCAGAGTACTGTGCTAGCCGACAGATCCTCTATCCCAGTGGCAGCATGCTCAGTTCAGGATCACACGGACCATAAGTCTTGGTCTGTAAGTATCATTTCCATCTCAAACCTGGATCAGTCTGTCCAAAGATTAATGCAGTTTTTAGTTTATTTTTTCCTCTCTAGCCATGGTTACTTAGATCATACCAGACACGGGGAAGTAAAAAAATAGTGAGATGTATGGTGAAAGTCCCCTTCTCCCAGAAACCCTAAACACCAGGGTTTTTTGGCTTTCAATCAGCAAAATAGGAAAAATCATAAGATTCCTGGTTAGCTTCTTTTCACAACTTCAAATGATACAAAACCAGTAAAATAATGCAGGGGAATTTTTTCTAGATCAACAAGCAAGGTCTCCTCTTAGTTTCACTAAAATACTCTAAACTGCTTTGCAATAGTGTCTATATCCGGAGAACAATTCTCATGTTGCACATTTTAGACATGTAAGCAGCAACAGAACATAAAAATTGCCCAACTGCCTCACAAAGATGACAAATGTTTGGATAATCACCATATTATTTTTCTTTTGACTACTGCTTCAAAACAATTTTTTTTTCTCTAAATCTACTTCCAAAAGCTCTTTCTCCATTTGAAATGGGAAATCAGATATGCAGAACTGAAAATAAAAGTTACTGCTTCTGTGCTTGTATAAATACCAGTCTAATCAGAATACAGTATATTATTGGATTTTTAATTTTCTTTTGAAAAGACCAAGCTATGTTAAGCAGCCTTTAGCAAGCTGTCACAGATGAGACCAATAAGCACATCCTGACTTAACACACATCAGGGGTTGCCAAGGATACACTGTCAGGGGACTAGGGTCAGGAGTCAAACTGACCAATATTGAGTAAATTACATTGGTTCGAATGATTCCCCCTGAGCTAGTAATGATATGGCATGCACATAGTTTTGCTCTGCAGACTGATAAATACTGCATTTGAAGGCTAAACAAGGAACAAAGCATGGAAAAATGATTCTCTATAGACTGTCATAAACATTCATTCACATCACTCTGAGATTAAAAAATACCATCATTGAAATTATCAGTATTCCTTTCCTGAAGAAATGCAACAAAAGGACTAAGGCTTTTCACTACAAAAAGCAAAACAAGCAATTAACTAAAATAACTGGAAAGGGAAAAATATGCAGAAGGGAGCAAGTCAGTCTTAATACTTTACACCTTCTACAGTCCTTTGCTGATAAGAAAAGTATCACAAGATCTTTACTAAATAGAACTGTTCATGACACCTTGCAATAGCACAATGAACCTCTGTTATTCCCTGCGTACTTAATAACGAATTTTTTTTTCCAGTTGTGACTCATCTGAAAGAAATAAGAAAAGCTTAAATGTGTTGTTTAATACCTGAATTCTGCCAAAACAACTTACGACAAATTCACTGTGAAGCAAATGAGCTACAATGAAGTAACTTGAGGCAAAGCCTATTGGTAACTGAAAGCACGAGTATAAGAAAGAATCTGTTGCTGACCAGCCAACATATCACACAAGAGCCTTTCCTAAATTTTCTAGGTCCCGGTGAGAAACTACATTTGTAAGATCAGCAAAGCTCAAATTTTCATTTATAACATAAGTATAACACAACATAACATAACAAATATTACACATTTCAGAATTTAGAATCTTTATTTCCTCATTGCTTATCTTGCCTTCTTTCTTTTATAAATTCTTCTAAGTATGGCAAATAAGTTTTGGGGAGAAATTATTGACTTCTTTATTTTCATTCCTTTAGTCCACATTTTTCTTTCATGATTATAATTTCCATCCTTTTTACATTTCAGTTTGGTTTTTCCTATTATTAGCTGAATACTTTTTTCAAGGCCACATTTATTATATTTTCTTCTTTAAGCTATTTCTTTCTTTCTCCATAATTCATTTTCCCCTCCCTGATCCTTGCTACCAGGGAATGCAGACAGCAAATCTTTTTTCCACCTTCCACAAAGATGCATCCAAACTAACAAATTTAGTATCTTTCAAAACAAGGTACTTTATGTTCTGTCAACAATGCTTTAAAAATTTCTGGGGTCTTCCGTATGATGGTTTTTGTCACCAGTGGTTATATAATATTTGCATATACATGCACATATCATTGTTTGTTACCAAACACTCGGTACCATGTTGAGAACAGATTTCTCCATTAACCTCCTGTCAGAAAATAACATAACCTCTTTTTCTCACAAATGCAAGCTGTTTCAGATCCTGTCTCTCCTTTTCTGTCACTGTTTGGGTGCTGTGCTTTGAAGATAAACTTTACTGAAGAAATAGAGAAAAGCAGCTGCTGCTCTCAGGATTTGCTCTGTTTGTGCTCATTGTTGTATAACAATAGTCACAAGGACTCTGAGCAAAGCTCACTGAACAGCCACACAACTACCCATCCCTCTCTGGTTTGATTTGTACCTCCATTAAATATAGAAGGGAAACAGTGCAAGTTTCCTCATGGATGGAGTGAGACCTGGTCCATCCACTTTCCTCATGCAGGTGTGTGTTTTTTGGCCTCAGTGGAATCTACCAACCGATCTATCCAAAACCCTTCTGGGGAGGAAGGAAAGAGTAGCAATGGATGGTTGTTTGTTGTGGAGGAAAACCTACAGTTACACCAGATTGGACAAGACAGATCATTCTGGTGAAAGAGCTGCAGAGAAGAGCCTGCAGAGACAGGCACTTAGAAATTGCCCAGGACCTCCTATTGGACATACACTTGGAAGTGTTCAAGGCCGGGTTGGATGGGCCCCTGAGCAACTTGGTCTGGTGGAAGGTGTCCCTGCCCATGGCAGGGGGGTTGGAGCTAGATTGTCTTTAAGGTCGCTTCCAACCCAAGCCATTCTATAATTCTGTCATCCGCTACTCCCTTCTTTTTGGTGCTGCAACCAGCAGAGTGGAGAAGATATTTTGTGAAGCAGCATAGTGAGGTGCCACCTCTCTGTTGAGCAGACGCTGCTCAAGCCTAGATCTGAGAAGTGATCCAATTTGTGCGGCAGAAGAAAGCAATAGGTACTGTTTTTTCCCTGATGAGAAAGTCCAGAATTTGAGTTCTCTGGCTGTGCTGGCAGATTTCCAGAGTGCACTTAAATTTAATTCTTAGTTAAGTCAATTCTTTCAAAAATAGAAAAACCCAATTTAGTCCCTTTTCCAGGAAAAAATCTATTTTCCTTGAATTTATGTTGTAAAGCCTGTCCCAAAATAAAAGCACAAAAGAAGATAATCATTATACATTCAATGATGGGAAGTTTGATGATGTGATAGGGCAAACTAGTTGGTATCTTCTGAAATACCTGTGCACTACATTCAGTAGACAGTGAGATTATGGAGAAATAAATACTACACCAAATCCTACTTAGTTCATTGTTTCAGAAGTGCCACCACAGAACTACATGGAAAATTATTTTTGGTTCCTCTTCTGCTGAACCAATTGTGCAAGTGAGAAAGTACATTGCCTAGAGCAGGGCACCTTATATTACTTCAGGAGCTGAGCCCTGACTGATTATTTTACGTACACTTGTTTTAGTCACATAAGCTCCACATCCTACACTGATTACACTGTAATTTCACTGTTGATATCAATAGAGATGGTGACTTACGAGTGCAGTACTAAACTTATTCCACAGCAAATAATGACTGAGATTATTAATAAATCACAACTCCATTTATACAAAGAGGGCTAATTCTTTCTAAAGCTCACTACTTAAACTACAATTAGTTTATTCATGCTTTGGCAGCAGAATATATTTTTTTAAGAATCATGGTAAGGTCTTTTCTCAAGATTTTAAATTGTTGCAAACAACTCCCTTTGCACTTCCAAGCTTGCACCACTGTTCTTTTGGAATGCACAGCTCATTTTTTTGGATAATGATGCGAAAGTTTCATTTCTCAAAAAAAGACAGAAGCAAAAGAAAGAAGACTGAAGGGAGCATTGCAGAGTTACTCCATTCACATGTCTTCAATTTAATAAGAGCTTTGTTTCGCTAGAGGCACTATCTAGAAGTTAATTCAGTTAATTTGAAGAGCCAAAGTGAGCAAATAGTTGCTGCTAACAGAAAAACACTATAAAAAGTGATATGGTACATTCATATCCTCTCTGTGCATATATTAAATTCTTATCACATGCCCTTTTAAAAAAAATATAAGTTGCCTAGCACTTTTTCTGCACATTTACTACAGAAATATCTGCACATCCAATCAGTTTGATTTATTCAATGCCCATGCAGCTCTATCCTTGATCAGCAAGACTAACTAGAATAACTAACCACTCCCTATTTTGCAGAGTACAAAGCAAACATAAATCAAAATGGAAACCATTTATGAGTGTGCCTAAGTCTATAGAGACTGCAGGAAGAACAAAGTGTTAGAAGTATGTTGTCTTTCCAGCTTATCCTTTTCCTGAAATATCTAAATCCATCTTCCACATTCCCATTTTCTCCAATTAAAAAAAAGAAAAAAAGAAAGAAAAGAAAAAAAGAAGAACTATTTATCCAAATACCACATCTTTTAAAATATTCTTCCTGTTCAAATTTTATAAAAAGTATGAAAAATAGTATTTCACAAATTTGATCCTTGCAAAGGAAAAAGTCAATGCTAGTTAATAAAGGACAGTATTTTCAAACTAGTGGAATCAACTTACATAGCTTTGTTGGTTGTTTAAAAGCCCAATTTAAAAAAGTCATTCACTGTAAAGGAGAATTATATGTTTAACTGCTTCCTACTGTATTACCAAAACCAGTGGAATCTTCTAAAATCCCCCAATTTAAGGCCTCATTAACTTATGTAATAACTTGCATGGTGAATTCACAATGCTGTAGTTAGAGGTCAACAGGCATTTAGCACAATTGTTTAAAAAACATTCTATAAGAAGCAGCACTCTCTGCTACATACTCAAAGCTAACTTGGGTGTTGCACTCAAAGTAGATATACAAACCAATTTTTATTGAAGAAATTACTATCTGAAATTAAGTACACTTGAATTTCAGAAAAAAATATCTTGGATTTTACAAGTAAATTGATGAGTTTAAGTTAAAATACCTTAAAGATGGATCTTTCTGAGATATACAGCAATCACTTTTCCTTCAGAGGGATAGAATCATTAAACAGTACAGACTTATCAAATTTCATGCATACCAAAGATTTTCAAATTGCCGATCATTTTACCCATTAATTTTGTAAGAAAATTTCATCTTTTGAGACACTGGCTAGGTGAAATGAAAATGGGTATGGGGAACTTTGTAGGGGAAAAGAAATTCTATAGAGAAAAGAAATATAAAAAGGAAAACCAGAACAAGATGCTGTGGATATGTGAAAGGCAGGCTGAATGAAGAAGCCTGGGTTCATGTTTCTCATTTGTCTCTCTGCTTTTTAGCATTGCTCTGGCAATAAAACAGAAGTAAAAACAATTTAGCTGGCTGATATGCTTTGTTTCTTAGGATAATCCAGAGAGGAACAGGACAGACAGAACCTCAGTCATTACTGAGGCAACTATGTCAACCATTTTGTATGTTCAAAACAGCATTATTGTAGATAAATTAACTTAATGAAGAAAGAAGATTAATATTTCCTCTTATATGTCACTTGTGAAACCATTTCAGGAATGTCATGTCCAGAGTGGTTTCCCCAGTTTATGAAAGACAGTGGTGCGTAGTAATTGCAATGTACATTCACTCTGACTAGGACAAAGAAGGCACTGTTCAACCCAGATCTCTAGTCCAAATATTTTTAGACTGGAATAAAGACTGAATAATCAAAAAACCTTCATAAATCTATACATTTCCAGAAGTTACTTACCAAATAATTTCTAATCATGAAGGAAAAAGAAAGATTTAGCAAGTAAATAATTTCCTATTTATTGTCAGCTATCCTGAATAGGCTCTTTAAAATTAAGAAGAGAAGAAGACCTTAAAGTTTTGAGATCTTAAATAAATTTTTTTTTAAAAGTTGAGTTCTTTATTATTTATGAAAAGCAAAAAAAAGTCATCCTATTTTTTTAAAATTACCCTGAAAAGAATTGATAACAAGTTTATCAATTCTAATCAATTGATTGTGCTTAAATTTAATCACATCAGTACTTCTGGAAAATAATATTGTAACCACCAGATTTAATGATGTCTAGAATGTAACACATTTGATGTTGTCATGTAATATTATGTTTTTTATATATATTATATACATATCATATTAATATTTCTATATCCTAAATACTCAGTTCTTCATTCTATTATAAGCATAGCCCATGAGAGTGTTGGAATGTAATGAGGGATGGCTACACATTAGGAGGACATTGGGTAGGTCTGTGTTAATACTTTTGTTTGGCAGGGCGCTTTTGAAGTTAATCTGCCTTCAGTTATTGTGCTTTGGTTTGCATAGTGGGGTAGTTAAAATGTGTGACTGGGTTCTTTTCTGATGAAACTCAAGTAAACTATATTTAGCGTTCTCCAACTGCTGCTGTGAATTCAGTCCACATGGTAAGATTAAAGCTAATCCAAAATTATCTCATCAAAATAGAAATGAATTTTGGGTCTTCATTGACAGTTGCCTCTTCCTACACACAGATTCCCTTCTTTTTGCACTGATTACTGTAGAGACAACTTTGAAGAAATTACTGCAAGTTTCCTCCCCGATCCTGTTTCAGAATTGTGTATAGACCAAACTGCCATTGTACAAATGCATCATACTTGTGCCCTCATATGATTTCTCTAGCTATATTAGCTGTTTGTCTGTTTCTACACAGATTTTTAAATTCCTTCAATTTTTCTTATCTGAATGATGAACTTAATTCAATTAAAGATGTGTATCTATTAACTTTTCCATAAAGAAGAATCATTCAGAGGACTGTAATTCAGTAAAACACTCTCAACATGGACTCTATCTGGTTGCACGCAGCAAATAGTCTTCAGAGAACAGAGGAGGTGCCTTTGTGAAGGAAGAAACAGGAAAAAAATACTACCAGTTCCTGCAGGAAATGGTAACTTCCAAACCATGGGTTGTCCATAACCTCACCTCAATTGCTCTGCTAGCGAAACACAGTACTTTGTCTGGCTCAAGGCAGGCTAGACACTCTGTTGTGATACTAAGGCTGAAATTTCATGTGCCAAAAGCAAGCCCGGGAAACATTTCCAGTATTAATGGTTGCAGGGTTGGGTGTGCCAAAAAAGAGCCACACACCACTTGGTCGCACACATTTATAGTAATTCTGCAAAACAACCTGGTACAGACCAGATCTGATTCTAAACTGCATCACTATGGCTTGGATTTAATGTGTTATTCCAGGAAAGCACTTAAGCAGATTCTCATGGCTGACTTACATTAATGAGACTTAATTACATGCATAATACACACGCTGTAATGCTTTCTCAAAGAAGGCTCCATATCACAATGATGGCATTTTAGTCCCTTACTTTTCCCATAATGTTCAAAACTCACAGTTTGATATGTATCATTTCCTTGTAGTGTTCAATTTTTTCAAGTTTTTTAAGCAGTTACCCTTGATTATTATCTTTTATTAGTCCTGAGTATTTTGATATGTTACGACTGACTCCCATAAGCTTATTGTTTATGTCCTCTTAGACTCACAAATGCCCTTATTTCAGGATTTCAGCAGAAGTTAGATTATAAATTTATAAAAATAAAACAGATAGCCTTTAATTCACTGTAATTAAGAAATATTCCATTCTGAACTAAAACAAAAGCCATGAAAGCCAGAGAAAACAAACTAACCTACCTTGCTTTAGGATTTCATTATTAGGGACACATCTTGATCAGAGTAATTTACAAGGCTATGACAGTCTGCATAAAACACTAAAAATATCTATAGTCTCTAAGACTTCACATCTTCAACGTGAGAGCTTGATGCCCCTTTTTTCACAGTTGAAAGAAACCTATTCTTGTTATTTCAGAAGAGATACTTTTTGATGATCTAAAAAAAACAATCCCCCCCCCCCCAACCCCCAAAACAAACCCAAAACAAATAGTCTGGCAAGAAAAAGAATTAAAATATATCATATGCTTAAAGTAGCTTCTGTCAGTTGCTATATATGTGTTTATGTAATGACTGTGTTGTGGGATTTTTCAGGTATCATTTGCTTTTTATATACAGACACACAGCTTCTTGCTAAACTGGAAGGAAGCTTTGTAATCTTCCATATAACACCCGTGCTTTTTCACCTCACAGTTGGCCAAGCTATTAATTTCTTGAGTAAAAGGGATATTACAGATGCTTGGCAGAGAAACATCTCAGCAGCAGGCAAAAAACGAATACTTGCCTAAAAAAGTGTCAAAATGTGGATGTGCCTCCAATAATTTAAAAAATAGAAGGTGATAAGTTGAAAATGTCAGGTAATTGGCAGACAGATAGAAAGTTAAACTGTGTCCTCAGTGAAGAAAATTAACCAGCAGCTGCCAGCAGAGGCCCCAAGGTCATCTGAATGTCAGAACCAAGTAAGGGCCAATCATTCAGAAGGGGTTCGCTGCTGATATTTGCCCTCCCTGGTCATTTTCAGATCTCCCAGGAACTGCCCTGAACTACTGCCAACATGTGTTCATTTCTAAAAATTACATAGATTGTGATTTATTACCCATCACACTACAAAAATCCATTGTGAATTAAATCAGCCCTTTGTTTAAATTGCTCCTCTGCAATACGTATCATATCATCATAAATGACATTGAAGTTATAATCTACAGTAGTCTGCTTCAGCCACTGATAAGGCTCCACCAAGGGACGATCAATACTTACTATTCATTTTTGAAATTATCTTCACATTGATCCCTGAACAAGCGCCAGCAACACAGAGGCACAGTGGCTTTAATACAATAATTATATAAAGGTTTACAGGCTCATCCTCCCAGCCAATAAAAGCTGTCAGCTGGCAGGGACAGTTACAATCCCATAATCCATCAAAATGCTGTTCTCTGACCTATGGGCTTCTGGGCTTTCGGCAAACCTCGATAAACATGCTTATAGAGGAGAGAATAGCAACAAACACGAGCAAGCAAAAGCTTCAGATTCATATTACCAATTACAAAAACATATCTCTTATAGCACTTCACCCTTTTCATCAGAGCAACAAAGAGGTGCATTTTTATTGTAATTCACCCAAGAGTGAATGACCAGATGCGTGTGTATATTCTCGCACAAATTCAGTCTGTTCTTTTCAGCAGGTGACTTTGGATCATGTTGTAGACTCTAATGAAGTAAGCTCATGGAACTAGTCTCAGATATGGCTAATTTAGAGAGGAATAGCCACGCACTCTGTACACAGGAAAACAAGACTACTAGAGGTCTGAAAGTAAAATACTGAGAGCCTGAGTAAAAAAGGAAACTACCATCCAGGGGCAAATGAAAATCCGGATTAAGTGGATTGTGAATGACACTGTAGCATTCAGCCAGGATGCCAAGCTATCTTTTTTTGTATGTGTGAATTTGTATTTTCACACAGATGGGGCTAAACAAATCGGTTTATTTATTAGTTGAGCTACAGAAGTTCGAATTTTGCATATCAATTGAAGCTGTATAAAAGAGGGGAGCAGTTACTTAGTAAGCAAAGAGTTTGGTGAAACTGTAAAGATTGACTCCAGCTACATGATTTCCAATTCCAGAATTTAAAAAGAGAAAAGGGTAGCACAGTTTTGAGGGAGAAAGTTTCAGGAAAAAGAAGGTAAAGAAAATTAAAGATATGGAACAAACAACTAAACAAACAAAGAAAAAGAGAGAGTACAAATAACGTGAACTGGTACAGAGCTGGAATACTTAATGACGTATAACATCAACACTGCTTCTTGTATTATTGTCTGCCACATCATTTATACCCCTCCTCCTTTACTGATCCAATTGTCAACTTCACAGTATTATCATGTACATGAGAAGCACAGAACCTGACTGGGATTAGCAGGCACAATTTATGTTTCAAGTTCATCCTTTAAATGCCTTATTTGACTTACAAGAATACTGATGAAGAGCTCTTTATTTTTTGCCATCCAAGATTACGTTAATAACAAAACAACAAAACAAAACAAAACAACAAACCCCAAACACATTCTCATGTTATATCTCTATTATTTGATTGGGGAACAGGAAAACTGAATTTTCAAGTTTCACAACATTATGTGGAGTTCCTTTAGGAAAGAGGTACAATTTCTAGAGAACATTTCTTGGTTACTTCTATGGTTTGTGATATTTTTGGTTTGTTTCCAGCCAAGGCAGAAGACATCCCACTGTGGTATGGTTTGACTTAACTCCAATGTTTAAGTGTGACAAGTGATATTTGCCAACTGAAAACCTTGCCTGTGACTTGACTTTCAAAATTCTAGAGTAGACCTTAAATGTTTCTAATGTCAATGAAATAGAGGCATAAAGCTGATGAAAGATGAAGGTAAATAAAACCTGAGAAAGAATACAGTAGAATTTTAAATCCCTTAATTCAGACCTCAATGTTTATATTAAGTATTTGATAAAGAAAAATTCTTTCTTAGAACAGTTATCTCTTTCATTTTAGGTTTTGGTTTTGGTTTGGTTTTTTTTTTTTTTTTGACCAGTGGTAAAAGTATATTTTTCCCTACCACTGGAAATTATTGTTCCTTAGTGTGAAATACAATTTAAGTCACCACTTTCTTCTAATTGTTTCAAAGACTAATATATGTGTATGTTTAAATTGTACAAAAAGTCTTTCTCCACTGATAGCAGTAAAAGATGGAACAGCTGCCACCCATCAACATGCAACAGTAACCAAAGTAATGTTGTGCAATAAAAACAGATCTCTTCACATTAAAAAAGTGTGCAGTGGCCTTTGTGAGGTCGAGTGTGTTGGCCTGATTCTCTAACAACTTTCATTTACTCAAACTTTGATGGTCTATTGATAGCTACTTATTTTCCCCTCTGTTCTTTTAGGCATGCAAAGGAAAATAGTATTTTCCTATCTGATCTTGGAGAGTGCATCAGCTTGTTCTTATAAGCACAAAGCATCTTGTATCTTTAGAAAAAAAATAGTTCCCATATGGAATAACGACTCTAAAATACCAAGCTAATTGTACCCAAATGACTACAGCAATATCCGTAGCCTTAACTGTCAAATAACGCTTGGGTCTTAAAGTTAATATGGGTTAAATCTTGTACAGGATTGCCTGTGCTTGCCAAATTACTCCCCCAAAGAAATGTCTGTGATCTCACATTAGTCATATACCTCAGATGACACCCGGATCACCCTATTCCTTTCAATGAGTTTGCACAGGTAAGACTGATTAGCAATCTAATTGAGAATTAATAAACACTCCAGTTAATGACAGTTATAGAATTCCCATTGCCCCTTATTGATCGAGCGGGCTTTGCAGACGGGCTGCAAACCGTAAAATAAACCCTCTATAACTGCACAAAAACATCCCCTCCCAAAGCCCCACACATTTAAAAAAAAATAAGATACAACACATGAAGAAAATACAGAAAACTACTACTGCACTAATATAAATTAATTCATGGCTATTAATACATGGCTTCGGTCCCAGGATCGGACTTACTCTCCCTATCATCAACCTCTTCCCATTTCTCTGGCAACTCAACATGCATGCAGGAGTTAAAGACCTACATTAAGTAATCCCTACCAATGCAGGATTCTTTCCCACAGTGCATGTAGGCAATAACATGCCTAAAGAAGGACAAATTATAAAATCAAGCCACCATAATTTGGGATTTGTCATCCAGTTATGTGAAAAGACTGGAGTAATTTGCCAACATAAAGACGGTCTCATACAGTGTACTGTCGACAGCTAGTATTGTAATGATAATGAAGCAATCTCTGTAGAACTGACACAGATGCATAAAGTGGTTTTTGAATCTGATATTAGCAACAGACACTCAAAACTAAATTGAAGTATTCTTATACATTTAAAGGATTAATATAAATAGGTCTTTATGAATATAAATGCTTGAAGCACCAACCACAGTAGCAACGTTTAAAATGAGACTAAAACTTTGCTTCTGGCTAAACCTTCTTCAGACAAAAGAATTTTGTATGAAATTCGAGAATCTTAAAGCATCTTGACTCGTTGAAGTTATAGCATGATTGCTCTACACTGACATTTTGAATTATTATATCTCAACATGGTGTAAAAAAATTCAAAGTTTATGAAAGAAAGGGACACTTAAAGAAAGATCGGCTAAAAAAAATTAAATCAAACTAGATATTCTGGAGCAGACACATCTGTGGTTTAACCCCATCAGATTTCTTAGATTATTTGTTATGTGACAAACGAGAGATCAATCCATATCTTAATAGACTTTCCAAGTAATATTGACCTATATGAACAAACATAACAATAATTTAAAAAGTAGATTTATGTTTGGCTTAATAAATAGGATAACAGCTCATACTTTGTGGTACCATTTCTAAAATAGATGCATATACAAAAGTTATTCTCTAATACATCGTTTGTGGAGCTAAAGAATAAATTCATTGATGAATAAAAAAATCATAGTGCATGTTTTCAAGTTACAGATCCTAAGTAGCCAGCAATCACATTGCCATACAGAACTGCGAATCCCTTCTGTTACCATATTGTTTCCTAAAACAAATAATTTCATTTTATATTTAGAGAAAAAAAGAAATACCAGAAAATTATTTCACCATTAACAGAGCCATCATAGTAGGTAGATGAGGAAGCTGGAAGTTCAAGGGAAAACAGAATTGTCTAGAGGCAATTTTTTAGTGTAAAGAAGAGGGAACTGTCAAAGCCCTGACATTAAAGCAACAAGAGAGAAATGTAAAGATGTGCACAGGAGAAAGAATTATTCTGTCAGAGACAGAAGAATGATCAAGAAAAATAAATTAGGTCTTCCATAATGCAGATAAACAGGTGTGGCTCTTGAAAAGGGAATATTCTGCCTTCTGTTAAGTGAAAGCCATGTTTTAATGGTTTGCAAGAAGGGTTTAAGAAAAAGTTTGTAGACTTAGCAGCAGAGTGTAATTTGCTTATGGAAGGTCAAGAAAAAATTCCATCATTAGAAGTAGATAATTAAGAAAAGGGCAAGAAACAGGTGAGGTTAGAAATATGATTTTATAAATCTAACAAATACTAGTCTCATATTTTGTTTTTACTTAGTAATCAAGAAAGAGGAGAATGCTGCACTGAGAAAAGAGGTTTGGTAAATAGTTGAAAGATGAGAGCAGACTACCAGTAAATTAAAATATAAGAATCACTCATGAAAAGGAAAAATATATTCACTCTTGTACCACTGATTTCATAAGGAAGGGAGAAAGACATGACAGAAAAATTAAACAAAAGGGAAGGTATGGCTGATATGTTCAGGTGTTAACCAAGCTAACCCATGGAGAATGACATGGGGGTCCTGGTGAACAACAAGCTGTCCATGAGCCAGCCAAGAAGGCCAATGATATCCTGAGGCACATCAGGATGAGCATTGCCAGCAGGTCAATGGAGATGATCCTGTCCCTCCTCTCAGACTTGGATGAGGCCAAATCTGGAGTGCTGTGTCGCGTTCTGGGCTCCTCAGGACAAGAGACACATGGAGCTACAGGGGGACTGGAGCATCTCTCTTACAAGGACAGGCTGAGAGAGTTGGGCCTGTTCAGCCTTGAGAAGAGAGGATTGAGAGAGGAACTCATTAATGTCCATAAATATCTGAAGGGAGAGTGTCAAGAAGACAAATCCCTTCTTGGTGGTGCTGAACAATTTGACAAGAAACAATGGGCAGAAACTGATGCACAGGAAGCTTCACCTGAGCATGGGCAAGAACTCCTTTACTGTGTGGGTGACCATGCTCTGGAACAGATTGCCCAGAGAGGTTATGGAGTCTCGCTCGCTGGAGACATTCCAGAACTGTCTGGATGCAATTCTGTCTGATGTGCTCTAAGAAGATCCTGCCTGAGCAGGGAGGCTGGACCACATAACCCCCTGTGGTCCCTTCCAACCTGACCCATTCTGTGAATCTGTAAAACCATGAAAACAAAGTGCTCATCCAGGATCCTCTAGGAGTGACTACAAAATGGTGCAACTCTGTAAGAGTAAGGAGAAAACTGACCTTTCCATATTAACAAGACCAGGAGATACGTGATCAGCAAGACAGTTGTAAAGGCAAAATCCATGTTTCATTCAGAGACAATCCAAGAAGGATTAATCAATGAGATATTTCAGTTTAGGAAGAAAATAGCAGAAATGCATATGCATTCTACATATGCAGTAGAATATGTTTTTCTCCTGTTTAAGGGTTTCAAGCTGTGTCTTCATATATTTATCATGTATTCCCTCACTGAATCACATACTCTGTGCATGTGTAATAAGAGACAAAAATATACACAGAAGGTCTTAGTAAGGCAAGGTATTTTCGTATACATATTATGAAAAATACAGTCTTTACTCCCAACTGGCATCTATTGTATGGATTTTTAGATCTTTAAAGGTATAATTTACCTAGAACTCATGAAATAAATGTATATATACACTGAAAATTTTGGAAAAAAAATTTAAGTATCTCTGAATATTGGTTAGTTCCTGCAGTTGAGTCTATTTCAGATGTGACAGTAACTGCTGAGTGATCTTTTTATCTTGACCCAAGAGATTTCCCATTTTGTTTTCTCCTCACATCTTGGTGAGGAGGGAGAGAAGGAGAGCAGCTGGGTGGGCAACTGGCAGGTGGCCAAGGTCAAGACCATAGCTACACAATGAGTAAGCTGTTGACATCACAGACTGCATATAACTCAGAGAATTATGTTGGTTTATGTTGGTGAAGAAAATATCCTGTTATTCAACGTTAAGCAAGTGTCAGTAACAAAAATTGTTAATAGCTGCTTTCCTATGTTTGAGCTGGGAAAAATCAGGCAGACAGAAGTGATTGTCAGAGCAACTAGGTTTCTTTGGCTTCTTGTATAAAGAAACTGAATTTTATTCAAATAAAATTAATCTCAACAGTACTGCAAGATCCATCATCTACTGGGAGCAAAATCTGTCAAAGGTAGTGTAACATACCATTACCAAGGTTTGGCTGAGTCAGTGTATTGCATTCCTACCAAATAGAGATGTTCTACAAAAGCTGTGTTTTCAGTAGAAAAGGGTTGGTACTAGACAGGTCTGTTTATGAGATTTAAAGGTACAGAAGGGTTTCAGGAATCAGATTGTTGAGCTTCCAAGGGGAGAAATTGAAAAGACTTCCAGGAAAGGCTGCAGACGTGAATATGGTTTAGTTAAATGGAATATGTACATCTACCTTTGAATTAGGCTCTTTGTAAGCATGTTTGTCACTGAAAGATTCTTCAGAAGAGCAACCTAAAAAGTAGTAGTCACCTGAAGGCCACATCCGAAAGAACTTCCTGCAACACTGTGAAGAATTTTGTCCCAGGGACCGCTTGTAGAAGTTCAGCACCGTTGCCGTTTCCTGGATTTGAATCAAGTACAAAGAGTATTCCTCAAATGCCTGTTCTTGCAACACTATATTTTCAGCTACATTTAAGAAGTTCTGTTTATAAATATCAATCACAATCATTTTTTTATTGCCATTACTACAGTTCTGACACCTGATTCAATAAACAAGTCTATATTATGCATTTGAGAAACAAAAACTCTGCTCTCTTTTGCAGTGTCTAAAGCATAATGAGTGGGTTGCCTACTACCAGCAAAATGTTTATGTGAACTCCAAATGACTTGCTATAAAATAAATCTGGCTTAGAGAGATACAATGTTGCCCAAATCTAAGAAAAATATTACACCAGATCAAATACTAAAACACTGAGGTAGTACTTTTAATACACATATAGCAGAATAATATTCAAGTAATTACATCCGTTACTAAAGGACATATTCTGTCAACATCTAGTACCCCTACGAACATGATGTGGAATGAGAAGAATACTTATTTAGAATCACTAATTGCTATAGAAATGACATGGTTGCTAAAACAGGAATAAACTACATAAAATTCCTGAGTACTTCATAACTTAACAACTTTCCTTTCCTACAGTTATCCAAACTGAAATTCATTCTCTTCAGCATCTGAAGAGCTATTTTTTTTTTTTTTTTAGTTAAAGACTGATTGAAACAAATGTAGGTTTCATAAAAGGGTAATACTAACCAGTGCAGTTTAGTAACACCAATGTCTTCTGTTTAACATTATGTAAATGATGGGCACTTGTCACAAAGGATGGTTTACATACAGTCAGTATTAGAAGGAAAACAGACATGTGCCTTGTCCTTATGTAACACGCTTAAGTTTACAAATATTTGGAATAAATGAGGGCTTTGCGGATAGGATGTTTGGCTATGAAGTACTAGTGAAATGACAGTGTAAAGTGCCTGTAGGAAGATCTTTCCAGCATCAAAAATGTGATTATTTTCCTTTATCTGTCTATCCTTTTAAAAGCCATTTCTAGGGTATCAATACATTCATTTCCCAACATTATTTTTAATCTTGTTTTAATCTGACATTTCTTTGACATCCATAACAAAAGCCATAAATTACTTGCAGAATGTTATCTAAGAAGTTGATTATGGAAAATATTAAAACTGTATCCAGTTTGTTGGCAGATCCATAACTGTATCCATGACTAACATGTGAAATAGAAAAAAAAAAGTGAATAAAGAGGTACACAAACTATAGAATGCACTTTCTGGTATAGGACCTTTGCCCTTTGCAACATTCAATAGCATTCTCTGCAGCACTGGTGTCATGTCAGCCAGCTTTCACATTCATGTAAATACACCTACCATGTTGATTTGTCTGCTTAGACAACTGCAAAGATGCCAACCAAAAATAAACATTGATCAAACCGCTAAGAGATGGAAATATAAACTGAAAATTACTAATAAGTAAAGGTTATCCTTTTTAAGTGAAATAATAGTCTCTGTTCTAAATGAAAATAGTGTGTACAGTCAAGATTTTTTATGCAATATAACAACAATGTAGAGATAGGGACCTTTTTCTTTGCCATTTAGGATGTAAAACAATATGAAGAAAAATTATTTGGATAGGATTTTAGCAGTCATAGTAACACACATGAGGACAAACACATCAATTGTAAGTCTTTGGATTACAGACTTCAAACAATAGAGGGCTCCTTCCCAGAAACTGCATTACTGAGTTTACACAGACATCTCTCACTAATTTGTTGTCTCAGCCATGTAGAAGAGGCTCAGTGTATGCTTCTAGGTCATTATAACATTAGATAATATCGCATATAAATGTTAAATGACAGTCGCATAAGGACATATATGAAATACTAAAGATACTCTAGAAACTTTCTCTTGTATTTTTATTTAATTGCTTTCGACTTGTAACAATAGAAAAGTACTGGGCTGTGGAAGAACAGCACTTGCCTGAACAACAGACGATGTATCTATTATCTCACTTCCATGAAGGTCATTGACCTATGACAGTTGGAGTAGCAGAAACATTAGAAATCATGTGCAATTTAATCTTTACACAAATAAAGGAAAAGTATCACAATGCCTGAATAATGAAGAGTCTCTCAGAGAAAAAGAAAAGTCTGTCCCTGAGGATATTCTTCATTTTCTTTCCTGAACTGTTCCAATGCGTTCACACTATGAGATTCACTCACTGTGCTGACACACGTATTAATAGTATTTTGGCTGGAAGAGTGTAGATGTTCTAAAGTGATTGCAAAGTGCATCTGTGACTCAGTTCTCCTTTCATTCATTCATTACTTCTTCATGTCAATTCTGGGAGACTATTGTTCACCGAGAAACTGTCATCAGGATTGAAATTAACTGTTTTTTCTCCTACTTCAGCCAAGAGTGTTTTTATGTTCCCTGTGTTTCCAGAACATGCTATCTTATCTTTTACAAGGTTGGTGATGAAAATATTGTATCAGTTTCACTTGAAAATAAACAAACATCAGGCAAATATGGAGAAGCATACATAACAAAAGAGGATAACCTATAAAAGCATTTTTAAGTTATCAGTCTGTATTACTCTTCCGATAATTTCAAAATCAAGCAAACAAAAACAAAGCACTTCCAATTGCAATTCCCAGTAAGCTAATACCTAATGAAGGACAACAATACAAGTTTATTTTCTATTTTCTGAAAATGGAACCTTTATGTCCTCAAGAAAGGAAACGGCAAAAAATAATCAAGAGTCAGAAGAGGTCAGTCATTTCATCTTGTTGTTGTTAACTGAAAATAAAGGGTATAAAAATAATCTTTCCAAAAAAGAAGTGCTGTAATTGACAAGCTGCAAATGACTTGAATCCTCTATTGGTCTGTCTTTAACAATGTTATTAGATGAAGATTATGAAGACTTTTTTTTTTTTTTTAATTTATTTTATTTTAATTACCAGGCTACAAGTTTTGGAATAATGTGGGAATGACTAACTTCCCTTCAGAACTATTATTTTATTTTTCACTGGACCTTTCTTCTTCTTTATGTAACAACTTTAGTGTAATTTGCAAATCGAATTAGAATAATATGAGCTTTATTTAAATACGTAGTTAACGTCTACCATTTAAANATGTTCTAAAGTGATTGCAAAGTGCATCTGTGACTCAGTTCTCCTTTCATTCATTCATTACTTCTTCATGTCAATTCTGGGAGACTATTGTTCACCGAGAAACTGTCATCAGGATTGAAATTAACTGTTTTTTCTCCTACTTCAGCCAAGAGTGTTTTTATGTTCCCTGTGTTTCCAGAACATGCTATCTTATCTTTTACAAGGTTGGTGATGAAAATATTGTATCAGTTTCACTTGAAAATAAACAAACATCAGGCAAATATGGAGAAGCATACATAACAAAAGAGGATAACCTATAAAAGCATTTTTAAGTTATCAGTCTGTATTACTCTTCCGATAATTTCAAAATCAAGCAAACAAAAACAAAGCACTTCCAATTGCAATTCCCAGTAAGCTAATACCTAATGAAGGACAACAATACAAGTTTATTTTCTATTTTCTGAAAATGGAACCTTTATGTCCTCAAGAAAGGAAACGGCAAAAAATAATCAAGAGTCAGAAGAGGTCAGTCATTTCATCTTGTTGTTGTTAACTGAAAATAAAGGGTATAAAAATAATCTTTCCAAAAAAGAAGTGCTGTAATTGACAAGCTGCAAATGACTTGAATCCTCTATTGGTCTGTCTTTAACAATGTTATTAGATGAAGATTATGAAGACTTTTTTTTTTTTTTTAATTTATTTTATTTTAATTACCAGGCTACAAGTTTTGGAATAATGTGGGAATGACTAACTTCCCTTCAGAACTATTATTTTATTTTTCACTGGACCTTTCTTCTTCTTTATGTAACAACTTTAGTGTAATTTGCAAATCGAATTAGAATAATATGAGCTTTATTTAAATACGTAGTTAACGTCTACCATTTAAAAGGAGAAAAAGATTTCAAAATTCTATTTGTAATTAAAATAGTGACAGGAACTCAAAATCTGGAAAATTTTCAGGTTAATGAAATCAAAAGGTATCATGAGGGTTTTTGTATTTAAATTCAACGTTAAAAAAAGTCAAAATGAAAAATTTCAACACAACCAAAGTAAACAGTACCATAATTTATATTTATGAATGAGTCAGTGTATTTTAATGCAATATTATTGTTTCATAAAAGCAGCAGCACAACAGAATTATTTAAGAAAATGACTATTTTTCAAAATAGTAACAGAAAAATTACATCTCCTTCCAGAGTACATCAGACTTTTAAATTTGAGATAGTTGTGAGTGATCTCCCACAAACACAAGCACTTTCATTGATGTTCTACTGTCTGAATGCTTGGAGAATAACCAGTTTTATTAATCTAAATTAAAGTACTTAGAGAAGGACATGGAGAATTTATTCTCTATTATTCTCATCATTTTGGAATTAAGTTTTGACAGAAAGAGGAAAAAAGAGGGAATCTGACTATTCATTAAAAAATTATGAGAGCGTTTAGAAAGGTTCTAGGTTTTGCCTGAAGTATTCCTTCAAGGTACCTTTAAGTGCAAATATATATGCACTACCTGAAATAGATACATCCCATTATATAGTTGTCTGTCTCCACCAACATACTAGGACAGGGAATTATTATAATTTATAGGTTTGGCTAATTGTAATGGTACAACTGAAGCAGAAAAGAGTTGCATTAAAAAAAAAACAAAAAAACAAGAAAAGCTTTGTTTGTTCTTCCATGATAACAAAAAATGCTTCATTTATTTCCAGGTAAAATATTGTGGATGAAATTATGGTTGCCACTGTATTAATACAGGGAGTGCTGAAAGACAGAGTTTAGAGAATTCATTCCCTTGGACAAAGACTCCTGCAGACATAGAGCCATGACATGCAGAGCCCATGGCTGTGTTCATATTCTGCTCAAGAAGCAGCAGGCATGCCTTCCTTCTCCTTTGTGCCTGCCTTTGCCACCAAGAAGTAACACCACGGAAAGAGCTTTCCTTAAATCTGTGCTCTGCAGACAGCCATCGCCACAAATGAGGACACAAGGACAATGCTTTAAAAAAACCTTCACCCTACAAATTTCAATTACATCTCCAGGCCTGGAATTTCTGGGAGAGAGACAAAATGTTTGTATTAGCTACACAATCAATCTACTTTTCACACACATGTTGTTTACCCTCTAAGGAAAGAGGAATACTATTTTTTTTTACATCCAACTAGGTATTTGTATAGCCAAACATCCAAATCTCTTTAGCTTTCCTCAGGAAAAAAAGGCATATACCTCAGTTTTCCCAGAAACTCTACTGCAAGGAACACACCTTGATCATGTAAACTAAAAGAGAAGATAAAACTAACATCAGATCAAATACACATCACTCAAAATTTAGAGATTAAAAAATTTCATTGGATAAGAAAGTAATCTTTAAGGTGCATTGTTTTGCATTTCCAAAGAAAATATCCCTGGTTTTGTTTCACCGCAAGAAAAAAAAAATGTATTCTAAATAAGGATGGAATGCAAAGAATGTTATGACTCTGACAGCAATACAGTAGACTGTGATGTGCTTGCCATTCCTAATAGAAATATCAAGAACATAACAGTCAAGCCTGCTCTAAATCTATAACTATGCATGTTGCCTCATTGCTTTGGCTTCACGACCTTGTCTCTCCTTGACACATCTCAACACTCAAATCAATTATGATAGACATCAGGGTCTTGTGGATTCTCCTGGGATCACACATTTTATGTAATATTTTTTATTACTAATTGCAACTTAATCTTTTATTAAAAAAAATAAGGATATTAGCTTTCTTATTTCTTCATTTTCATATTTCGGTCACCTGTGATACACATTGTATATCTGCCTCTTTATCAGCCATATTTTGTAAAAAAATTGATGCAGACTGTAATGGAGGATATTTTTAATTTCATTTTCAACAATTTTTCCCCAAGATTCCATTTGTGTCAATTCACTCATTTATAGAAAGTGAGACAGTTGTTTGCAATTTAAGTGTAGAAAGAGATATGTGGCTGCTGTAGGTTGCCAGTGTGGTCATCCAAATGAAGGACCCAAAATACAGGAAAGGAAGAAAACAGCTTTCATTCCAACTCAGCTTTGTAACTTTCCTGGGTGTTTTAGATATTTCTATGATTTGATTTTTAATATCTACATAGGTTTGTTATTTATTTACTGCCCAATATGAAGACTCCTTTACAAAATGCTACAGAGAAATCAAGTAGACTAACTAGTACTAAATGCAGATGCCTAGGCTAACAGGTAGGAGCAGATACAAATGAAACAGCTGAAGCCAAAGTAATTAATTTTTTGTTGGCTTTGATTTTTTGAATTCTGGCACACCATTTCATTCCTTTTATTTTCTCAGCACACAAATTCAGTGTTATGTACCTGAGGCAAAGGATAATGTACCATGTAGTTAATTGTCACCTTGTCAATTATGCATGAAACAAACAAAACAATTTAATTCAATTTGCAAGTTTATAGCAATTTAGAAAAGGTGTAAGGAATCTTTCCTATCATTGAACTCTTCTGAAGGCTTGTATTTTTTAATCTTTTTCTATATATAAGTACATACAAGCTAATAAATTTTAGGCCATTTTCAGAAAAAGAAAAAAAAAATGAAATGAAAATACAGTTATGAGTTTGAAACACAGAATTCATATATGTGATATGTGTGTAAGAACTAAGGATTACAGACCTAAACATCTTTTCCCATTCTTTCTACATAAAAAGGAAGGAAAGCTACAGAGCTGATAGTGTATTGAAGCAGGAAACCTGGGGAGAAAATAAGGCCATACAGTCAAGAGCAAAACTTCTACAGATTTGACAGAGTCCAAAGGCTTGTCTCGGAATACATTCCTAGTTTGACACTGTCCTAAGCTTACATTTTCACGTATCAAAGCAAGGATTTAGAATGGTCCAGAAATGAGAGAATCTTGATACTGTAACACTTATTTCACATGCTTCAGTTTACCATAGTCAGAGAAAATGGCAGATGCCAAATGGAATAGCCTGGATTTAAGACGTTCCTAGTATACAGAAAACCTATTCTATGTCCCCAAAACACATGGGAAACCCACAGAAAATTTATACAACACTTGGCACAAAATGGATGATTTTACTTCCTGATCCTGCAAATTGTTCCTAACTTAATGCTTATGAATATTCCCATTTGAGTCAATTGGATTATTTACATTCATTAAATTAAGCACATATATAACTGTTTTTCAGATAAAGGTCTTAATTACTTTTAAGGTATTGAACCATTTTTCTTCAGACTTGACTCAATGAGAGCTATAGATCAAGTCTAGCTAGAAGTTACTAGCTTTATCTGGGTTTACTTGTCCACCAAAAGTGTTTCTGACTAGGATATAAAAAGAAAATATTTTCACATTCCCTCATTATTAGAAAAAGTATTTTACAAGAGTCATTTTACACATTTGTCAAGAAATAATTGTTCAGATGAGATAGCCTTTTATTGAAAATAGGAAATGTATTACAGAAATGTATATTTCAGTAAAGATAGAAGTCATTAATTCTTTGTTTATTTCCTCATGATGCATAACTAAATAGGACCTTATTATTTATTAAGTAGTGTCCTGTTTGCATCTGAGGAAGGTGCAAGGAGGATATTGAGATACATGACCAGAAAAAAATTACTGTTCTGATATGATAACCGGCGGCATGAAAACAGAAGAAATGAGAACCATAAGAATTTAAGAAAATATTGGTCTTCCTCATGTACATATAACAAAATAATAGGAAAAAAAGTCCCACTTTTATATGCTCTCTATAGTCTGTGTGCATAAGTAAACAAAATATAAAGGCAACGTTCTCCTACTGTCTGAGTTGCTCTTTTAAAAAAGTTGAACATTTCTACTATTAAAATTAAGCATTGTAGCAGCATGAAGACACGAAGATAAGAAGTATGAAACCCTGCTGGTTCTGAGATGATTTTGGTTAGTTCCCTTATGCAACTGAAAGTTCCAAATTACTATTTTTCTGCATGTCTCTGTCCAAGTCAGGGTCCTCAAATGGGTTTAATCACTGATTCAACTCTCAACAGAGTCTAAGACAAAACAGGCACTTGCTTCCTATTATATTAAAAGGGCTGGTGTGATCCACACCCTCTCAGTTCTTCCCGAGAATTTAATATTATGTCTATTTTCTGTAAAGGGCCTTGAACATACCGGTTTTGGTTCAGATGGTTTTCAAAACTCCAGCAGTTTTTCCACCTACTTCCACAACCTATTTCTACAACGCATAAGTCATAGGTTGATTAATAAATGCCAAGCACTAAGTTTGAGGAAAAGAGAATTAAAATAGTAATGTGTTACTTTTCATAGACATTTTAATAATTCCTAAAAGAAAAAGCTCTGTACCTCTGTTTTTTCCTCACTTGTGCTGCCAGCCCATATCAGGTTCCTGACCCCTAATGTGGTACAGGGAATAAGGGTTCTGATCATGTTCAACTCTGCCATCAGTACAGTGGTGTGTGTAAAGTTCAGCTATGAATTTAACCCAATGAGATGTACGTTTAAAATCCTCTACATCTCTATCAGATGACTGGCTCATTGTCCATTTTGATGCATAAATTAAAATAAAGCTGTGAAAGAAAATCTAACAAATTAAAGGACTGTGAACCTCAGTGGAACCCCTAGAAAATCGTCTTGTAGAATAGACCTCCCTAACAATAAACTAACTATATAGTATAGCATATAATTCAGTTCCAACATTTTCTGTGTTTTATGAGCATGAATAAAAGATCTCAGAAAGTAACAGAGCTTGTAATTAATTAAATCATATCCACTTATTTCTTAAGTGTTCCTTGTATATACAACAAAAACAACCCTCCCCGATGAATAAAATCCATCTGACTTTGCTGGAATCAGGTTATATCCCATTTGCTTTCTGTTACCTAAATTCAGGTCTAGACAAAATTAGGAGCTTTTTTCCCCCTCTCGTTTATTTAGTGCATGTTTTTAAAGTCTGTTCCGAGACTGCAGGGAAAATACAGTCTTCTCTTCAAAATCAGGAAAGATAACCTCATTGTGGGTTTATTTTTCACAATGTGCTGAAATTAACAGATGGGAAAAAATGACAGCCCTTAACTTTTGGGAGAAGCCTTGTGAGAAAACATGGAGTAAGGCTTCTCAGCGTCCATCTGCATGTCAGTTTGCTTATGGATAAAGAGAAGAACAGTAACCTAATTCTTTCCAAAGCTTTTAAGTGCTAAACTAATCACTTAAAGTTTAAATAATAAAATATAATGCAATAGCCCATGAGCTGACCTATTTTGGCTCCAGGCATGCATAGATATTAGGGATTTTGTTAGAGTTAGCTGAGATATAATGATGATACTTTATAGCAAAGAAAGATTTAACCCAACATGCCTTTCATGATCTTAGCTAGACTTTCGGGTCTTATGCAAAGAAGAACATTAATCATAAAATATGAGAAACTAATACTTTAATTCCTTTCCACCAATCCTATGGGCACATGTCCCTTGGCTTATTAAATATATTTCAATCTCTTTCAGTCACATACATACACATTTTGTAAGTTGAGGTGTAACATGATCTTACCCTTGAAACTTTAGGTCTATTTACACTTGCAAAAGTGATGCCGGATCAAGTTGATTTGACCACGTTAAGCATAATTAAGAAGCTGGTATATATAGCACAAGGATGCTCATTTACCTGGCTCTACCTTGTGCTTTGAAGAGATATGTTACAGTCTTAATTACAATGGCTCATTTTCCCCAGGGCACTCTGCTTTTGACAAGAGTCTGAGAGGACAGAATTTTTCTGCAACTTGAAATGCAATAAATGCACCGAACTATCTTTTGAAACTTAATTGAGCTAAAATGGCTATCCTGCTACCCTTCACCAGTGGAGGCATTGTGTAGGGAAACAGCTGACTGGACAACAGATATTCCCAACAGTGCACATGGGAGAACCTGTTCGTGCATTACCTCACCAAAATGCAGAGTGGAAACATTCCCAAGCCTGTTACATAATCTGAATTAGGTCTTAAGTATAATGGCACACAAAAAGTCCTGACCCAAGATAAAAAGGTGCATACTTGATATATTTAAAAGGTCAGGCAATTAACCATTGTTGTGAGCTCTCAGGAGAAAATATACCTTTGCAATCTTTCCAAAAGTGCAAGTTAGCAAGCACATGGAATACCCTAAAAAGTTTTCTAAGTTTGAATTGCCTACACACTAAATCACAGTGGGCAAGAATTTTTTCCTTACTTCTGTTAACAAAAAAAGCTAATTTGTAGTATTTCTTCTGACTTCAGAAGAACTTTACAGGAAGTTCAGGGAGAATTCTGTCATTGTACAGATAGAGATATTGAAAGGAATAAGCAGAGCAGAAAATTTCAGCGTCAACATTTCTCCCACAAACAAGAAAGGGTGGTCTCATCTTAAAGCTCTGAATTTCTCTGGAAGCAGGGTCAGGTTTGGAACTGGTTACTGCACTGTCCAAAACTGTGTGCTCACAGGCATATTAATAGGCCTGTGGTACACTGACCTCTGTACTATGTTTTTCCTTAAAAAAAACATTTTCCTGCAAAAATCCTGAGGATACTTTGGATTCAGAGCACAGTTGAACTGTCCATGATATACTACTATTGTCCACACTCACGTTGTGGTAAGATTTCTTTACGATTTTTGCTATATTTTAAGAGCAGATTTCACCCCAAAAATTCAGAATTTTCCATCTTTATTCTATTCTCATATAATTATTTTTAAAATAGCAATATAAATAATGAATGGAAAGTATTTGGGAAATTAAAGGAATAAATGGAAACCAAACAAAAACTCAAAAAGCCCCCCCAAACCCCAAAACAAAAACAACATCTACAAACAAAAATCCACAAAAAGAAAAACAAACCCTGGAAAACCAAATATAGAATTAAGTTTCTGTGCACTGGGATCATTTGCAAACTGAAGAGTAATCTCTTATCAGCTGCTCTTACATTTTCCTCAAACACATGTGAGTATGCTATGGAACACATGGCAAATTACTAAGTCTCTTTATGATTCAGATACAGAGGTATCACAATAATAACAAAACTTTCTATCCCTGAAATAATATACTGTATAACTGACAGAGGAGGCTTAAATATGTCTGGATGAAAAAAAAGTAATATACCAGGCTTAAAATACGATATTCTGTACTACTTAGCAGGCAGCTAAAGAGGGTTTATAGAGAAGAATGATGGATGTAATTTTCTTTTGTGGGAAAAAAAAAGTTATAAGCAAAAGAACTGAATTTAATCTAATATCACTAAAGCTTGCCATAATCTTAAGGAGCATTTGGACAGTACCTAGTGCCAAGGAGATGATCCTGAATTAGCATGGTATACAAATCAGCTTTTCGATTTTTATCAGATTATCTGCATTACTGGCTAATGCTGATGCATTCTGCAACATGCAATAAACACTCCTAAGCATCATATTTCCAAAGTGTAAAATATCTTCAAAACATCTTAATTGTTTTAGCGAGATAAAGTATGCTACTTTTGCATGAATAATATTATCAGAATCCCATTAAATCTCTTCTTTTATTATCTCTAATGCTAGTTAAAAGAGAAGTTAATAGAGTAATTCATTCTCATACCATGACCTTGGTCACTAGTACATGATGTTTCATATTCATTATGCTGAGCTAAGTGAGGGCTCTGTTATAATATCACTTAATTTATATTCTGAATAATGCTCTGGGGACAAGTTGCTCTTGTGCATTACAGTTCTATCTAAATCACAATATTTGAAGACAAGTGGAGAGAGCAGATAACTATTAAAGAACATGTTTGCTAACATAAACCATTATTACAGACTCTAAGCATTAAACCTGGGGAATTAAAAGTTAAACAGCATAATATTTTCCATAGTAATGTCAAGCTTGTCTTCAAAAAATATTTAAAAATGCATGATTAGTCAGTATTTTTATATACTGGTAGGTTCTTCTAAAGAGAACTATTTGCCATGCTATAGTCATGAAACAGATAAAACTTCTCCCCCCGCAACATATTTTTCCCCCCTCCTAATTTTAAGGACTAGCAAATAACTGATGCTTTTTTGCATTTGGGGTTCTCTTCAGAGCAAAGTCTAACACAGTTATCCACTCAATGAAAAAACATTACTTGTTTCCTAATGTTCAACTGCAAAAATATAATTTTTTTGCCTTCTACTTTCAAGATCAGTATAAATTGATGAATTAAAGGTTTAAGAAGAAAAGAATTTTTATAATTCTAATATGCAAAAGAGCCCAGCTTGGGAAAGAATCATCAGGTTTTACATGAAAACTTTAATACCTGCAAACTTTAATATCATGAAGTGCCTAGACTACTGAGCATTTAGTGAAGTAAGCAGTTTTGATGGAAACATCATAATAAAGCTACACATTTATTGCCACACAACAGCTTCCAGAAGTCCATGTGTCTTTCCAGTTAAGAAAATAAAAATCCCTGGTGCAAGTCTGGAAGCTCAGCATGGAACATGAAAGCTAAACTGGCATATTATCTTTTTAATTTGTATTCCAATGTCAATAGAGAACTCGCAAACCACACTACTTATAAGCACTATCTATTTTCTTCAATGGATCAGTATGCAAATGCAGTAATTGATCCATTCGAACTAAAGCTAAGCAAATAAATTCAATATTATTCTAAAGAAAAGAGACTCCAGCTCTATTCCCTCAGATGATTTTACATTAAATCATACTAAAAAATCTTTCTACCAACATTGGATGTAGATTAGCTTGCTGCTGAACACAGACCAAATCTGAGAAAATAAAAGTTGCAACTTTGTTAAGCTGTTTTCCAAATGAGAACTGTACTTCTCACATCTCTACCAGCCTTTTTGAAGCCATAGTTGCATCTCTGTCTTTTACTCACACAAAGTAAATACAGTTTCAGAGTACAAAATTAACAATAGAGAAGTTTTAAAGTTAAGACCAATAATAGGAAATTATATCCTCCCTCCCTTGCCCCCATTGTAAAAAAAAAACAGCACAGAAATATCCACCACTACTTAAAAACCTCTAAATTGAATTTTTGCCAAAGGTTGTGGTGGATTAAAAAGTCACAACACATAATGTCTGTGCAGATCTGGGCCTTGATAGCCATACTCAGGAGTGCAGAGTAATTTGTGATGGTTTAAGGTGTCTCTGGCTCAAGTTCTTCTACACCACCCCACAGATGATGGTCCTCAGCGCTGCAGCCCTGCAATATGTCAAATCCTTCAATCAGTTCCACAGACACCTTAAGGGTCCTATATCTACCAGTGAAGGCAGGTCTGTGCCAGTATCCCAAATCATGAATGCAGCCGCAGCTAGGGCACTGGTCTCTTCCATCTGCCACAAATGCTCCAGAGACAACAATATCTGGACAGACCCAGAGTCTAGACTTTTAAGCCACAGTTTCATTTCGCAGAGATCATAGAAGAGTTGTCCTGCTATGAGATGCTGAGAGACAGTCGGCACACTCAGCAGAACAGAGAATCCTACACTTCTGACTAATACTGTGCACATATATCACCCTGAGTGGTATCTCGTATCTCAATTTACCATGCCGTGGTGGTTGTATGAATGACACTAGGAACCGCATAGGAAGTATAATGAATGATTTTGGCAGCTCTGGAGTAAAAGGTAACAGAATATGTAGGATCTGTATGTCTCTGACTGATACATTATGATAGATTACAATGCTGCTGACGTGTCAAAAGACATGATTTAGTAGTCACTGGTTATTTCAATTTACTCTTTTTACGTTTTTAATTAGTAAATGAGTCCCTCATGGTCAAATGATTAATTACACAATAATTCACTGCAGTGCCTTCTTTTCCTGTTTGAGTGGAGCACACAGTATATAGAGAAACTGTTTGGAATATAGACTGACACTATAAATTATAGCAATGTGTTCACACTGCTTTAGTTAAGGTTGTGTCAGCACTCACATTAAGAACTCCTGTTTTCAGGTTAGTTAAATTTAGGCAGAGAAGGTCCATTCTAGTTTGCACACTAGCATGCAGAAACTCAGCCAGGGAATAGATGTGTGTACATAAGGAGAGGGAGAAAGAAAGTGAAGGAAGCAGGCACTGTAGAGGTTGTTAAGAGGCAGGAGGGAGAGGGCAGGAAGAAAAGAAACAAAAACTAGCTACCCTTTGTTCTATGTGATTGTAAGGAATAATGATACATCTTCATTTTTATCTGTTCTCATGAACAGGTCCCAAAAGATCACTGCAAATTTCATCATTACACCTGATAGAGGTATGAAAGACCTTTTGTAATACTACCCAAAGCCAGGAAGTGAGGAACAGAGTCCAGTTTTCCTTTCAAGTCCTGGACACACTGTCTTACTTAAGATACAGCACAAATACTAAATTTTCCTTAAGGCAGATACAAGACTGAGAAGCTTTCAGCATGGGGTATGGATAGATATATAAGGAAAATACATACATATAGGTATATGGATAGTCTTCCAGTGACTAATGATGGGTTTTACACTTTAGGTTATGAGTATGCCAAGCAGAAAGCAGCAAAAACACTGTATCTGGCCAGTTTGAAGTGTGAGAGGTACCTCAAGACTGGAAACTGCAGAGTTTTGGTGGTGTGACTCCAGCAGTGAGTCCTTTTTTACTTGAAGGTGTTTTAAATTGATGTCTTGACCCCTAGTTTAGCTCTGTTGGTCAGAGCACGGTGCCCATAACACCATGGTCATGGGTTCAATCCCTGTATGGGCCATTCAGTTATGAGTTGGACTTGATGGTCCTTACGGGTCCCTTCCATCTCAGACTGCTCTGTGATTCTGTGATTTTACTTTCAGTTGACAAAGATCAGCAGGTCCAGTGTACACTGAAAATGTGACAGTTCCTGAAAAATCTCTCATTTGAATAAAGTTTGTTGGATGGATGCTCACAAGCTATGTGAGCACTTGGCTCATATCTGTAAGGCAAAATAATCCAGTCTATCAGAAGAGGTTTAATTTGGTGGGAAAAATATTCTACTCTTATACTAAGAAATTCAGGAAGTTCTAAACTTAGATTCTCCACAGAGACCTAAGGTGGCAATAGCAAGAATTCACGGTTCATAACTTTCCTATGTCTGCATGTTTAAGGACTATTAATAGCCCTAATATTCACTCAGCTTTGTGCAAATGTGAGACAATGCTAAAGAAAATGTATGTTCACAGTCTTGCCAAATGGTAACAATTGATCAGAATTACAGGGCTGGACAATTTAGATTAGACAAATTAGATTTATTGAATAAGATGGTCCTAGTAGTAGTACAATACATGACACTAATAACTGAAAGATCACACCATTCATTGGAGAAAATTATTTTGATATCAACCTTAGAATCTCATGCATATTAAATTGGTGAGAGACAGGTTCCTACATCACTGTTCATATAAAAAGGACAAAGAAGAAAACGCTTCCTAGAGTTATTTGGTATCCTGCATTACTATTCCCATGAGATAACACACACATTCAGTAATACGTCTTTAGGAATTACGAAGATGTCATCTTTGGAAGAATAGAAAACTGAGAAACCTAGAATAGATTCCTTGAAATCACATGCTTCCTCTATCCTTTCCTCCAGGCCACCACCTCTTTCTGGGCAAAGTACGGAAAATGCAGTCTTCCTGAACTTAAATGCTCCTAAACTTCACCTTGCTTGTATATATGATATGAAAACTATCCATAATGTCCAACTTATTTAAAGCCACATTGCTGTAGATCTGCATCTCTGATGCCCTGGGATGTTCATCCTTTTGTAGTTACCTTTAGGCTTAAAAGGACAAATCTCTCATACACCCAGCTGGTTTCTCCTTGCCAGGTTCTTGCCACCAAATAAATGAACTGAATTCTCTCAGCTCTTCCTGTCCCAAGCTTTTCTGAACTTTCAGAGCCTCAGATTAAAGGCATACATTAAAAGAATGACAGAATTTGGTTTGAAAAGAGCATGGGAAGTTTGAAGCCTGGAGACAGAACAGAAAGGAAAGTCAAATGAAAAATGTTGGGTGAGGATGTAGAAGGCAGGGCAATAAAGTAAACTTTAAAGAAGACAGGGTGGTAAGACTCAATGCAACTTCAGGGGATGAAAGCTGACAAATGAGTAGGAGTTTTATGCAACTCTTGAGCCTTATTTAACCTACACAGGATCTGTCGGGTCAAATTTATAGTCATAAATGTGGATTTATAGAAATTATATATGATGGAAATAAATCATGAAACAATTTAATTTACTTTATTATTATTTTACTTTTGTGATGGTTATATATTCTAAAGAGCAATTGGAGTTTTGGCCAGCAATCTTAGCTTTATTTATAGATTGAAATAAATACACTTACTTACGTGAAGAAGTTTTATGATCCCCAAAAATAATAGGAAATGTTACCTTAGGGAAACTGTGCATGCAAGCACATATAAATGGAAATGGTACATGCTAGCCCACTCCATCAACAAGACACGTTCTAATTGTAGGAGAAGTCTTCTCTCCTGCCCAGGGACAGTTGTATCAGTCATCAAGTCAGGCACCTACCCATGTGAAACAGAGACAGGGCTGCAAAATTAACACTCAGTCTTGAATTTTGTTTTCCAAAAAAAGACTCCTAAACCAGAGACCTGCATCTGGAAATGGTTAATAATTTTTAAGTGAGATGGGGAAACTTACAAAGCCTTATCATACTACAAATCTCATTTTCAGTATTGTTGATGACATATCAGAGAATGCTTCAACATTTTCTTGCTCAGTCACAGCAAATCACAGGCAAATCAATGTTAGACTAACAAGCTTTGCTCAAAGTCTTCCAAGAAGATGCTCACATAGTTACATCCTCAACAGAAGTTTTTTTTTAATGTTCATGTCCCTTCATAACAACTCAGTAACACATCTTCCGTACAAACAGTGAGATCTTTGAGTCCCACCTAATGTCAATGTAAAGCAATTACAAAACTGTATTTAACTGTGTATCTACACTGTATGAGCTCCATATGGCAGTGTATACCCTAAAATAATGCCCCTGAATTCAGGTTGCTTTGCTAGTCAACTGCCTTAGACAATATTTGTGTAAGAAAGCAAA